>JAODUO010000860.1:242500-359327 GCA_025642075.2 Ridgeia piscesae | reverse complement strand
TTCCATTTTTTAAAAGCCATACTTACTTTGTGTTTAACTACCTCTCATGCGTACTTACTTTGTTCATATGCTCTGTAAATGCTTACTTACATTGTGCCGTATCGACTGATGTTTTTTGGTATAAAAAACTTTGTCATTTTTTGAACAAAGAAAAAAAACTTACTTGGATCTCCCCTCCCAAAGGAAAAAAAAAATTGACCCCCTTCTCATCATTGCGAAATCCTTACAAAGTACTTTTAGAAGAGGAGCGGATGTTGGCAGCATCACCACCTTTTTTCGCACACATAAACTGAAGCTTAAAAGAAGGTACACCGATAGGCTGTTGAAATGTTTGATGTTCCAATTTGAAAGATCTGGCATAGACCAGTAGTGCATACTAGGACAGAAAGAGGAAACAAATGACTGGACAACAACAAAATATCTCATCAGTTTACTTACAACCTTGACCCTTAACTTTGTGAATGTTTGGTCAGGATAAACAAAGTATGCATGAAGTACTTTACAAACTTTTAAAAAATACCTGTTGGGAAAAAATGCTTTTTCAAATGTTTGGTTTTTTAAATTTAAATTAAAACTTTTATGTTTTTAATTTAGGAAAAATTGGTTTGATATCCCTTACAGTATGTGAGATCTTTATAAAGTTACCTGAGTGCATCTTAAACATTGCATTACCATAACACATGCATAGACAGAAATACAATTTTTTGTGGTAAATGTGTGTGTGTTTGTGTGTTGTGGTGTGGTTTGTTGGGTGTGTTGTGGTGGGGTTTGTTGTGTTTGTTGTTGTTTTTGTTTTGTTGGTTTTTGGTTGTGTGTGTTGTTTTGGGTTTTGGTGTTGTGTGGTGTGTGTTTTTTTACTGTTGTCCTGCAGCCCCATTGTTTTGACATAATGGTTTGTTAATAACGAGAATACCCTACAGACACATCCAACAGTTACTTATGCACTTTAAAAAACGTTTCCAACAAATAATTTTTTATATAAAAAAGGAAGTGGATTTAAAAGGGGAAAACAAAAGATGGGAAGAGGGTTTTTAGAGCCGAAAGGAGAAAAGAGGGTAAGAAAAACCAACTAAAAATTTATTTCATAAAAAAGGAACAGCCAGAAAATTGTAAACTACTGTAATTTATTCATTATGAAACATTACTGAATAGGATTATAACAGATTAATACTTGCCATTTTCCCCATCAAGGTACTATTAAAGCACAGGAAGGAAAAAGAGTAGAAGCAAGCGACAGAACTGTATCCAAGAGGGTAAAAGGCACAGAACAACGTCAAGAGAAAACAAAAAAAACAGAAAGCGCACCAAGCACACGATGCAAGATACGACAGACAACGAGGCAAGCAGTGCGGCGTCGTCGCAGGCGGGAGGCAGGCAGGAAAAGGGGCAGGCAGGCAGGCGGGGGCAGGCAGGCAGGCGGGCAGGCAGGCAGGCAGGCAGGCAGGCAGGCAGGCAGGCAGGCAGGCAGGCAGGCAGGCAGGCAGGCAGGCAGGCAGGCAGGCAGGCAGGCAGGCAGGCAGGCAGGCAGGCAGGCAGGCAGGCAGGCAGGCAGGCAGGCAGGCAGGCAGGCAGGCAGACAGAGAGACAACAGACAGACAGACAGACAGAGCGACACAGACAGAGAGAGCCAGAGAGAAAGAGAGTGAGAGCGTGAGCGAGAGACAGACAGACGGATGGACGGACGGACGGACGGACAAAGAAACAGCGACAGAAGTGGTGTCCACAACAGAAGAGATACCATTGTATATAATGTAAAACACGTCGTTATAGCAGGAGTTTTGTGCCGGTGGCCATTAGAATGTTGAATGCTAAATGAGTCATATTGATGTCACCCGGTTGAATTGTTCTTGTAGTGGATACATCTGGAAATTCATTTGCATTTTGTTGAGACCATCCCATATATTTTAGATGTGATCATGAGTTGAAAAATGCATATCCTTTTTAAGGACAATAAAGTAAAGTGAAAGTGAAAGAGAGTACACTGGGTGAGCGTTGCTGAAAAGAGAGGCAGAGAGATAGACTAAGAGATAAACTGAGAGATAGACTAAGAGAGAAGAGAGAGAGAGCGAGACAGAGAGAGAGAGAGAGAGGGGGGAGAGAGAGGGGAGCGAGCGAGCGAGAGAAAGACAGAGGGAGGGAGAGAGGGAGAGAGAGAGGGAGGGAGAGAGAGCGAGCGAGAGAGAGAGACACACACATAGAGACAGAGAGACACAGAGATAGACACAGAGAGCAAGAGTGAGAGAGAGCGAGAGAGCAACACACACGCGAGAGACAGAGAGAGAGACACAGAGACAGAGAGACACAGAGACGTAGAGACAGATAGACATATACAGTTAGAGACAGATAGAGACAGAGAGAGAGAGAAGAGAGAGACACAGGGGGAAGACAGACAGGAAGGCAGACCGACAGACAGAGAGAGAGAGAGACAAAAAGAGACAGAGAGAGAGATAGTGAGAGAGAGAGGGGGGGGGAGGGGAGGGAGGGAGGGAGGGAGGGAGGGGGGGAGGGAGGGGGGAGGGAGGGGGGGAGGGAGGGAGGGAGGGAGAGAGAGAGGGAGGGAGGGAGGGAGGGAGGAGGGACGGACGGAGGGACGGACGGACGGACGGACGGACGGGGACAGACAGACAGACAGACAGACAGACAAACAGAGCAAGAGAGACATAGAGAGAGAGAAAGAAAGAGAAAAGAGAGAGGAGCGAGAGGAGCGAGAGAGAGAGAGCGAGAGATAGAGAGACAGAGACAGTGAGACAGAGAGATAGAGAGCGAGAGAAAGACAGACAGAGAGAGGGAGACAGGCAGACAGAAAGAGAGAGAGAGAGAGAGAGAGAGAGAGAGAGAGAGAGAGAAGAGAGAGCAAGAGAGAGAGAGCAAGAGAGAGAGCAAGAGAGAGACGGGAAAGAGCGGGAGATAAAAACACAAAAGAGAGATAGAGAGCAGGAAAGACAAACGAGAGAACAGGCAGACAAAACAAAAAGAGAAAGGGGAGACAGAGACTAGTCTGTTGGCAGCTCACCATGGGTTCTCTGTTCATCTGTTTCTTCGCTCTCAGTGGAGGAACTGAAGCACTCTCTGAGACTCCTCCTAGTCTACACCCCCTGTGTCAAACACCTCAGCCTCACCAACACTCACTTTCATCACACATTGTACAACAACTCTAACTTAGAATGGAACTATCGATTACATACAACTATATTCATATAGGACAAACCTGTCGATTACATACAACAGTCAGGTCAGACATGTCTATTGTATACAAGAAAAATCAGAGAACAAGTAATAACAGAATAAGTTGTCATCACATAATGAACTTGTACTATGCTGCATTCTACCATCACATGACGTAGTCATATTTTCTTGTATTCTACTGTCTCATTACTGTCACTGGACCATACTCATTGTCACGTTACTGTCACATTACATACTTACATTATGCCTTTCTCGAATGTCTAATGCTTTATTTACATTGTGCCATATTCAACTGACTCATGCTATACTTACACTGTGCCGTACTCAATTGTCGTATGCTATACTTACATAGTGCCATACTCTACGGTCACAAGCTATACTTACACCGTGCCATACTCTACTGTCATATGATATACTTACATTGTGCCGTACTCTATTGTCACATGCCATACTTACATTGTGCTTTAATCTACTCTCTCATGCTGTACTTACATTGTGTCATATGCTGTCAAATGCTGTACTTACATTGTGCCGTACTCGACTGATAGACTTCCTTGGTATAAACAACTTTGTCATCCTATTTGCAAACAAAGAAACACAAACTTACTTGGATCTCACCTAACCAAAGAGACAAGAAACAAATTGACCACCTTCTCATCAGTTGCGACAATCCTTACAAGATGTACGTTTTAGAAGAGGAGCGGATGTTGGCAGCGATCACCACTTTGTTGTCGCACACATCAAACTGAAGCTTAAAAGAAGTGTAGCACCGACTAGGCTGTTGAAATGATTTGATGTCTCCAAGTTGAAAGATGCTGGCATCAGACCAGTAATGCAGTACTAGGACAGAAAGAGGAAACACAATGACTGGACAACAACAAAATATCTCATCAGTTTACTTATACACCTTGACCCTTCAACTTTGTGAATGTTTGGTCAGGATATAACTCAAAGTATGTCATGAAGTACTTTACAATTGTTTTCTCTGACTATAAAATCAATGATTCTGTAAACATGAAATTAGTAATGAAATGATCAAGTTTTTCTTACAATGTTTACACAGATATTATGTTACATGTATCAATACCTATAGCAATGCTTCATGGGTGGTTAATAATTGCATCTGTGTAGTGAAAATTGGTTTGATGACTCTCTTACAGTATGTGAGATCTTTATAAAGCTTACCTGAGTGCATCTTAAACATTGCATTACCATAACACATGCATAGACAGAAATACAAATTTCTCGTCGTGTAAATGTGTGTGTGTGTGTGTGTGTGTGTGTGTGTGTGTGTGTGTGTGTGTGTGTGTGTGTGTGTGTGTGTGTGTGTGTGTGTGTGTGTGTGTGTGTGTGTGTGTATGTGTGTGTGTGTGTGTGTGTGTGTGTGTGTGTGTGTGTGTGTGTGTGTGTGTGTGTGTGTACATGTGTGTGCCTGCATGCCTCCATATGTGTATGTACATGAATGTGTTTGTTAATAACTGAGAATATCCTACAGACTACATCCAACAGTTATCTTATGACACTTTAAAAAACTGTTTCCAACACAATAATTTTTTATCATAAAAAAGGAAGTGGATTTAAAAGGGGAAAACAAAATGATGTTGGAAGTAGTGTGATTTTAGAGCTCTGACACAGGATGATAAAGAGCTGGTAAGAACAGCCAACTGACTCGTTATCATCACAAGTTGCTCAGCTGACACAAACACGGAACAGCCAGAAAATTGTAAACAATGCACTGTCAATGGTTAGTTCATTACTGAAAGCATTACTGCAACTAGGATGTATCACACATGAGCTTAATCATCTATGCTCATTTTCACCATCAAGGTCACTATTAAAGTCACATTTGGAATTGGTAAAAATGAGTAGATTAGCAAGCTGATCAGAATCTGTATCCATTAGTATTGTGTTTTGTAAATTATTTGGCACTAGAACATTATTCTGTCATTAGATGAGAAACAATAATATTATATCTAGAAAGTCTGTCACCATAGCATCATTCTGTTATGCAATGTATACTGACATTGACATATCTGTAGTTGTCATAGTCACTTGCTGTTGTCTGTCTGTCTGTCTGCCTGCAGGCAGGCAGGCAGGCAGGCAGGCAGGCAGGCAGGCAGGCAGGCAGGCAGGCAGGCAGGCAGGCAGGCAGGCAGTAGTTTTCGTTCTGCTATTCGTTGGTTCCTCGCTATATTCCTCCAATTTTGCTACACCCACAACAAAAGCCCTAGTCCCAATATTAGTATTGACTTTTAGGGACAAAAGTAAATCATAACTAGATTTTCTTGTGCACTTTCTATGCCACCAGTATCACACTCAGAAATATACTAGCAGATGGTGTCAGAGCTTTTGTAGCTTTGTTTACTGTCTCAAATGGTGTCAAACAGGGTGGTATCCTTTCCCCCCACCTCTTCACTGTGCACATGGATGATTTTTTTTAATTCACTTAAGTGTAAATCTAAAAATACTTAAGTGTAAATCTCAACAAATTACAAATTGGTTGTCTGCATTTGTTGTCCTAGTGTTGCTGGTTTGAGAAAACTTACAGATTGGTGTGCCAAGTATTTACTTATAAAGTCAACAAGTCTTATTACGTGGTTATTGACAGCAAACTACAGGACATGACAAATATTCACTGTGTCAATCTCAATATTCGTCCATTGCCCTGTATATACTACAAAATGTAAATATGTGAGTCATATAATCAATAACAATCTTACTGATGATGACGCGACGTGTCAGACAAAAAAGATGCCTTTACGCACAAGCTAATGCTTTAGGTTGAACATCTGGTCTTTGTAGTCCGTCCACCAAAATTAGAAATTACTTTATTTCAAGACTCAAGTGTACGCGCTCAATGTACACTCTCCGTCTGCAGTGCAAATAAAAATATCCGAGTTGAAACATTGTCTACATACACAATATCTCAGAATATTTTTATTTAATTATCAAGATGTATAAGGTTTGTTATTATCAACTACATTAAATCTTCCAATGAATGCATTAGTTAATCAATATTTAGCTTTCTGATGCCTTGCCAAAAACTTCCATATATATATATATATATATATATATATATATATATATATATATATATATATATATATATATTGAAAGTTAATGGAGCCTGAGATTAAAGGCACTGTTCTAGACAGCAACATCTAAGATATAATAATTATTTATAATATTTATTCGTCCATCCTTGTTTCTTGTTTTTCTGATTTTGTTTCTCACTTTTTATACATTATTATTAAATAATCATAAATAAATATTACACCAGTGTTTGAGCATGCTTGCATTTGTGCATGTAAATATAATCATTCGACAAAAGAGTAGGTGCACCCACAACAAAAGCCCTAGTCGCAATATTAGTATTGACTTTTGGGGCAAAAGTATATCAGAAATAAATTTTGTTGTGCACATTCTATGCCACAGCAGATGGTGTCAGAGATTTTCTAGCTTTGTTTACCGTCTCAAATGGTGTCAAACGGTGGTATTCTTTCCCCCACCTCTTCAATGTGCACATGGATGACTTAAGTGTAAATCTCAACACATTTCAAATTGATTGTCTGTATTTGTTGTCCTAGTGTTGCTGGTTTGAGAAAACTTACAGACTGGTGTGCCAAGTCAACAAGTCTTATTGCGTGGTTATTGACAGCAAACTACAGGACATGACAAATATTCACTGTGTCGATCAATCTCAATATTCGTCCAATAACAATCTTACTGATGATGACGCAACGTGCCAGACAAAAAAGATGCCTTTATGCACAAGCTAATGCATCTGGTCTTTGTAGTCCGTCCACCAAAATTACAAATTACTTTATTTCAAGTGTACTGTGCTCTAATGTATACTTCAAGTATGGTGGAAATAAAAATATCTCAGCTTGAAAAGCGTTACTGTCACATACAATAACAGTCTCAGAATATTTTACTTAACTTACCATCAAGATGTAGTGCAAGGTTTGTTTGCCATCAAATATATTAAATCTTCCAATGAATGCATTAGTTAATCAATATTTAGCTTTTTATGTCGTCTTCATGAGTCTAAAAACCCTCTTTTTGTTAAATACTTCCATATAGATATATATATTTTGGAAATTCTATGTACATATACTGGACATCCCAATTGTACACGTGATATTTGTATGGAACCCTATTTAAAAAAATTATTTATAACATTTATTCAAATTTTTCATGACCTATTTTTTATTACCTACTTATCTTTTACTTGTACCTCATGATTGTTTTACTTGTATTTGGTGTATTATACTTTTTAATTGTTTTAACTGTATTATATGTATACAGATGGAGGTTTTGTCTGAAATAAACGTAATTAATATTATAATCATATATAAGCTGAACATGAACTAAAGGCAGCGTAATCCAAAGAGTAGGTGCACCCACAACAAAAGCCCTAGTCGCAATATTAGTATTGACTTTTGGGGCAAAAGTATATCAGAAATAAATTTTGTTGTGCACATTCTATGCCACAGCAGATGGTGTCAGAGATTTTCTAGCTTTGTTTACCGTCTCAAATGGTGTCAAGCGGTGGTATTCTTTCCCCCACCTCTTCAATGTGCACATAGATGACTTAAGTGTAAATCTCAACACATTTCAAATTGATTGTCTGTATTTGTTGTCCTAGTGTTGCTGGTTTGAGAAAACTTACAGACTGGTGTGCCAAGTCAACAAGTCTTATTGCGTGGTTATTGACAGCAAACTACAGGACATGACAAATATTCACTGTGTCGATCAATCTCAATATTCGTCCATTGCCCTGTATATACTACAAAATGTGAATATGTGGGTCATATAATCAATAACAATCTTACTGATGATGACGCAACGTGCCAGACAAAAAAGATGGGTCTTTGTAGTCCGTCCACCAAAATTACAAATTACTTTATTTCAAGTGTACTGTGCTCTAAAGTATACTTCAAGTATGGTGGAAATAAAAATATCTCAGCTTGAAAAACATTACTGTCACATACAATAACTGCTAGTCTCAGAATATTTTACTTAACTTACCATCAAGATGTAGTGCAAGGTTTGTTTGCCATCAAATATATTAAATCTTCCAATGAATGCATTAGTTAATCAATATTTAGCTTTTTATGTCGTCTTCATGAGTCTAAAAACCCTCTTTTTGTTAAATACTTCCATATAGATATATATATTTTGGAAATTCTATGTACATATACTGGACATCCCAATTGTACACGTGATATTTGTATGGAACCCTATTAAAAAAAAATATTGATAACATTTATTCAAATTTGTCATGACCTATTTTTTATTACCTACTTATCTTTTACTTGTACCTCATGATTGTTTTACTTGTATTTGGTGTATTATACTTTTTAATTGTTTTAACTGTATTATATGTATACAGATGGAGGTTTTGTCTGAAATAAACATAATTAATATTATAATCATATATAAGCTGAACATGTTTTCTAACAGGAGTAACCAATGAAAGTAAATATGATGACTGCTTACAGGAAAGTGCCTGGTAAGTAATGGTACAGATCTTAAAGATTAAATGCGACATCGGACAGAAAACCAATGCAGAGACATTAGTATTGATGCCAAAAAAATTATAATTAGCAAAATGATCTGTATTAGCAATAATTTCTATAAAATCTGATTGTCTAAAACTTGCACTTAAATACATTTACGTAAAAACGTATCCATTAAACACATATATAACCCACCTTGCGATAGAGTGGTGCCATCTCTCGTTGAGCCATTGGGGAGCCGATGTATTCATTCTGGCGGCGACCGTAAACGTCAGGCAGTCTGTAGTCCAGCGCGTGGGCCCCACTGAATGCTGGGTTCACGTGCTGCTGCCACTGCTGCTGTTCCACAGGTTGAGTTCCATACAACCAGCGGCTACGGAACGGACCATGGCGCATACTCGACTCACTTGTCAGTGATCTCCTCGATGTACCTGGGCTTGACTTGGTGGCCCTGTATCCACAGAACACACAGCGATTTTGATGGTTCGTACTCCACAGAACAATATATACAGTGATTTTGTACTCTAAAAATCCACAGAACCCAATATATATAAGTTACTAATGTTTCATAACTACAAGGTAATTATACGCCGCGATTTGGCCCTGCATCCACAGGACACATTATATGTTAAAGTGATTTCAGACTTTGCATCCACAGAACATACATATTACAGGGTCTTCATTCACAGAACACATTATACAAGATAGTGGCCCTGTATCTACAGAACACACATATAGTTATTTGTGGTCTTGTATTGCAGAATATAATATATACAGGGCCACCAAGTCACTGTATATAATGTGTTCTGTGGATACAGGGCCACCAAGTAACTGTATATAATGTGTTCTGTGGATACAGGGCCACCAAGTAACTGTATATAATGTGTTCTGTGGATACAGGGCCACCAAGTCACTGTATATAATGTGTTCTGTGGATACAGGGCCACCAAGTCACTGTATATAATGTGTTCTGTGGATACAGGGCCACCAAGTCACTGTATATAATGTGTTCTGTGGATATAGGGCAACCAAGTAACTATATATAATGGGTTCTGTGGATACAGGGCCACCAAGTCACTGTATATAATGTGTTCTGTGGGTACAGGGCCATCAAATCACTGTATATAATGTGTTCTGTGGATACAGGGCCACCAAGTCAAGCCCAGATACATCGAGGAGATCACTGACAAGTGAGTCGAGTATGCGCCATGGTCCGTTCCGTAGCCGCTGGTTGTATGGAACTCAACCTGTGGAACAGCAGCAGTGGCAGCAGCACGTGAACCCAGCATTCAGTGGGGCCCACGCGCTGGACTACAGACTGCCTGACGTTTACGGTCGCCGCCAGAATGAATACATCGGCTCCCCAATGGCTCAACGAGAGATGGCACCACTCTATCGCAAGGTGGGTTATATATGTGTTTAATGGATACGTTTTTACATAAATGTATTTAAGTGCAAGTTTTAGACAATCAGATTTTATGGAAATTATTGCTAATACAGATCATTTTGCTAATTATAATTTTTTTGGCATCAGTACTAATGTCTCTGCATTGGTTTTCTGTCCGATGTCGCATTTAATCTTTAAGATCTGTACCATTACTTACCAGGCACTTTCCTGTAAGCAGTCATCATATTTAAATTCATTGGTTACTCCTGTTAGAAAACATGTTCAGCTTATATATGATTATAATATTAATTACGTTTATTTCAGACAAAACCTCCATCTGTATGCATATAATACAGTTAAAACAATTAAAAAGTATAATACACCAAATACAAGTAAAACAATCATGAGGTACAAGTAAAAGATAAGTAGGTAATAAAAAATAGGTCATGACAAATTTGAATAAATGTTATCAATATTTTTTTTTAATAGGGTTCCATACAAATATCACGTGTACAATTGGGATGTCCAGAATATGTACATAGAATTTCCAAAATATATATATCTATATGGAAGTATTTAACAAAAAGAGGGTTTTTAGACTCATGAAGACGACATAAAAAGCTAAATATTGATTAACTAATGCATTCATTGGAAGATTTAATATATTTGATGGCAAACAAACCTTGCACTACATCTTGATGGTAAGTTAAGTAAAATATTCTGAGACTAGCAGTTATTGTATGTGACAGTAATGTTTTTCAAGCTGAGATATTTTTATTTCCACCATACTTGAAGTATACTTTAGAGCACAGTACACTTGAAATAAAGTAATTTGTAATTTTGGTGGACGGACTACAAAGACCAGATGCATTAGCTTGTGCATAAAGGCATCTTTTTTGTCTGGCACGTTGCGTCATCATCAGTAAGATTGTTATTGATTATATGACCCACATATTCACATTTTGTAGTATATACAGGGCAATGGACGAATATTGAGATTGATCGACACAGTGAATATTTGTCATGTCCTGTAGTTTGCTGTCAATAACCACGCAATAAGACTTGTTGACTTGGCACACCAGTCTGTAAGTTTTCTCAAACCAGCAACACTAGGACAACAAATACAGACAATCAATTTGAAATGTGTTGAGATTTACACTTAAGTCATCCATGTGCACATTGAAGAGGTGGGGGAAAGAATACCACCGTTTGACACCATTTGAGACGGTAAACAAAGCTAGAAAATCTCTGACACCATCTGCTGTGGCATAGAATGTGCACAACAAAATTTATTTCTGATATACTTTTGCCCCAAAAGTCAATACTAATATTGCGACTAGGGCTTTTGTTGTGGGTGCACCTACTCTTTGGATTACGCTGCCTTTAGTTCATGTTCAGCTTATATATGATTATAATATTAATTACGTTTATTTCAGACAAAACCTCCATCTGTATGCATATAATACAGTTAAAACAATTAAAAAGTATAATACACCAAATACAAGTAAAACAATCATGAGGTACAAGTAAAAGATAAGTAGGTAATAAAAAATAGGTCATGAAAAATTTGAATAAATGTTATCAATAATTTTTTTTAAATAGGGTTCCATACAAATATCACGTGTACAATTGGGATGTCCAGAATATGTACATAGAATTTCCAAAATATATATATCTATATGGAAGTATTTAACAAAAAGAGGGTTTTTAGACTCATGAAGACGACATAAAAAGCTAAATATTGATTAACTAATGCATTCATTGGAAGATTTAATATATTTGATGGCAAACAAACCTTGCACTACATCTTGATGGTAAGTTAAGTAAAATATTCTGAGACTAGCAGTTATTGTATGTGACAGTAATGTTTTTCAAGCTGAGATATTTTTATTTCCACCATACTTGAAGTATACTTTAGAGCACAGTACACTTGAAATAAAGTAATTTGTAATTTTGGTGGACGGACTACAAAGACCAGATGCATTAGCTTGTGCATAAAGGCATCTTTTTTGTCTGGCACGTTGCGTCATCATCAGTAAGATTGTTATTGATTATATGACCCACATATTCACATTTTGTAGTATATACAGGGCAATGGACGAATATTGAGATTGATCGACACAGTGAATATTTGTCATGTCCTGTAGTTTGCTGTCAATAACCACGCAATAAGACTTGTTGACTTGGCACACCAGTCTGTAAGTTTTCTCAAACCAGCAACACTAGGACAACAAATACAGACAATCAATTTGAAATGTGTTGAGATTTACACTTAAGTCATCCATGTGCACATTGAAGAGGTGGGGGAAAGAATACCACCGTTTGACACCATTTGAGACGGTAAACAAAGCTAGAAAATCTCTGACACCATCTGCTGTGGCATAGAATGTGCACAACAAAATTTATTTCTGATATACTTTTGCCCCAAAAGTCAATACTAATATTGCGACTAGGGCTTTTGTTGTGGGTGCACCTACTCTTTGGATTACGCTGCCTTTAGTTCATGTTCAGCTTATATATGATTATAATATTAATTACGTTTATTTCAGACAAAACCTCCATCTGTATGCATATAATACAGTTAAAACAATTAAAAAGTATAATACACCAAATACAAGTAAAACAATCATGAGGTACAAGTAAAAGATAAGTAGGTAATAAAAAATAGTTCTTGAAAAAAGAAATAAATGTTATAAATAATTTTAAAAAATAGGGTATCTCCTAGATGAGCTGCCCTCCAGGACTGACGAGTCCATCCCATCCCAATATATATATATATATATATATATATATATATATATATATATATATATATATATATATATATATATATGTAAAGTTTGAAATAAAAGCATCATATGCTTTATTCACATCTTCATTTAAAATTTAATGCAGTTGATGGCAACAAACCTTGCACTAACATCTTGATGGTAAGTTAAGTAAAATATTCTGAGACTGTTATTGTATGTGACAGTAACGCTTTTCAAGCTCAGATATTTTTTATTTGCACCAGACTTGAAGTGTACATTAGAGCACAGTACACTTGAGTCTTGAAATAAAGTAATTTCTAATTTTGGTGGACGGACTACAAAGACCAGATGTTCAACCTAAAGCATTAGCTTGTGCGTAAAGGCATCTTTTTTGTCTGACACGTCGCGTCATCATCAGTAAGATTGTTATTGATTATATGACTCACATATTTACATTTTGTAGTATATACAGGGCAATGGACGAATATTGAGATTGACACAGTGAATATTTGTCATGTCCTGTAGTTTGCTGTCAATAACCACGTAATAAGACTTGTTGACTTTATAAGTAAATACTTGGCACACCAATCTGTAAGTTTTCTCAAACCAGCAACACTAGGACAACAAATGCAGACAACCAATTTGTAATTTGTTGAGATTTACACTTAAGTATTTTTAGATTTACACTTAAGTGAATTAAAAAAAATCATCCATGTGCACAGTGAAGAGGTGGGGGGAAAGGATACCACCCTGTTTGACACCATTTGAGACAGTAAACAAAGCTACAAAAGCTCTGACACCATCTGCTAGTATATTTCTGAGTGTGATACTGGTGGCATAGAAAGTGCACAAGAAAATCTAGTTATGATTTACTTTTGTCCCTAAAAGTCAATACTAATATTGGGACTAGGGCTTTTGTTGTGGGTGCACCTACTCTTTGGATTACGCTGCCTTTAGTTGAAAATATTGCTAAATTCTGCCGTCATTTAAAGACATACTTTACAACCTTGCCTATCCACCATAATTCCCTGGCGCACCAATCACTCTGATGACAACTGGAATTGTGGATTAACCCTTTTGTATTGTTGCGCCTGTGAGTTAGATTTCTAAGGATTTAGGTGCAATAAAAGTTACCTAATTATTATTATTAAATATCAGTAATAAATGTATTATTGGTTAATGTTATGTTAATCTTTTCAGCCGGCTCAGCACTACCCCTTGCCAAAGAAACCTCTGTACCGACCAATGAGGCGTACACGGGTTGTGGAACCATACCCAGACTATGACTGAAGACAACGATCATGACTCGGAAAACGACTTACAGCTGACTAACACACTAACTTGTAAGGTCATTGAACACACCTTCAACTATTTCACTCTTGTGTGTAAGTTAAGTAACCATGATTGACGATTGCAAGAATGAGCAGAATGTGTCTAAAATGTGTATTTTAACTACTAATTATTGGTGGATGATGCTAATAACATGGCAGGGATCTGTTGTGTATACACATACATGTGTTGTTGCTTTAGTTTTTATTTACCCCTTCAATTATTTCACTTCAAATCACATTTATATGCCTAATTATCACAATAACCAAAAGCAACTTTAACAGAGAGATGTAATGTAATAATACATTTCATAATAAACTATGAATTTTATGAATTACTAATTTTTCAACCATAAAAATACGTTTTTACCTCTGTCTACTTGAACTGTTGCTGCTTGAAACAACGTCCATGTTTCTGTGATCTACTTGGTTACTGTTTACCTTAGTATATTGCTGTGTTCTTTACCCTAGAATGGTTTTTTTGTGCACTGTTCAATAAGACTGCACTGGTGAATCTGACTACAGTACACCATGCCGATACACATTGTTCTTGTATCGCAGCATCCATCCTATACTACATGTACAGTTGAACCTCATTTTGTGGTCACCTCAGTAACGTAGCCACCACTGTAATGGAGCCACCTCGATAATGCAGCCACCTCAATAATGCAGCCACGTCACAAGTAAGGTCACCCCAGAGTGACCTCAAATTACTAAAGTTATATTGAAATGTAGGATATTAGTCCCACGAATACAACCACCTTGCCAGTCAGGTTATTTACCATTCTAAGGGTGATCTTAATTCCATTGTATATGCATTCGTTTATAACACATTTCTTGCGTCTTTTATTTGGAGTTAATTAACAGAATGATGCACATTGTGTGGTTTTATATTATCAGAATAATTCATTGTATTTATGTTCAACTAACAAAATATATAATAATATGTTTATCTGTTGACCTAACTATAATTATTTCATTTCTGCAGCTCTTAGATAATGTGGAAATTTCATATTTGATTGATGCACATTTTTATTATGCTTACGTAGTCACTTTAATACTAATTCAACTCGTGCATGCATATGTTGCGTTTTGTACATGTCAGAGTTAATAAACCCAATGGGCTATTAAGGGTGGAAACGTGTCCTGGTTGAATTCACTTATATGAGTAGGTAGGTTTTGATGAATTGTTCCATCAAGTTATGGGATGACATGATGTGAACAATTTCAACTGTGGTTGTGTCATTACAGTCATAAGCACATCACTACCAGGTGACATGACGTGAACAATTCCAACTTGTAGCTGTATCCTTACAGTCAGAACAAACTCATCATTACCAGGCGACATGATGTGAACAATTCCGACGTATAGCTGTCATGACGTGAATAATTCCAACTAGTAGTTGTGGTCTTACAGTCAGAACAAACACATCATAATAATTTGCACGTGAACAATTCCAACTTGTGGGAGATGGATCCAGAGATGGTAATACACTGTATGAGGAACACAAAACCTCCAATTACATCCGTTCATGTCGTTAAAAATGTCAGCCCTCCTGTTGCAATCCATATTGCGTGACATTGGAAGATGGGCATAAGGTGGAGCTGTTGACATTTTTCGCCGCAGTTTTCTGTTAAGGGTTATGTAACAAAGAGCATTAAAAAATTGGAAAATATACAAAGGCAAGGGGCACGTGCCCCTTGCCACCAATATCCGCCTATACTCGTGGTTATATCATTATAGCCAAAAGTCAGAACAAACACATACGATTGGGTGGGGGTGCTGTTAGTATATAAAACAGGCGGCTTTGTGTTTTAAAAATTAATTACATAGCTAAGCCCCACTTTACTGAAGTCTAACCTCCAGTGACACATAAGACTCAAGGCACCTTGGAAGATCTGTGACTGACAGCATCGTACACCAGAGCTACCGGAGTCCCAGTCGCGATGAACGACGAAGAAGAACCACCAGCGAAAAGTTCACACATATTCTCCTGTTCCCGCGCAGGTCAATGCACGGGGGACTGCGCCACTTGTCACCTCTGTTGACACGATCCGAGCAACAACCTGCATCCATATTCATATTTCAGCGACTCTCAGTGGTTCGGTCACATGCAATGCTTGGCACCAGACAACTTTGCATTACATTTGTACCAATCCCACCCACATAACTCTGGTTAAAAGGACCCCATTTCACAGAGACACCATCTAACTTGCAAAACTTAACTTACTGGGGTAAAACAGGCATATATATATATATATATATAGGTTATTTTGTGAACATTAAAAAATCCATTTAGTAGGATTAAACACTGGCAAAGTGTGTGTAAAATGTGTGAAGATTTAATAACGTGGCGCCGCCTTGTGGCTAATTGGACACAATCATACAGTTTACGTGGATATCGGATGGCCGTTTGTTTGTCCGTTAGATGGAGCCATCGTATAACAGTGCCCCAAGGATCCGCAAGATGGCTCCATGTTATTAACTATTCACACATTTTACACAAACTTTGCCAATATTTAATCCTAATTAAAGGGATCTTATTTTTCAATGTTCAAACAATTAGGGTTAATAAGTCCCAGAACAGTTGCGTAGCCTGGATTTTACGTGGTGCGTTAAGACAAAATATATTAGAAAGATACGAAGCTGGTGATATGAGAATTTGTTTAATATCAGTCAAACTATTATTATTCCATACTTTTATGCATCTCGAATTACAAACGTGTGAGAAATGTTATTTGGACGAATGTGCTTTGTGTGATGATTGTAAAAAGTAGAAGATTGATGTAAAATAATTGATAACGACAATGGCTGCTTGTATCAGAGTGAGCATTAATTCCTGCCCCGGTTCGTCTTGTGTTCATTGCTACAGACGCACGGACTGGAAGACAGTAGTAATTAAGTTGCCGCCCTTATACTTCCCACATGAGACCCTGCAGTGTTAACTACTGTAAACTTGTTTATGGAAATGTATTTTATATAGTTAGGAGAGCAAAATTAGCTTGGTTGCTTCTTGTGCAACCTTCTCACAATTCAAGATGGCGGTCTCGGCCATCTTGAATTTCGGCCAATTTTCAACTTTTGATCTCGATGACATACAGGGTTGTGTTATACCTCTTTTTAAGGTTTTTCCAAGATGGGGAGTCCATTTCTGAAGTTATTTTTTGGATACGGGGTCAAGGTCAAATCAGAGGTCAAAGGTCAAATTTGACCTAAAATCAGGAAATAAATCACTTCTATTGACCGATTATATGTGGTTCGTTGCCTACCTATTCCAGAATGTCATGGCTTATTAGGATGGATAGGTAGGTACATGTATGTTTTATATGTCTACATGTAGGTAGGCCCTGGGTATCATAGGATGTTTTGCATTGATATTTGTTTTGCAGGTTGAACAATGGGTCGGAGTTCATTAAACACGCCATGCACGCACTCACCACGCTTTGTTAAAAAATTCTCATTTCAGGGTGTAACGAACCAGCGTGATCAGTATCCTAACATAAGTTTTGGAATACCCCAAGGGCGTCACACTCATCATGTCTGCTGAAGGGGGAAGTGCCTGTAAAGACCGGCTTGGTAGTTGATGACACCTCTAAGCATGTAATATCATCAAAATTGCCCCTGGCCAGAACACATCTTCGCCAAAATGTTGTTGTAACTTGACATTTGTTGACATAATATTGCGAATGGCTCCTCTATGTATATAAGTAGATTGTTATTTAATTGACAATAACGATATCAACCATAACATATATCATTATTTAAAAGTCGAAATTCACTTTTTTAATTCTGTGTTTAACAAAACCTTTTTAATAACCAAAATACGTAATAACATAATTAACCATCTCAGTGATGTAGAGTATATCTTGTAACTGCTCAGCCAAACATTCGCATATGTAAAAACGTTATTTGATTTAAAGTTATTGTTAACATACAAACACGTAGACGTGCCATCGAGTTACATACCTACTCGCTGTGCCGTTCGCACAGGTGTCACAAATAGGACAATCACCAACAAGTGTTTTTCCTTAGGATTTTAAATGCCCTATATACACATACCAAAATGTTAAACCATTTAAAAGCCCACATCTCGTATACCATTCAACGTTGCAACGAGGAATGTCGTAGAATTACCATGGCAATGACCCTCCTACTGACATCTGGCTTGATGAGATGAAGGTGTGTCTTCAGCAGTCTATTCATCAACAGTTCCGACGGGACATATATGAGTGAGGTGTGATCCGGTGGTCGAATACAAAGCGTGATAGCTTTGTTTCTACGTCCTTTCGTTGCGTGAGCTTCATTCCTTCCTTCACCACCACACGGCTCGTTCGGCCAAAAATTTGTTGCAGGGTGATGGGGCGCGCTCGTAATATGCCATTTTGTCTACAGAACTCTTGAAATTCTTTGCTAACCAGTGGCGTTGTCACTGACGATACGCCAGAGATGCCATGACTGCTCAATGACTATCGTAGTTTACTGGTGGTCGTGGCTGGGGTGGAGCCCGGCGTAAAGTGAGCGTTTGTACTTCGAATGGGCGTCGATCATCACCAGTATCATTCCACCCATGAATGGAACTGCGTAAGCGATAATATACAGTCGCGACAAAGGGCGATCGGGCAATTACCATGATTGTAGGGGAGCTTTTGTAGGTCTGGTCGGCGACGTATGCAAATGTCACAGGTTTGATCGATGTCTTGATCTGTATCTGGCCACAACATCAGGCTGCGACTTACGACTTTCATGCGCACGATCCCCGAGTGTGAACTGTGGAGTTCTTCCAGCAGTGATTTGCGGTAGACACTTGGAATGATCACTCGTGTCCCACACATGAGACAGGCGTCATGGATGCTGTGATCATCTCTTCTTTGGAAGTGTAAGGCTAAAGTCAATCATTTCAAGAGACACTTCCAGCAAACATCACGTCGCTAACGTCCAACATGGTAGTGCGTGCTCATGTACAACGTACAATAAACTATTGCACAACATGGTTGGTTGCATTCATGTACAATAACAAACTATTACAGGAAGTAGGGCTTATTTTGAGACATTCGTCGTCTTCGTGATGTAGACATCCTTCCCTCGATCGTCATGATGAAGACTTGTAACAGCACTTTGTCACCAGTGGTTTCTCGGCGTAGGCCCTATGTTACTTGCAGTGACCAGAAAAAGTCCAACACGTACGCACGCACGCACGCACGCACGCACGCACGCACGCACGCACGCACGCACGCACGCACGCACGCACGCACGCACGCACGCACGCACGCACGCACGCACGCACCCCCCCACACACACACACGGCCAACTCTTATTTATTTACTTGAATGACGCTGTAGAAATTAATGTCGCGGCCTATACTTCCACCGAATTACACAACGGAAGATAGGTCGGCGCGGAACATTTCGGTACATGTCAGGCAGCAGTGGTATTCATGGTGAAACGTATTCATTACATCCGTAATGCATAGATCAGCCTTGGACATGATATCATACTATATATATATATATATATATATATATATATATATATATATATATATATATATATATATATATATATATGTATGTATATGACCTTAAAGACATATCACTTTTTGTTGGTAAAAATTAAACAATTCATTGTTGGTGTGGTGCTAATTCCAAAATATACAAAGGCCTTTATGTTATGCTATTTAAAATAGGTATGTTGGCAACATATATTTGAAAAGGGGCCACGGCCCGCTCCAATCACTGTCCACTTGAAGGTAAACTTTGGACACAACACTACTTGCCTGATACATAGTGACAAGATGCAGAGGTTACAGGGGTGACTGTGTAGGACTTCCCAATACCACCTTTTGGCAAAGAAGTTTTTCATCACTCAAATGGGATCAAATTACACAAAGTGCAGAAATCTGCTGGTTCCGCCGGTATCCAGACATTTCAGTAAAGGACACTTTGGTAATGGACGTTTTGGTAACAGACATTTTGGTAACAGGACATTTCGGTAACCGGACATTAAATTTTTGGTAATAGGATGTTTTGGTAATAGGACATTTTGGTAACAAACATTTTGGTAATACGTAAATACGAGCTGGCGGGCGGTTACTTGCAGCAGCACGTATACTCATATCCGTTTGACATCTGTCAACCTCTACCTTCACAGGTTCAGGACAGTGGTTGTGGTCTGTTTTCAACCCTGGATTTGCTGGTAGCAAGTCGGTGTACGCACTAGCAGGGCAGTGCTTGCACGTCTCGACGGGTCATTCGGGCAGTTATACGATGGCTCCATCTAACGGACAAACCTAAGAGGCCATCCGATATCCACGTAAACTGTATGATTGTGTCCAATTAGCCACAAGGTGGCGCCACGTTATTAAATCTTCACACATTTTACACAACTTTGCCAGTGTTTAATCCTACTAAAGGGATTTTTTAATGTTCACAAAATAACCTATATATATGCCTGTTTAACCCCAGTAAGTTAAGTTTTGCAAGTTAGATGGTGTCTCTGTGAAATGGGGTCCTTTTTAACCAGAGTTATGTGGGTGGGATTGGTACAAATGTGATGCAAAGTTGTCTGGTGCCAAGCATTGCATGTGACCGAACCACTGAGAGTCGCTGAAATATGAATATGGATGCAGGTTGTTGCTCGGATCGTGTCAACAGAGGTGACAAGTGGCGCAGTCCCCCATAGATCGACCTGCGCGGGAACAGGAGAATATGTGTGAACTTTTCGCTGGTGGTTCTTCTTCGTCGTTCATCGCGACTGGGACTCCGGTAGCTCTGGTGTAGAATGCCGTCAGTCACAGATCTTCCAAGGTGCCTTGAGTCTTATGTGTCACTGGAGGTTAGAATTCAGTAAAGTGGGGCTTAGCTATGTAATTTATTTTAAAACACAAAGCCGCATGTTTTTATATACTAACAGCACCCCCACCCAATCGTATGTTTGTTCCGATTTTTGGCTATAAGAATATAACCACGAGTATAGGCGGATATTGGTGGCAAGGGGCACGTGCCCCTTGCCTTTGTATATTTTCCAATTTTTTAATGCTCTTTGTTACATAACCCCTAAAAGAAAACTGCGGCGAAAAATGTCAACAGCTCCACCTTATGCCCATCTTCCAATGTCACGCAATATGGATTGCAACAGGAGGGCCGACATTTTTAACGACATGAACGGATGTAATTGGAGGTTTTGTGTTCCTCATACAGTGTATTACCATCTCTGGATCCATCTCCCACAAGTTGGAATTGTTCACGTGCAAATTATTATGATGTGTTTGTTCTGACTGTAAGACCACAACTACTAAGTTGGAATTGTTCACGTCATGTCACCTGGTAGTGATGTGCTTGTTACGACTGTAATGACACAACCACAGTTGAAATTGTTCACATCATGTCATCTCATAACTTGATGGAACAATTCATCAAAACCTACCTACTCATATAAGTGAATTCAACCAGGACACGTTTCCACCCTTAATAGCCCATTGGTTTTATTAACTCTGACATGTACAAAACGCAACATATACATGCACGAGTTGAATTAGTATTAAAGTGACTACGTAAGCATAATTAGAAAACACACCTTTGCAAAATGTGCATCAATCAAATATGAAAGTTCGATATTATCTAAGAGCTGCAGAAATGCAATAATTATAGTTAGGTCAACAGATAAACATATTATTATATATTTTGTTAGTCGAACATAAATACAATGAATTATTCTGATAATTTAAAACCACACAATGTGCATCATTCTGTTAATTAATTCCAAATAAAAGACGCAAGAAATGTCTTATAAACGAATGCATATACAGGTGTACAATGGAATTAAGATCACCCTTAGACTGGTAAATAACCTGACTGGCAAGGTGGTTGTATTCGTGGGACTAATATCCTACATTTCAATATAACTTTAGTAATTTGAGGTCACTCTGGGGTGACCTTACTTGTGACGTGGCTGCATTATTGAGGTGGCTGCATTATCGAGGTGGCTCCATTACAGTGGTGGCTACGTTACTGAGGTGACCACAAAATGAGGTTCAACTGTACATGTAGTATAGGATGGATGCTGCGATACAAGAACAATGTGTATCGGCATGGTGTACTGTAGTCAGATTCACCAGTGCAGTCTTATTGAACAGTGCACAAAAAACACATTCTAGGGTAAAGAACACAGCAGTATATTAAGGTAAACAGTAACCAAGTAGATCACAGAAACATGGACGTTGTTTCAAGCAGCAACAGTTCAAGTAGACAGAGATAAAAACGTATTTATTAGTAATTCATAAAATTCATAGTTTATTATGAAATGTATTATTACATTACATCTCTCTGTTAAAGTTGCTTTTGGTTATTGTGATAATTAGGCATATAAATGTGATTTGAAGTGAAATAATTGAAGGGGTAAATAAAAACTAAAGCAACAACACATGTATGTGTATACACAACAGATCCCTGCCATGTTATTAGCACCATCCACCAATAATTAGTAGTTAAACTACACATTTTAGACACATTCTGCTCATTCTTGCAATCGTCAATCATGGTTACTTAAGTTACACACAAGAGTGAAATAGTTGAAGGTGTGTTCAATGACCTTACAAGTTAGTGTTAGTCAGCTTTGAGTCGTTTGCCGAGTCATGATCGTTGTCTTCAGTCATAGTCTGGGTATGGTTCCACAACTCGTGTACGCCTGATTGGTCGGTACAGAGGTTTCTTTGGCAAGGGGTAGTGCTGAGCCGGCTGAAAAGATTAACATAACATTAACCAATAATACATTTATTACTGACATTTAATAATAATAATTAGGTAACTTTTATTGCACCCAAATCCTTAGAAATCTAACTCACAGGGGCAACAATGCAAAAGGGTTAATCCATCTCAAAGTCAAGAAACAATTCCAGTTGTCATCAGAGTGATTGATGCGCCAGGGAATTATGGGGGATAGGTAAGGTTGTAAAGTATGTCTTTAAATGACGGCAGAATTTAGCAATATTTTCAACTAAAGGCAGCGTAATC
Organism: Ridgeia piscesae; assembly: GCA_025642075.2. Taxonomy (NCBI): domain Eukaryota; kingdom Metazoa; phylum Annelida; class Polychaeta; order Sabellida; family Siboglinidae; genus Ridgeia; species Ridgeia piscesae. The sequence goes on along the minus strand of JAODUO010000860.1, from coordinate 336,145 downwards.
CAAAGAGTAGGTGCACCCACAACAAAAGCCCTAGTCGCAATATTAGTATTGACTTTTGGGGCAAAAGTATATCAGAAATAAATTTTGTTGTGCACATTCTATGCCACAGCAGATGGTGTCAGAGATTTTCTAGCTTTGTTTACCGTCTCAAATGGTGTCAAACGGTGGTATTCTTTCCCCCACCTCTTCAATGTGCACATAGATGACTTAAGTGTAAATCTCAACACATTTCAAATTGATTGTCTGTATTTGTTGTCCTAGTGTTGCTGGTTTGAGAAAACTTACAGACTGGTGTGCCAAGTCAACAAGTCTTATTGCGTGGTTATTGACAGCAAACTACAGGACATGACAAATATTCACTGTGTCGATCAATCTCAATATTCGTCCATTGCCCTGTATATACTACAAAATGTGAATATGTGGGTCATATAATCAATAACAATCTTACTGATGATGACGCAACGTGCCAGACAAAAAAGATGCTTTTATGCACAAGCTAATGCATCTGGTCTTTGTAGTCCGTCCACCAAAATTACAAATTACTTTATTTCAAGTGTACTGTGCTCTAATGTATACTTCAAGTATGGTGGAAATAAAAATATCTCAGCTTGAAAAGCGTTACTGTCACATACAATAACAGTCTCAGAATATTTTACTTAACTTACCATCAAGATGTAGTGCAAGGTTTGTTTGCCATCAAATATATTAAATCTTCCAATGAATGCATTAGTTAATCCATATTTAGCTTTTTATGTCGTCTTCATGAGTCTGAAAACCCTCTTTTTGTTAAATACTTCCATATAGATATATATTTTTTGGAAATTCTATGTACATATTCTGGACATCCCAATTGTACACGTGATATTTGTATGGAACCCTATTTAAAAAAAATTATTGATAACATTTATTCACATTTTTCATGACCTATTTTTTATTACCTACTTATCTTTTACTTGTACCTCATGATTGTTTTACTTGTATTTGGTGTATTATACTTTTTAATTGTTTTAACTGTATTATATGTATACAGATGGAGGTTTTGTCTGAAATAAACATAATTAATATTATAATCATATATAAGCTGAACATGTTTTCTAACAGGAGTAACCAATGAAAGTAAATATGATGACTGCTTACAGGAAAGTGCCTGGTAAGTAATGGTACAGATCTTAAAGATTAAATGCGACATCGGACAGAAAACCAATGCAGAGACATTAGTATTGATGCCAAAAAAATTATAATTAGCAAAATGATATGTATTAGCAATAATTTCCATAAAATCTGATTGTCTAAAACTTGCACTTAAATACATTTATGTAAAAACGTATCCATTAAACACATATATAACCCACCTTGCGATAGAGTGGTGCCATCTCTCGTTGAGCCATTGGGGAGCCGATGTATTCATTCTGGCGGCGACCGTAAACGTCAGGCAGTCTGTAGTCCAGCGCGTGGGCCCCACTGAATGCTGGGTTCACGTGCTGCTGCCACTGCTGCTGTTCCACAGGTTGAGTTCCATACAACCAGCGGCTACGGAACGGACCATGGCGCATACTCGACTCACTTGTCAGTGATCTCCTCGATGTACCTGGGCTTGACTTGGTGGCCCTGTATCCACAGAACACATTATATACAGTTACTTGGTGGCCCTATATGCACAGAACACATTATTTTTACATTAAAAACCTTTTGGGTGGCCCTGTAAAAAATTAAAAAACCCCACCAAAAAATTATATACAGTCCCCCCCCTTTTGGGGGGGCCCTGTATATACAGAACACATTACAGGGGTGTATATACAGTTACAGTGTGGCCCTGTATCCACACAACATACCACATTACATGACTAACTACTAAGTACTTCATTACAAATCAAGGTGTTACCGTGCTGACTCCTATTTTTAGTTCTAGATTGTGTGTACACATATGTTAGTCTCCTTACGATTTGGATTAATTCAATTTTTTCTAACTCTATGTATGTTACAATCCATGGTTTCCTATGTGAATGTTAACAAGCTGTGCCTAGACTTAGTATGTCATTGTAAGAAACATATTTATGATGACATCATCTATCTGCCCTAGCTATGAATACTGTTATTCTTATATAACTCATTTGTTATTATTACTTTAAAGTTTAGCAACACAACTTCAGGGCTTGACATTTGCACTGGCCGGATGGCCCAATGCGTGTTTTGAAGGAGTCTGGCCAGTTTGGGACACTGGTTTTTTAATTCTACTGGCCTGACGGGCCACTGGTTTCAATCCGACTGACCACGGTCGACGTTTCCCACTTTCCCTAACCCTGCTATTCATAGAAAAAAGGGACAATCCTAATAACTTAGTCTATTTGATATTTCAACCAATGTTTGTTTTATTGTTTTATATTTATAACTAATAAAATAACGTTGAAAATGCAGTTGTGCACATACAAACTGTTGAACTTAATAGTTTATATGAGTGCACTTGATTGGCAAATGGCAGGGGGTTACAAATTATTCAGCCAATAAGCGATCTTGTTGCACATTGGCTATGGGTGACACTGGCAGGTGATACCATTGTTATCTGTGTGATAAAAATTATGCTAGTGCATAATGAAAAATCATCATAGTGCTGCAAAAGACCATGGTTAAGTTCTTATATAGCACATATTCAATCCTCTAATACACTTTAATATATATATATATATATATATATATATATATATATATATATATATATATATATATATATTATATATATATATAATGCACATTATCTTTTGTATCCTGTCAGGCAATAACAGCATTAGTGTTGAGATTCAGACACAACCAACATCAAGAAATGTTTTTCATGTTCTGAAGACAGCCTGCTAACTGTAACATTTCTAGCCCTACCCGGTCCCCAGCATACCTGTCAAACATCTAGTCAACCTTACAAGCTCGCCTTCACTTACTTTACTTTTGTCTCGGTGTAATTACGCAAAATTAAAAATTAAGGGAAAATATGAAAGAGTGAGTCAGTTTTCAGTATTAAATATGAAAAGTTTTTTTATGCCCGAGCTTATCAAATGGCCTACAATTAAGTTTATAATATATTATAGTTTTGTTTTAAAGTATAAACAAATTTATCTGACTTTATTATGTGATATGTAGAAAAGACAATACTGACAGATGACTTTGACTGTTGTCATTGGTGCAGATATTTAATTTTTGTAATACGTAATAACCCATGTAATAAAGGTTTAGCATTAATAGCAGACTGGCGTCATGATTAAAAATGTTAATTTCTCTTCTTATAGTTGCAACCTTAAATTTTCAAAAACGTCTGCGTGATGTCGCTCCTATCAAACATTGGTCTTGCAAAGCGACGGGCATCTTAGTATCAGCATATTTTGGTTACAATATTCGGGCCAGTAACTTTTTGGGCAAGCAAATTACTTTTTATATCTACTGGCTCGGCAGGCCATTAGATACAAAATCTTAATGCCAAGGCCTGAATTTGCTATTAAATTACATTTATAGATGTGTAGTTAGTAGCCACAGAAAATCACATAACTTCATAAGTCCCAGAACGTGCATACAGGCAAAAAGATTGGGTTGCCTGAATGGGTGGAATAAAAAGTATGTAAACAGTAATTTCTGTGAAAAACTTACAGTTTCCTGCAGAAGCATGCGACTGCCACAAGAAGACCTATGAGGAAGAGACCGCCACCCATGGAGATCAACACAATGTGCCATGTCTCCAGCAGTGGGGCAGTCACATGACACGGCCACTTGGGGGAACAGAAGCACTCATAGCGCCCAACATGGTTGACACACGAGTAGTTGGCTGGACAGGGAGATGACAGACACTCATCAATGTCTGTCTGACAGTAGTCACCGCTGTAGCCACGAGGACAGCGACATCTGTAGCCACTGAAACCTGCAATGGACGCAACAGCACATCATAAGATATGAACACACCAGAAAATAGTTAAATTATTTTAACTAAGAGCTGAAAGGTCTCATTTACTGTTTATAAACAGATCCATGCAATGTTTGTCTCCTCCATACAACGCAAACAGTAGACATTTTTGTCTGCTTCATATTTTAAATCAACACAATATTTTAATTGTAGGTATACTTTGAATATAAGTAAATACCACATTAAGATATTATCTATGTTTTTAATAAATTTTATGTAATCTAAAGAAATTTGCATTATAAATTTTATTATTTTTAACACTGAATATTTTAATGTAAAACCCACCAAGACCAATACAGAAAAATTCCACTTGTTCTCCTGTAAATTACAATTAATTATCACATATACTTTGAGTTACGAACATGTAAGTTATGAAGAGTATACAGTTATTGTACCCACCTGTGCTTCTGTTGGTTGAAGTGCATTCGGGGTCAGTTTCTGGGCCCTCACAGACCCCCTCGTTGACACAGGGATTCCTCAGAATGTAGACTTTGAGAGTCAACAAATCATGACCCATGATATCTTCAGCTTTTACCTGAAATGTAACTTCTGAATTGTGTTTTCCTGTCATATAATATCAACTGTCGCTGTTTGTTAGTTAAAAACAACAACTGGGTAAGTTAGAGTAGATTGTGCATGCAATGGGACTGGACATGAAATGTATCTGCAATGCATGCATACATAGATCTGAGCTGAAGAATTGATCAAAATATCATTATAGTTGTGAAACATATTTCCCAGCCTGACACTCCCATTAATACAACAGTATATACGAGATTCAAACTACTGCTGAAAACATTTACCTGTCAATATTAGCACAGGCACTATATCCAGGGGAAGAGATTTAAAGTGGCTCAGCCCTTAATATTTTGGGTGGAGAACTAAATTTAGCCCACGCTATTTTAGCAAGGCAGAGTGAACTTGGGTATTTTGGTGAGCTTCACGGCAGGTTATGTCTTAGGATTATACATTATGGTTCATAACTATGCTATGATAAATAGCTGTTAAGTTATATATGAAAACACATATCTAAGAAAACCATATGTGCCATTTTTCAATATATTTTGTTTTCAAGAATTCATGGAAGACATAAAGGAACTCTTACCTTGATGACGTCCTCTCCAAAGTAGCTGTAGAAAGGCCTGTATTTGAACATGGTGACAACCCAGGCCAGGTGTCTTGTGATTAAGTCCGTTCCACATGGGTTCGGTAGTGACACCTGTGGTGAAGTGACTGAACTGGACACAATGTTGGTCAACTGATCCCACAGGGGGCGCCGTGATTGCCATGGCTGTGAGCAGTCTTGCTCCGTGAGAACAACCTTTGTGAGTTGGTTGTACTGGGTGAGATTACCATGCTGAGGAGGATCAAATGTCAACTTTACATTATCCATGTAGTCTGGATCATAAGCAGCCAGGACATAAACCATATCCATGGAGGCAGAACCCGTATTTTCCTCCATAGATACCATGAAAACAGACGACGGTGGGATGACATCATGTCCCTTGTGGTACATCTGAATGGTTGGAGAGTCGGGCAGATTTCTTATCTTGATTATCAACTTCCCTTCGACAAACAAAGGTGGTTCATTGTCCAGTCTTTGTTCCCAAACAGTGTAGTAGACAGCATCTTCCCCGTAGCAGTCAACACAGGGTGTGTAAGTCAACAGTCCATTCAGTTCCAGACTCACATTACCCATAGACACTGGGGCCGTCTCATTCAGCAAGAACGACAGATGATCACCCTCTGAGTCGACTGCCTTCATTTGTAACTGAAACCCTTCATCCTCACTTACACCCACCTCCAGTGCAGAGGTTATGCGTGGTGGTGTGTTCACTAGTTTGTTGTTGACGCCAGCGACACTGTAAGTAGCTGTGCCACTGGTTGTAGACTGAGGTGTGGCCCGCTTGCTTCTGTATGGCTTCTTGTCAGTGACATCACACACACTGACACTGTGACACACCTGTCAAACAAATATTGGCACTGTGACGCACTTGTAAATCATACACTGGCACTGTGACACACTTGCCAATGAAACACAAACACTGGCATTGTAACACACTGGTCACTCAAAAACTAGCACTATGACACACCTGTCAATGAAACACATAAACAAACACTGGCATTATAACACACCTGTCAACCAAACACTGGCACTGTGACACACCTGTCAATGAAATACAAACACTGGCATTCTAACACACCTGTCAACCAAACACTGGCACTGTGACACACCTGTCAATGAAATACAAACACTGGCATTCTAACACACTTGTCAATCAAACACTGGCACTATGTCATGCAAACACTGGTGCTCTGATGCCTGTCACCCAAAACCAGCAGTGTGACACAACTGGCAATCACAACCCGCACTTTGACACACCTATCAATTAAACACTGGCTTTGTGATACATGTCAAATAAACACTGGCATTGTAGCAATCAAATGGACTCACTGTGACACATATCTGGATAATCTGGAGCAAACACTTCACACATGACATATCTATCAAACAAACAGTTGAGATGTAATACCAGGGGTAGAAATAACTCCAAAATGTCTGGTAGTCAGCAGGACTACTTAGTTGGGAAATCTGGTAGTCCTGAGATATATCTGGTAGTCATGTGGCCCAGATGTAAGCAAAATAACATGGCAAACACAAAATTTGAAAAATATTCCAAAATGTTGTGATAGTCCATCGGACTACTGCTGTTATCATCTTTGGTAGTCCGACCACGTTTCTGGTAGTCCTTGGACTACCGGACTACCCCTATTTTGACCCCTAAATACACCTGTCAAACAAACACTTGGCAATTTTAAACCCCTGTCACACAAACATGTGAGCTTGACAAATTACACACCTGCCAAACAAACACACCTCTGTCACACAAACATTTGAGCTAAGACAGGCCTTATTATATTTTATTCTGATTCTTTCCACATATATCTATGAGAGCTAGAAACATCCTCACTGAATGTAATGGCAGGAACAGCATGACTCACTTTGACAGTGACGACACCATTGGCCCAGTCAATCTGTCGGTTGTTGTCATCCATGTCACATGTCCGACCAGCATCAATCCACATCTCCTCATCTGTGTAACACAGACAATGACATGTGTCCTTTGTTATTTAACAACATGCAACTGTTGTGTGTAATAGATGATAACCAGTCTGATTATGATTAGAAAATCATTTGTAGTTTATTTGTTGAACTGCATTTGCATAACTGTTGAACTAAATCTCATATCTATTTCTGTGTATCACATAAACCATTGAAGGTTGATATGTCTGTTTAGAGAGTTAAATGGTCACTAAATAGGCTGGCCTGTAAGACTGGACACAGTACAAACTTACTAATATTGAGATATGGACTTTGACTGGAAATGTTTCTATTGGCCTGACCAAAGCTGTATAAGAGTCACTCAAAGGACACTGACTCACTGGCCAGGACAGGCAACTACTCATAACTTGATGACTGAGACAGGTGATGACATGACACTGACCTGGCCAATGATATAGTTAGACTGGACAAAGAGATGACACTGACCTGGCCAATGATACAGTGAGACTAGACAAGAGATGACACTGACCTGGCCAATGATACAGTGAGACCAGACAAGAGATGACACTGACCTTGGCCAATGATATAGTGAGCACCAGACAATTTAGAGGTGACACTGACTTGGCCAATGATACAGTGACACCAGACAAGAGATGACACTGACTTGGCCAATGATATAGTGAGACCAGACAAGAGATGACACTGACCTGGCCAATGATACAGTGAACAGGGGAGATGACACTGACTTGGCCAATGATACAGTGAGACCAGACAAGAGATGACACTGACTTGGCCAATGATACAGTGACACCAGACAAGAGATGACACTGACTTGGCCAATGATACAGTGACACCAGACAAGAGATGACACTGACTTGGCCAATGATACAGTGAGACCAGACAAGAGATGACACTGACCTGGCCAATGATACAGTGAGACCAGACAAGAGATGACACTGACCTGGCCAATGATACAGTGAGACCAGACAAGAGATGACACTGACTTGGCCAATGATACAGTGAGACCAGACAAGAGATGACACTGACTTGGCCAATGATATAGTGAGACCAGACAAGAGATGACACTGACTTGGCCAATGATACAGTGAGACCAGACAAGAGATGACACTGACCTGGCCAATGATACAGTGAGACAGACAAGAGATGACACTGACCTGGCCAATGATACAGTGAGACCAGACAAGAGATGACACTGACCTGGCCAATGATACAGTGAGACCAGACAAGAGATGACACTGACCTGGCCAATGATACAGTGAGACCAGACAAGAGATGACACTGACTTGGCCAATGATACAGTGAGACCAGACAAGAGATGACACTGACCTGGCCAATGATAAAGTGAGACCGGACAAGAGATGACACTGACTTGGCCAATGATACAGTGAGACCGGACAAGAGATGACACTGACCTGGCCAATGATACAGTGAGACCGGACAAGAGATGACACTGACCTGGCCAATGATACAGTGAGACTGGACAAGAGATGACACTGACTTGGCCAATGATACAGTGAGACCTGGACAAGAGATGACACTGACCTGGCCAATGATACAGTGAGACTGGACAAGAGATGACACTGACCTGCACACCAGCGCAGTATCCGTGGGTGGATGTCATGCATGAAGTCTTCCACTCGAGACTTGTCAAATGGCATCGTGATGCTGAGTGGTCCGTCTATCGCCTGGTCTGGTAGAGTTGACACAAACACAGTCATCTCCTCCCAACGGTGTATTCTGGTGACAAGTCAATAACACACTGAGAGTTGACACAAAAGCAGTCATGCCTACTAGCAGTGTATTCTGGTGACAGTCAATGACACACTGAGAGTTGACACAAACACAATTGTTCCGTCCCATGTGTTTAATGCACTGTATTGTGTGAGTGAGATACTGTGGTTTGTACAAAAATACAGAAGAATTGACAAATGCAATGCTTTTTTATAACAATTTAAATCAATACAGGAAAATATCCTTTTAATTGCTGTCATAACTCCCCTTAAGAATTAATCTAATTATATGAGTAATTTACACAATCTGCCACCTGTTCTTTAAGTAAGAGCCTACTTACAAAAGCAACATACACAATCTGCCTCTACTTCTTTATTATACAATCCTACTTATAAGAGCAAGAAACACAATCTGCCACCTGTTCTTCAGGTATCTGTCAGTGCTGTCCGTGGTTGATTGTGGGTTGACAATGAATGACTTGAATGAGTCAGACCGTGACTGGTACTGGGCCCTCAAGTCACTGTCTGACAGAATACCCCCGGTCAACATCTTCTCACTCGACTGGGCTGTGGACAGAGAGAGCACAACACACTTTACACTTCAACATATCATTCAAGTGGACTGTCAAAACAATTGGTATGAATCATTCAACTTATAGATGGGACGGACGGACGGACGGACGGACGGACGGACGGACGGACGGACGGACGGACGGACGGACGGACGGACGGACGGACGGACGGACGGACGGACGGACGGACGGACGGACGGACGGACGGACGGACGGACGGACGGACAGGGGACATAAACTTTTGACAAATGTACTAACTGATATAATTAATATAAATGTAAAGATGAAGAAGTAAAGCAGAATCCCATTAAAACAACATGTTCCTAACATAAGAGTTCCCTTTTAATAATAACAAATCAAATAATAGAAATAGTAAATACAATTCAGTGTCAATAAAAAGTATATAAAGTGTGAAACCTTGTAGACGGTGTATAACAAAAACACATATAAATACAGATATATAATTATATAGCATAATATACTACTATTATACATTACATATATAACAAATATAACAATGTTAACATTATCATTTCCAGTAAAAAAATCTTACAAAGAAACAAATGAGTCTTAATAAATAATGTGTAACTGGATGACACCACAGAGTCCAGGGACCTTTGATGTGGTAAACCTACATCTTGTAGCTCTCACAGTGACGGTGGTCTTTGTGTCACCAGGTGTGTGCATCTTGAGTGTCAATTCACCTGCTTCAGTCTTGGCAACAGTGTCAGTGTCACCTGCAGACACACACAGTCCATGTGACACATTCCACACACATACATGTTACATGACTGAGACATGTGGCTACCTTGACACTGATACGGATAAATGTGAAATGTTACATTTGTGACACAGACAAGACAACATTTAATAAACTATGAAAAATTTAATTATTAATTTTTAAAGGACCACAATGGAAATAAGTGCTTGCACCTTTTTGTGTCATCCTTATATTTAATGTACTTTGTCTATATATATATATATATATATATATATATATATATATATATATATATTATTTATATTATATATATTAATTTTGTACAATGTTTACATTTTAAATTAGATTAAATCAATCAATTCTTATACCAGTAGCACCACATTGCTGACACAGTTGTCTTGCCATAGGTAACACCACAGCAGGTAACACCAAAACAGTTGCAGCAAACACCACTCCGTTCTATCAGTCGACGTGTCTACATGAGAAATTTGAGTTCTGTACCATTTACCATTGAACCAATATTTTTTATAAGGTTTGGAAATCTTTTTTTTTAAATTAATGTAGCTGTATATCATGTGATGTTATATCAGCAACTGACAACACTTGAGTAATAATTTAAAACTCATAAAAATTGAAGGAAAAAACAAGAAAATCAACATATCCTGACATCCCATCTGTCCAGAAAGCACCCACAAGAGAAGATGGCACAAGTCAATCACTGGCGTTGTCACATCAAGCCACAGTGTGGCGCCACAGTAGACATACTCACGGACAATGAGCATGGGTTTGATAGGCATCTCACTGCACTTGTGGGCCTTGGAGCAGGCACGCAGATGTATCCTCAGTGTCCTGGGTACAGAAGACAGTATGTGTGACACACCAGTCAGTGCAGCCAGTGCTGCTGTCAAGTGTGCTGACACTTAGTAAGGCTGTCATGATGTAATTCCAAGTTGATCTCACAACTGTCATCACAGACGTAATATGGTGATCAGGACAGTGTAATCATTACCATTAAGGTCACTCAGGTGACCATATCAATGTAATTATCTACACTTTACTGTATGTGGAAATAATGTGGGACTTTGGTATGGTGACCTTACTTCCAAGGCAGTTGTACTAGTGTCATACAAGAAGCAACAGTTAACTGTGCTGTGACCCAGTCCCTGCCATTATCTTTGAGCCCAGTCTTTATAGGTGCAGTCCTCCTAGATGTACAGTAAGTCGTGGATGTAGCTGGTAGCAAGTAGAAGTAAGACCGCCCCACCTGCCAGGCTCCATGTAGAAGTTGCTTGCTATGTCTCTCTTCCTGCGACTGTGACTGTTGTCACTGCGATTATAGTTGACTGTCATGTTGCCCTCTGCACTCAGTTTGATTCCGTCTGAGTTGAGACTCACTCCGCCGCCAAACTCCCCAAAACCCACCTGTTCCTCCGGGTAGACATCATCTGATCCACTCTTGCTGCCAACACTGAAGTCTGCACACAAAAGTTGTGGTTTTATATATCAATCAAGTTCTTCAATCAATCCATTTGTAAAGTCTATATAGAAATAAAGTTTGCAATTGTACATTAACATTCTTCAAACCACTACTGAAAAGTAAACACATGCAAAGCTACATTGTGTTCGTGTATTAAAAAATTTCCATAATAATAATAAAGCTTTGCCATTTTTAACATGCATTACATGTTAAATTGGAATGTAGTCTGTCATCAAACAATGACTAATGTCTACACTCAAATAAAGCTTTGTTGCGATTGTATATTCAAGTTGTTATATCTAACCATGACTGAAGTGTACATTAAAACAAAGGTTGTGACTGTACATTATAGTTCTTCCACCTAACCAATACTGAGGCCTATACATAACCAAAGGTATGATTGTACATTGATGTTTTATGTCAAACATTTACAGAAGTCAACATACAAACAAAGATTGTGAATGTACATTAAAGTCCTTTTATGAAAGGATTATCTACAGCACTGCTTGTCTTGTCGCACATTCACATTCTAATAATCGGCAATAATCTAACCATTTTACTGTTGCCCTCTCCATCATGACTACAATCGCAACCTTTTTTTTATAGATTATCATGTTATCACAGGAAAGGGTCATAAAAAGGTTGCATCATGTAGTTGGTTAAGAATATGTTGGTTTGCAATGAAGTGTGAAAAGAAATAGGCTTAAACTTAGCCGTATCTGATACTAATTCAACATTGTATTTAAAGTACGAACTAGTACCACCAAACCGATTTATATCATTCTTGCTATAAGTTTAAATTAATTGTACAAAAACAACACAAAGCATCTTCTCATCGGCTCACATAAATGTGAAGAAATACAACATCACTTCACATGACATTACCACCTAACAATGTGAATCCTGGATGGAACAGCTATATTAGTAAATGATCACAATCCTGCCAAATTAAAACATATAAAATGTGTTGAATGTTCACAATGTGACAGTTTCAGAACTTACACATGCCGTCAATGTTCTCGTCCTTGGGTGGTTTATCCCAGGTGACACCAACACCATTCTGGCGTGACGTCTTCACCGCTGGCTCATCTCCCGCAGCATCACCAAAAGGCTCAGTGTCCTCCATTACTGTAGTGATGTTGTCCACACTTGGTGACACAGTTTTGATGGTGACACCTGGAATGACACCATGTATAATCACCTAATATATATTTATATAACATAATACAGGCGAATCAATGCTGTGGCTTAGCCATTGTAATATCTCACAGAAATCACAAAATGTATTGACTCTCAGTAAATTTACAAAAACTATTTCTCCGAAGAGAAGCATTGCTCTTGCAATTAGAAAGCGTTCACTACTACACAGTACAACTGATAATTGCTGTGCTATAAGTACTTCTATTACTACACAAACAATACACTCAGGTGACAAGAAAGTGTAACAGTTTGATCCTCACCTTGTGATGAGTTGACCGTAGTGAGTCCTGCTCCATTGACACACCTCAACGTCACGTAGTAGGTGTGGTTCTCAAGCAACAAGCCTTCCAGGGACGTGTTGCTCAGAAACGACTCGGTCCCAATGTTGATGAAAGGCTGCACGTCAGCACCACCTGGTGAGCTGCCAATAGCCCACCATGTCTCGACCACCTACAGCATGCAAGGGTTGCTGCTCCAACAAGTCAGGACATACTTTATTTTCGCTGATACGGTATTCATTTCATAGACATTATTAAGTTTGAATAAACTGTTCTATTTGATGCGAAGACTGTAAATCAATGGTTTGGGTTTATTTGACTAAAGGTGGTGGTTATGTATACTCCCGTTTAATTAATCTTTTTAGATCCTAACTCTGAAGGAGAAGCATTATTTAATCCACATTACTGCAATGGTCCAAGGCTATTTTGTAAGGCTTTCTTGTAATGGCAGATAGAACACAGCAATCGTAGATTTCTGGCTTTTTATGAAGTTTATCCCACACAATCTTTCGTGGTTTCAATCAAGTTTCTTTCCTCTTACAATTAAACCTTCACTAATACCCACCTAAGAAAATGAAGATATATTTTGATAAGGATCACTTGACTGTATAATTATTCTAACATTGAATACAATACAACATAATACACTCACTCTCTCCGTCAACCACAGTAGTAGATGTATGTCTATAATGTAGTGCACGTTTTTATTATTTGATTTGAACTATTATCTTCATATATCTCTTTTTACATGTATGTACATTTGAACTGTATCTGAAATAAAAACATTAATTATTAATTCAATACCCTACCCCACTCCCTCTGTCGACCACTTCATAGTAGATAGCGATGGTAGAGTTGTCTCCCTGGAAGGTGGTAGGCTCTGACTTGCTCCAGCTGTAGTCTATGTGGAAGATCATCCCAATAACTGGTGGTGTCGTGTCAATGTAGACTCCTGCTGAAGACACGGTCACTGAGCGGCCTGAGCCAGTGACCGCCTTGACCGTCACAAAGTATGGCTGGAGGAGACCCTCATTGCTGGACACAGTGGACATTGCTGGCTCCAGGGCCAGGTCAGTGAGGTTAAAGTGTATGACCTGTGTCTCTCCACCATGACAGGTCGGGGTACAGACTGCCTGATCACAGGCAGTGCGGCAGGGCTGACAGGGGCGACTGTTCTAAAACACCCCACAAACATATGTACACAGATGATGACAGACACTGTTCTAAAACACCCCACAAACATATATACACAGATGATGACAGACACTGTTCTAAAACACCCCACAGACACAAGATGTGATGACACACACTGTTACATGGAAGACAGGGTGGAGTTACTGATCAAATGACTGAATGTTTTACATTATATGTTACTGAATTACTTGTTTCACAGGCTTTGTAACTTGGAGCAAGAGTTTGCTGGTTTTCAGTGTTTCTTCGATCAAACTAATATTTTTATGTAAACAATCCTATGTCATAAATGTTACTACAATTTCTTTATATAACTTTCTTTATTATCAAATATCCCAATTGCATATGTTGACAAAAATGTTGCAGTGTAATAAATATAGAAATATTCTAACCCTTTTGAACTTGGCAACATCCTGAGAATGGGCAGTAGTTCCAATGGCTGCCTGGAACTCTACTACTGGGTGAGAGCCGGCGTGGAAGGGCTGTCCATAACGACACAGCTCATTGGACGAGGGAGGAAACCTACAGTGGACAGTTACAGCAACACAGATGACATGAATGTCATATTAACATGGGTGACATGAATGTGTTAACTGGCATCACTGTCACCGGTGACACCAGTGTCATATAAAAACAGATAAATCAACATCACATCAATGACAAGACCACTGTCACATCAATGTAAGGACACCCATGTGCTATCAGACTCAATCTACCCTTGGAGATCAGACATGGAAATAGGACTTGGAGAGCTGATTCTGACAGTAGACGTTGGACTTCGATAGTGGATTTGGATACTGGATATGGATAGCGAGCTTGAAGACTGGGCTTTGAGAGAGTGTCTTTGAGAGTAAACTTTCAGAGACTCTGGCAGAGATGACAAATGTTGCACAATTTATTTTACTTGCCCACGGAGAACTTTAGTTATTCAAAAATCCATGACAAGTATGAATTTTAAGAATATAATCAATATAGTGTTAAAGACAATGAGAGTGGCACATACGTGAATGCATGGAAGTAGGCTGTTGTCTCGGGTGGATAGAAGATGTTGTCAAGTGGCGCCACCCAACCATGACGATTGTAGACACCGATGGTGACATGAGTATCTCGGGAAACAGGTGTCCCCACTAGGAGTGCTTCTTGTTTCTCATCAACGTACAACTTGAACTCCCAGTTCACCTGGACAACAACATGATACATGACGACATCACTCTTGACAGTTTTATTTTAACTGTCAACTAAAAACACATCTGTGTAGAACATTATTGTAAGTGAACACTAACAGCCTGGTTGTGACTTTCCTCAATGATCTCGTTATCATCACATCATCGTGTAGCCACAGTGTCCCGTGGTTGCCTATCTTGTGCTATTCTCTGCCAGATGGTACCCTTCCATTAGTTGTCTAGTTTGTCTCTCCAAAGTCTCGCCTGCCTTCCTCTAGGTCGTTTCCTTTTGTAGGGTTTTCAGGTGGCAGTGTAATTCGTATTCTGCTGAGGTGCCATTTTCTTACTTGTTCAATCACATCTGTGACCTTTGTTTTTCCTCTTACCCAGATGTTTGTTTTTCTGTCCTGCTATGTGATGTTTAACATACTCCTTTCAATCTTTGTTTATGCGGCTGCTAGCTTGTTCTATGCTTGGCTGGTGGGTGCCCATGTTTCCATGCCATATGTCATTGCTGGTTGCTGGAATTATGCATGAGTTGTAGACTTGTCTCTTCAAGCAACTGGAACATGCTTGAAGAGACAAGCATGTTCCAGTGTTACCCTTGAAGATGTCATGTTGCTTGGCGAATGCTGCCCATCTGGCCGTAATTCTTCTTTGGATCTCCCTGTCTTGGTTTTTGTCTCTGATGCTTATCTCTGTCCCAGGTAGACGTAGATTTCAATGCTCTCGATCTGGTGAACTGATTTATATCAGTAATATTTCAGAAGTATTATGTATTAGTTTTTTTTATACTGCTATATTTTATTGAGTAATTTATGCATTATAATTTAATAAAAATAATATTTATATTGCGCCATAAATCTAGACAAAATCCATGGAGTAAGTAAGTAAATGAAAAGTATTAATAAGTTACGTACAATCAATAATATTAAATTTATTAAAGTAAATGAAATACATAAAATAAGTATACAGAATAATAGTAATACATGATAAATAAATAAGTTAGCTAACGAAGATGCTTAAAATAAAGGGAATATTGATAATGAGTGAAAACATTTGGTAAAATTAGTGTAAAAACATATACAACATAATAAATAGGTAAAATAAAAATAAATAATAAATAAAAATGTGTTAACTATATTACACTGTACTGTTTTTATGTTAAGATAATGTCTTACTATCTATTCCAATGACTTTGTTTAATTTTACCTATAATTGAATGAAATTTATTTATTAATATTTTATAACTATTGGCAAAATTTTGCGTGCGTGCATGTGTGCGTGCATGCGTGCGTGTGTGTATGCGTGCAGTTGGCAAACCTGCATTTTGTACTCACATCATCAACCATTGAAGCTTCCTCATTGATGACCACCTTGTAGGTGTGCATTCTCTCTGTAGGGTCAAACCTCAGCTCTCTGACTGTGTGTGAAGTTCTGTTTAACTTGGCTGACCACAGCACAACCCAATCAGAAGTATGTTGCTTGTAGGAGACATCTGACAATGGTATATGGTAAATGTTCACAAATATCCAATCACATGTAACACATGTTGTTACTTCCAATGTAATGACGCTGACGGTCAACTCACAACTGTAAGAGACGAAGGATGACTAGAGAATACATTCACTGCTAAATTATTAGTTAATTTAAAAACTGCTGTGAAAACACAGAAATCAGAAACGATGTATGCAACATTCCACATATACCTTATGAAATAAATGTTCAGAGCCAGTCAGGAATGTGGTAACTGTATAGGCCCTGCTCTAAAAAGCAGCCTCCTTGCAACATCTCTGCCACTTACTTGGGAATATCTGGAAGCCAAATCCTCTCCCCTTGCGCATCTTGTCTGGAGGGAGATTGAGGGCGGTGTCTCCAGGCAGACCAGCCTCCACAATCCTCAGTCCATTACTATGCATGTCGCTGTCAGCCAGCCTTGGGGTGTCTCCATCAAACAACACAGGGGCGTAGTCAACAAACACTCCCTTAGGGCCATCGAAGAAGACCACAGAAGTGACAGCACGTAGATCCCCACTGGCAGCTTGGATGTCAAACTGTCACACATGAGAAGAAGACTCACAAGTACCATACACACAAGTAGAATTACTCAGAAGAAAACATGTGAATAGATGACACACAAGTAGAAGATATACAAGAAGCCACTTAAGTAGAAGACACACAAGTAAAAGACACTGAGGTAAATGTCACCTTGTAGAAGGCAAACAGGTAGAAGTCACTAAAGTAGAAGACACACAAGTAAAAGACACTGAGGTAAATGTCACCTTGTAGAAGGCAAACAGGTAGAAGTCACTAAAGTAGAAGACACACAAGTAAAAGACACTGAGGTAAAGTCACCTTGTAGAAGGCAAACAGGTAGAAGCACTAAAGTAGAAGACACACAAGTAAAAGACACTGAGGTAAAGTCACCTTGTAGAAGGCAAACAGGTAGAAGCCACTAAAGTAGAAGACACACAAGTAAAAGACACTGAGGTAAAGTCACCATGTAGAAGGCAAACAGGTAGAAGCCACTAAAGTAGAAGACACCGAGTAGATGGCATACAAGTAGACTGTACATAGGTCAGAAATTAATTTCACAAATTATCAATGTTTATATGACAATAAACCACATGTATTAATAGTAATTTGTTACGCTCACAACAGTAAGAAATCAATATATTGTTTTGGTCATGGAATAATAATTAGATGGGTTTAACACAAACAACCCTCTTCAACTAGTGTTTCAGCTGCACTTACTGAATACTTTCCTCCAGTTTCAACATCAGCGTCTGCTTGGAGGGCCCCGGATGACATGCGTACATTCCGTACATCTCTCCTCAGGCTCACACGCAAGCCTTCTTCCGTGTAGTGCAACTGACAGCAACAGAGAACATCACACACAGCTGTGTAGTGCAAGTGACAACAACACAGAACATCACACACAGCTGTGTAGTGCAACTGACAGCAAGAGAGAATGTGACACACAGCTGTGTAGTGCAAATGACAGTAACAGAGAACATCATACACAGCTGTGGAGTTGCTACGTGATTCACTTCAAGGTACTCTTAAAAATGTATTGTTAAAAATATACAAAACTATCAAGTATCCATTGTCATTGACCACACATTGTCTTCCAGAATACACACATTTAACTTGAGCACACTTCATAACCGAGGATGATTTGTATTGTCACCTGATAAACAAAACTCCTTAACTAAGACCTAAATGATAAATAATTGTTATGTTTTAAGACAACTCATGCAACAGACACATTACTATGCTGTTGTTGTATATTCAAAGTAAAGAAACACAAAGACTAACCTTGTATAATGTAGATTACCGACACCCACATTTACGAATAAATAATACTTAAAATTATCACATAAATTTATTTCTTATCCTTGTCATGAGATACCTAATTTGAACTCCTTGCAATTACATGAATATGGTACAATATGGAGTGAACTATAATGATCATCTTATGAAATTGTCTGTAGAGATATAACTAGGTAACTAGTGTTACAACATAAGTTCCCTTGCAACCACCTGGTAGTGTTGGAAGGCGATCCCTTTCTGTCTGTCCTGTAGAAAGCCATGCAAGTACTTGTGTACAAGCGGCATCCAGTGGGAATGTGGACCAGTCATTGGGTAGTTCCGCTGTGAACATCCAGACTCACTGGCTGACGGCACATAGAGGAAGACACCTGGAACAAGTCACAGACAGTGTCACCTTCATAGAGGACACATCTGAAGCAAGATAGCAACAGTGTCATCCCCATAGAAGACATACTTATTCTGAAGTAACTATATTAAAATAGTTAGATTATTCCAATCTGGCCACACTGTCTTTTACAATTACATAACATATAAATTTACATAAACTCAACCTAATATTGTCACAGGCGGGACACAATATTAAACTTAGGTATCTGATCTGGCATACCTTGAATATGTGTTGTTGAACCCTGGAAAGTGGCAGTTTCTTTGAAGTTGTCCCCATGTTTCACATCACCCCCAGTAGGGGAAGCATCATCTAGGAGAATAGGTCGACTGAGATTGTGGAGTTCAATGTCAGCACCATTAGTTGCTTGAAGGTCAACAAAGTAGACCGCAGATTCCTGGATAAGATGGCAATAAACAGTGTTGTAAGTACTGAAACCAGTGTTAAAAGTGACAAGAGACAATACAGTGATAACATTAATTAAGCCAGTTATCCAACTAGTCACAAATAATTCAACACACACCGTTTTCTTCAAGTTTATTAAGATAACTCTGTTCAGCCAATGACATTAGATACCTGTAGAGTGAGATGCGTGAATTCATATGAGGCAGAGTTAGGTGATAACTCTGTCCAGTCTACCAGGGTTGTGAGGTCGTTGTGACTGAAGCAGGAGGGTCCTGTGAGGAGGCGGATCTTGAAGTCTTTGATGTCACTCTCAGGGTCAGTGTAGCCACTCCACCAGACGGTCAGAGAGTCAAGGGACGACGCATACAACAGTTGCTGTGAGACAACAGGGACAGAAACAGGTCTGTACAGTAAATGAAACGTGCATTGTTTTACTGGTCATTCAGATTGAATGTGACAAATGTATAGTAATTATTCACCTGCCTGCCTAATGTCATCCATTTGTGCTCTCTGCTGATATACTTACTCTTCCCAGCTAATACATCTGGTTATCGCCTGATGGCAATGTTGGGTTCCTTACAAAAAACTGAATGGTTAGACCACTAAGTGAGTGGAGGTCAATAGTCATGTTACCATCGTCACAAACTACAGTACATCATCAATTATCATTGCTTCATAATTCAAATAACTGAAATATCACAATGTATTATGAGTGTGCATGCATGCATACATGCGAGCACAAACACATCTACTGTGACAGCTATTTCTTGTTAAAATGCACTGCCTTGTCACAAGGCCATCTTAATTCAAATAACATTTTATATAATCCAATAAAAAATGAATTACTATTCTTGGCACATGTAATTAGATTAGAATAAAAATTTGAATAAATAAATGTTTGAAATTGATAACCAAAACAACTGACCATGTCAGAGTCTGGTCCCACTCCAATCTCCCCACTCTGTGGGGGCGTGGTATCCACGGTAACAGAGTCTGTCGTCTCCACACAACCCCCACTCTCATCCACTGCGATGACCATGACATAGTAGGTGGCACTGTGCACCAGGCTCAGGTCAGTCAGCTGGACATAGGTGTCCAGACCAACACTGGTCAGTGGATGGACATCAAACACTTGGGAGTGACTAGCCATGTCATCATCTTCAGGGTGCACCTGTGTCAACATAAGTGACACTTTGACTCACATAATGACACCAGGACACAGACAAGCAGAGTACATGAAGGACAGCAGGACACGGACAAATATATCTACATCAAGGACAGCAGGACACAGACAAGCTGAGATAAAGGCAGGACAGTAGGACACAGACAAGCTGAGATAAAAGGACAGCAGGACACAGACAAGCTGATATAAAGGAAGGACAGAAGGACACAAACAAGCTGAGATAAAGGAAGGACAGTAGGACACAGACAAGCTGAGACAAAGGAAGGACAGTAGGACACCGAGAAGCTGAGATAAAGGAAGGACAGTAGGACACAGACAAGCTGAGATAAAGGAAGGACAGTAGGACACAGACAAGCTGAGATAAAGGAAGGACAGTAGGGCACAGACAAGCTGAGATAAATGAATGACAGTAGGACATAGACAAGCTGAGATAAAGGAAGGACAGCAGGACACAGACGAGTATATCTACATGAAGGACAGCAGGACACAGACGAGTATATACATGAAGGACAGCAGGACACAGACGAGTATATCTACATGAAGGACAGCAGGACACAGACGAGTATATCTACATGAAGGACAGCAGGACACAGATAAGCTGAGATAAAGGAAGGACAGCAGGACACAGAGAAGCTGAGATAAATGAATGACAGTAGGACATAGACAAGCTGAGATAAATGAATGACAGCAGGACACAGACAAGCTGAGATAAAGGAACGACAGCAGAACACAGACAAGCTGAGATAAAGGAAGGACAGTAGGACACAGAGAAACTGAGACAAAGGCAGGAGAGTAGGACACAGACAAGTATATCTACATCAAGGACAGTAGGACACAGACAAGTATATCTACATCAAGGACAGTAGGACACAGACAAGCTGAGATAAAGGAAGGACAGCAGGACACAGACAAGTATATCTACATGAAGGACAGCATTGTACAGACAAGCTGAGATAAAGGAAGGACAGCAGGACACATACAAGTATATCTACATCAAGGACAGTAGGACACAGACAAGCAGAGATAAATGAAGGACAGCAGGACACAGACAAGTATATCTACATGAAGGACAGCATTGTACAGACAAGCTGAGATAAAGGAAGGACAGCAGGACACATACAAGTATATCTACATCAAGGACAGCATGACACAGACAAGCTGAGATAAATGAAGGACAGTAGGACACAGAGAAGCTGAGATAAAGGAAGGACAGTAGGACACAGAGAAGCTAAGATAAAGGAAGGACAGTAGGACACAGAGAAGCTAAGATAAAGGAAGGACAGTAGGACACAGAGAAGCTAAGATAAAGGAAGGACAGCAGGACACAGAGAAGCTGAGATAAAGGAAGGACAGCAGGACACAGAGAAGCTGAGATAAAGGAAGGACAGCAGGACACAGAGAAGCTGAGATAAAGGAAGGACAGCAGGACACAGAGAAGCTGAGATAAAGGAAGGACAGTAGGACACAGAGAAGCTAAGATAAAGGAAGGACAGTAGGACACAGAGAAGCTAAGATAAAGGAAGGACAGTAGGACACAGAGAAGCTAAGATAAAGGAAGGACAGTAGGACACAGAGAAGCTGAGATAAAGGAAGGACAGCAGGACACAGAGAAGCTGAGATAAAGGAAGGACAGTAGGACACAGAGAAGCTAAGATAAAGGAAGGACAGTAGGACACAGAGAAGCTAAGATAAAGGAAGGACAGTAGGACACAGAGAAGCTAAGATAAAGGAAGGACAGCAGGACACAGAGAAGCTGAGATAAAGGAAGGACAGTAGGACACAGAGAAGCTAAGATAAAGGAAGGACAGCAGGACACAGAGAAGCTAAGATAAAGGCAGGACAGCAGGACACAGAGAAGCTGAGATAAAGGAAGGACAGCAGGACACAGACAAGCTGAGATAAAGGTAGGACAGTAGGGCACAGAAAAGTATATCTACATCAATGACAGTAGGACACAGACAAGCTGAGATAAAGCAAGGACAGTAGGACACAGGCAAGCTGAGATAAAGCAATGACAGCAGGACACAGACAAGTAGAGTTACAGCAAGGACAGCAGGACACAGACAAGTAGAGGTACAGCAACACATGTCAAAGGACAACTGACAAATAACTAATTCACGTCTGCAGAGTCCAACTGTACTTCATCTATGTATAATTACATTTTAAACAGATTCACTCTTGAATACTTAACACAGTTGGTAGTTATTGTGTACCATTCACTGGTTAAACAATATTTTAAAAACAATGTGTTGTCTTCTCATATATGTCTGTTACCAACAGAAATCAACATGTATGGAAGAGACCAACCATCACGTCACAAGACACAGACGTCAGAGCAGCCTCTGACATTGCCATGCCCCAGTAGTACATCTTCACAGGAAGCAGGAACTTGAACCCACTCCAGGAGAACGACAAATGTGTCATTGATGAACTGTATCTGTAAACATGTTTATTGTATATAATTAACCAGCCAGGACCAGTCAACAGTTCACACATGAAGCATAATCATTCTAACAGTGGACCTGAAAGCAAGTCTTCAGGTACAGCTTAGTGGACATGCGTCTCTGTACACTGCAGCTTGGTTTTAAGCCATCCAAGTCATATTTGGATGTCTTGCAATGTCCCCCCTCGCAGTCTATTCCCATTTACTTTCAGTTCCAGTCTTTAGGCCAAGATATGGCTTTATGAGTGGGTTGTTCCATGTACAACAATTGGGCATGGAACACTGTGGTGTCTGTCAAGAAACTTACCTGGAGAGTTCCAGCGATCCATTAGTAATAACATGGCTTCCATAGCCAACCTTGATGCCATTAGATGTGACCTCGACCATGGCGGACGACACACTGTAGGCCCGCACTGTCACATAGTAGGTGGATGAACGAGGGATGAGATTGAGGTCAGAGAAAGTCCATGTGACATTGAGACCGACATTGGTGAAGGGTTGGATGTTATTCCTGGATCTGTGGAACCTGCGGTCAGTGCCAACTGCCACCTCATAGTGCTCTATCTTGAGATGGTCCCCAAGGCTTCCGTCAACATGATTCACTTCTGTAACACAAGGCTCACTTCTGTAACACAGGACTCATTTATGTAACACACAACTAACGTCTGTTATACAAAACCCTCTTAACAATCCAACTCATTTATGTAACAAATAATAAACTGTTGTAACTTATTACACACTTCTTCGGCAATACAATTAATTTCTGTAACAACACAACACACTTCTGTAATAACATGACTCACACTGCACTGCAGTGACAAAACTTGGCACAACGATGCAAAAATGGCTGCAAACATGTGCATTTAATCATAGATTTTGTTTGAAATTCTGGTTTCCAAAGTTTTCTTTATGGCAAAAACATGTGAAATGTTATAACAAGGTAACATAACATTTATATTTAACAAGAGTCCAACCTATCTATCTAAATGTGCCCTGCCCTTCTTAGGTATATGTCGATTTTATTTAAAAAATATATTAACACTACTACACAATCAGCTGATAATCTGTTCTATTCATTTACTGTTCTTTGTAAAAAGTAGAATTTTTTATATCTAGTCTACACTGCTTTTTTGCTAATGTAACTCCACATCCTCTAGTCCTTCTCTCTTCCTTAAGCGAGAAAAAATATTTCTGTCAAGATTTTCATACCCATTCAATATTGTAAACACTTCTATCTGATTTCCTCTCAGTCTCCTGGTTTCTAGTGTTGTTAATCCACATTCTTTTAGACACATTTCATAACTAATATTCCTGAGTTTTTGTATCATTTTGGTTGCTCTCCTTTAATTGTACTCTATCTAGTATATCAACTTCTTGTGATATGGCCTGTATGCAATATTCTAAATGAGGCCTAACTATTGTTTTGTACCGCGGTATTATTAGTTCTTTTTCCTTGTACAGCTGTACACTATATTTTGCCTAATTAATCCAATAACTTGGGTTCTCTTCGCTGCTGCAATTCCACACTGCTCTGATACCTTCGTATCAGCACTAATAGTTAATCCTAAGTCCTTTTCCTTTATGGTAGTATTTAGTACAGTATCACCCATTGTATATTGTGTCCTATGTGGAGGCACTTATACTTCCCAAAATTAAACAGTATTTGCCACTTCTCAGACCATTCGGTCAACTTATTCAGATCATCTTGTAATTGCTGTCTATCTGCATCACTTTTAATTTTTCTAAAGAATTTTGTATCATCCGCAAACTTCAACACCTTCCTTGTTATATCATCATCCAAGTCATTGATATATATTAAGAATAAAATAGGTCCCAATACTGATCCCTGCGGTACTCCACTCAAAACCAATTCCTAGTTTGAAACCTCCCCATCAACTACTACTCTTTGTCTTCTATCAATAAGCCATTTTTCTATCCAGTTAATCATAACATTTCCTATGCCATGGGCCTTTAGTTTAAGTAGTAATTTTTGTCAACGGCTTTTTAAAATCTAAGTATATTATATCTACTGGTGATCCCTCATCTACCCAGTTTGTGACATCTTCCAAAAACAAAACATATTTGTTAAGCATGAGCTCGCTTTTAGAAACCCATGTTGAGATGGGTTTATCAAGTTATTTTTACCAAGAAAATCAACCAAGTGACCTTTAATTAGTCTTTCTAATAGTTTGCAAATCACCGATGTTAAACTCACTGGTCTATAGTTCTCTGACTTGTTTCTTGATCCTTTTTGAAATAATGTGTTCTACAATTTCCAGTATTAATTTGGGAATCATACAAGAGGTTATATTTGAAACACCTACTGCTAATCACTGGGCCACTGTCATCGTGATTTGGTTTACCAAAACCATCCCAGTTAGCTGAAAGACTTGTAACAGAAGGCTGGTAGTTGAGGTCGGTCCCAATGATGTCACCATCTCTCACGTTGCCTGGCAACAGCGGCTCCAGCTTCACAGTGACGCCATTGGAGTGAATGGTGTAGACAAAGCCAAGTTTGTTGGTCACTCGCAGAACAACAAAGTAGGATTCTCCGTCTTTCAGGGCCAACTCATCAGCCTCAGCCTTTCTTGCATCTACAGAGGCATTGTAAGTGTTAAGAGAAATAATCTTACTCCTGCGGTTAAAAAGTCACTCTCACAGGAGCCAAATACTTATAATCAAGACACTAACATTTTCTATTTCAATAAACGTCCTGCATAAACACAGTATACTGCATGACATACCCACCGCTGATACATGGCTTACTATTTAGATTATTGTACTGTACTTAACATGAAACCATGGAACATGTCTCCATTCCTACCTGCTGGTAGTTCTGTCAATTTAAGGACCACAGTGCCATCAAACTTGTGAATGGCCCACTCAAGCTTGTCTGTGGGACAAGGATCCCCACTGACATCCCAATGAGCAGAGAGACCATCATTGTGGTCCTGGAACTCACTGCAAACCAACACAGCATGGTTATAAACAAACACAGTATTGCTATGGTTATAAACAAACACAGTATGGTTACAAACAAACACAGCATGGTTACAAACAAACAGAGCATGGTTGCTCCAGCACAACTACTGTCTCAATACACTCACTTATGTACACAAACACAGCATGGTTGCTCCTGTACAGTGACTGTCTCAATACACTCACTTATGTACCCAAACAGGTGCTTTTGTTTAATAATTGAAATAATAATTGTTTCGTCATTAACTAATTTAATTCAAAACAAGATATCAATTTAATAAGGAAGTGGGTTGCTTATCGAGGGCTGATATATTCCATTTTTGTAAATGTGTAGCCGATGGAGTTCTGATGCCATATCATTGAGGTATTACAATGTCACGATCCCACTTACAAGTCAGTGTTGACGTCACTGCCGTCATACACAGAGGAGACTCCAAGTGGTTCAAGACACTGATGTATCACTTACATGTCAGTGTTGACGTCACTGCCGTCATACACAGAGGAGACTCCAAGTGGTTCAAGACACTGATGTATCACTTACATGTCAGTGTTGACGTCACTGCCGTCATACACAGAGGAGACTCCAAGTGGTTCAAGACACTGATGTATCACTTACATGTCAGTGTTGACGTCACTGCCGTCATACACAGAGGAGACTCCAAGTGGTTCAAGACCCTGATGTATCACTTACATGTCAGTGTTGACGTCACTGCCGTCATACCCAGAGGAGACTCCAAGTGGTTCAAGACACTGATGTATCACTTACATGTCAGTGTTGACGTCACTGCCGTCATACCCAGAGGATACTCCAAGTGGTTCAAGACACTGATGTATCACTTACATGTCAGTGTTGACGTCACTGCCGTCATACACAGAGGAGACTCCAAGTGGTTCAAGACACTGATGTATCACTTACATGTCAGTGTTGACGTCACTGCCGCCATACACAGAGGATACTCCAAGTGATTCAAGACACTGATGTATCACTTACATGTCAGTGTTGATGTCACTGCCGTCATACACAGAGGATACTCCAAGTGGTTCAAGACACTGATGTATCACTTACATGTCAGTGTTGACGTCACTGCCGTCATACACAGAGGATACTCCAAGTGGTTCAAGACACTGATGTATCACTTACATGTCAGTGTTGACGTCACTGCCGTCATACACAGAGGAGACTCCAAGTGGTTCAAGACACTGATGTATCACTTACATGTCAGTGTTGACGTCACTGCCGTCATACACAGAGGACTCCAAGTGGTTCAAGACACTGATGTATCACTTACATGTCAGTGTTGACGTCACTGCCGTCATACCCAGAGGAGACTCCAAGTGGTTCAAGACACTGATGTATCACTTACATGTCAGTGTTGACGTCACTGCCGTCATACACAGAGGATACTCCAAGTGGTTCAAGGCCAGCGCTGACACGACTGATGTAGACGCCATTGGAGGTGGCTGTGCTGTGAAGTCCTGCTGCGTTGTAACCCTTCACAGTGGCAAACACCCTACGTTTACGTGAGAGGTCAAGGCCATGGATGACGACAGACAATGCCCCAGGAGAGATGTCCTCAAATGGGTGGATCTGAGTTCCACCAGGCGTAGAGCCAAGAGCTACTTGGTATCTGGACAAACAAAACTCGTGTACAGTGTTTTGCAGGAAGTGTCTGCAAAACTTGTGCAGATATTTGACACAACAAATGTTGGCATTTAGTTTTTATATCATTAAAACAAAATTGTATCCTGTTTTCATCAGCGTAACAGGAACAATGACATTAACCCTGTATGTTACCAGCTAGATGTGTATATGTGTGTGTGTGTTTATGTGTGTGTGTGTGTGTGTGTGTGTGTGTGTGTGTGTGTGTGTGTGCTGTGTGTGTGTGTGTGTGTGTGTGTGGCTGTGTGCTGGTGTGTGTGTGTGTGTGTGTGTGTGTGTGTGTGTGTGTGCGTGCGTGTGTGTGTAGTGTGTGTGTGTGGTGTGTGTGTGTGTGCATGTGTGTAGTTGTGACTGTGTGGGTATAGTATATATGATGAAATGATTGAATATTGAGTTGGAGACGTGTGCTATGGTAAATTGTGTGTTGATGTGGTGGTTAAATATTGCTTTTGTTCATATGTGTTGTGTAATTTAGTACTGTTGTTTGTGTTTGGGTCTTGTGGTTGATGAATGTGTAGCCGTGGCGTATCCTTCTGTGCACTCAGTTCAATTGACCAACAACTCAGGTGCCAGGTACTCAGGTATATCACTGCATGAAACTTGAACATCTGAAAATATTGAGATGAGCACGAACAGAATCGTGCAACACTTAAATGGCAGCAATATCAAATATTTGTAAACGTGTCCCACAAACTGATTGTGCAGTGGTTTAAATAATATGTCTACAAATCTCTTTTGTAATTACCAATATTTTATTCAGTTCACATATATCACGTACCTTATGACTTCTGTTTCTGGGTCCTTAAATGGTTGCCATGCTACAACCACCTGTGTCACGAGCACGCTGGCAAGTAACATCCTTCCTTGCAAAAGCTGAGCTTCAAATATAAGACACAACAACTCAGGAAAGATAAGTTAAATACATAAACTGTTGTCAGTTACAAAATGAAATTGCTGATTATGAAGTTACTCTAGCATGTACACATATTCAATAATATGGTTGTGGTAGGAGGGCATTGCATTCTGAACTCCTAGAATTCTGAACATCCAGCAAAGACAAATGTCATCCCTGTCAACCCAGAATACATCCCCATATTCATTGTGCGTAAATAACACTAAAATAACACACCTGCTTCATGCGGAGTTACACCTGTATTGGGGCTGTCAGCGTTCACTGAAGTGATGCTCGTGTCTGACAATTCAATCACAAGTCCTCCCTAACAAATGAAGTTCATGTTACAATGAACAACAGTTACTTATCATAATAATAATTAATTTAATTAATTATCACAGCTATCTATATAATATTTAGACATAAAAGAATTTGTTAATATTTTATCAATACTATATTTATATTTAGGTGCTACCTAGTAATATCACTGTATTAGAAATTACAGTCATTTTGTCTATATAACTGTATGCTCGAGACTAGTTTGTCAATGTACGGACTACTTTGTCCATTTAATGTCCCCGTAAGTGATGGACTACAAAGATTTTTGTTATTCTCCACATACACAACAAATCTGTATTCTACATGTTAGACCTCTATATGTGGAGAATCACAACGAGTATTGTACAATTACAAACTAATAATTCACTGGCGTTTGGACAGCATGGTGAGACATGGTTTTCTGATAAAGATTGCTTGTACACCTCTAGAAAAAAGGTAAAGTAAACTAAGTAAAATTAAGTAAACATATGTTATTTAAACATTAACCATCTGATGACCATCTTCATTCAAACAGGTGAACCACCACAAGAAACTGCCAAGCTCTATTTTTGACCTAATACCCAACTTGCTGTAGTGGGTCACATGACAGCAACTGTAGCACGACGGACACACCAACAACTAGGTCACTGCCATGACAGTTCTCACAGTGAACAAAATGCTAGTTCTCTGACACACCTGAGGAGGAGTGTTGTCAACCATGAGAGGCTTAGAGAAAGCTGTTGTTGTCAATCCAACTTTGTTGACAGCTGTCACTGTCACATAGTATGTCTCCTGATGTTGCAAGCCACCATTTGTAATGCCTGCACACAGGAATCAACTCAATCACAAGAAGTGTTTCGTATCACATGTACCAGCACCAAACACTGACAATCAAAAGTGTCTACTTGTGGTAATAAACAGTACACCAATTTATGCAATAAAGCAGTTTGGCTGACAAATTAGTAACTTTTTTTATGAACACTTACTTTTATACTAAATCATAATCCATCATAATTATTATTTTGGTGCACCAATAGCTATTCACTGTATTAACACATTAGAAAACACATTTTTGTTATTAAACTCAATTTTTTAAAATAAATTGTTATTAAGATATCACTAGCATACATAAAACAGAAATAGCATTAATTAACACTGGCATTTGTTATTCATGAGTTGGTTATTGAAATGATGCT
The DNA here is from genome assembly GCA_025642075.2 of Ridgeia piscesae. Lineage (NCBI taxonomy): Eukaryota > Metazoa > Annelida > Polychaeta > Sabellida > Siboglinidae > Ridgeia > Ridgeia piscesae. Next base: position 305,994 of record JAODUO010000860.1, on the reverse strand, counting down.
TTCTCAATTACCAGAGAAATTAAATGTATTCAAGTTTCATCAACATGAGTTTATTTGACATGGAGACATGATTTGACATATGCGTGTCTAATGTGTTTTACTAGGATATGGTGTTTGTTTAATCTATTCACCTATATAATTTATGATCCACCTTTTTCCATTATACAAACATGCCTGCAATAAACCCACCTGTAGCCTTGTGTGTGCTGACACTGGCTTCAACGCGGTGGAACTCATATACACTGTCATCTCCTTCCATCTTGCCAATGCCAAACTGGAAGAACTCTATTCCACTTTCTTTCTCAATGAAGCCACTCCAACTACACACAAGACTGTCCCCTCCTAGTGACACAAACAGAGGACAGTGTCAATGAAGTCACTCCAACTACACACAAGAGTGTCCCCTCCTAGTGACACAAACAGAGGACAGTGTCAATGAAGTCACTCCAACTACACACAAGAGTGTCCCCTCCTAGTGACACAAACAGAGGACAGTGTCAATGAAGTCACTACAAATACACTCAAGACAGTCACCTCCTTGAACACAAACAGAGGACAGTGTCAATGAAGTCACTCCAACTATCTGAAGAGTCACCTCCTAATGACATAAACAGCAAGCTGTATACAACCACATGTTTACGTAAATCTCGTATTTATCTGATTCAACAATTCCAGTGGTTCTAGATGAAACGGTCGGATGACAAAACATTCTTTCTGAACCAATAATTTAATCCTGTTTCTGAAGGAAAATTCACAAACCTTGTACAAACTCTGGACAGACGACCTTGCCATCTAGAGGTGGAGATGTGTCCACTGTGAGGGCTGGTGACACTTGTGCTGCTGTCAACCCGGCCTGTTAACAACACACTGGGTTTACTACATGTTGTCACATGACAAAGCTTAAACATACAATTTTTTTTTATATGATCACATACCAATGTCAGTACATCTTGAGAAATCCCGTAATGTGTATCCTACAAACCAGGATCCAGTTTCTTTGTTGCCAACAAAGTCCTACACTACATAAGATGCTACATAATCGTTCATCAAGGTTACATTCACTCCACGGTGTAATCTGCCTGAGACGACATTACAACAGATACATTTATATGTGTAGACGAAAGTTTTACCCATCAAGATTATGTGAACTTTATGAAATAACATGATATAAGAACATCAGGTAGCCAACTTCATACCAGAACAAAAGTTGACAAAAGATAAAGGTAACTTAGAAAATAGCCACACTAGCACAGAGATGAGTAAGTAGCATACCCCATTAGCAGCATCGAGGGTAAGAATGTTAGGCACCCCGTCTGTGTAGGGCGACACGTATCCATTCTCTAGACTAGTCACATTGCCAACCCATGTTGAAGGATGGATATCTGTAGCATCTGTAGCACAAGCAGTGACCACTGATGGACAGCCATTTAATGAGGTGACTGTGGCAAGGTTTAATTGTATATATTTAATTTCAAATACAGCAGTATTTTCTTAAAGGTTGACTCGGGTTGGCCTAGCTAATAAAACAAAGTATAACATTGTGTGATTCTTATAACATTTATGTTATGGGTACAAACACATTTTCCACCATTCTATATAAAAAACCAAACAACTATAATCACTACTGTATATTATTGAGGGAAAATTAAGAAACTGTTTTCTAAAATCAGAAATATATATTTCCATTGTAAATGTTTTACGGTGTTTACTGCTGTTGTAATGAAACGACATTGTCTCCCCACCCTCATCTTGAATCCTACAGGACCTACCTGGGTAGGTGCCCAGACGAAACCACACATCTGAGACACCACTCTCTGGGTCATTGACGACCCAGGCTGCGGTGAATGAGTCAACCTCTTTCTGGTAGATGGTCGATGTAGTTGCCCTGTCAGAGAGGTTGAGTGCTACGCCTCCAGTAGACTTGATGACTGGGACTGGAGCAGTGACGTCAACCAGGAAGCCATCAGAGACAGACTCGAGCACTGACCCCGCTCCTGTCAATGCTCGCACTGTTGTGTAGTACTTGATCCCAGCAGACAGCGCCACCTGGCCTTGACCTTTGCCACTACCGCCGACACCTGTACACAAGTTTCACATTAGGTTGCACAAGTTCTGTGTCACCATTTTTAGCATTGCATAGTAAAATTTACCCTTTCCTTCAGTCATACTTTGGCAGCTTTCAACCACCGTCATCAAACAGAAATGTTACTGACATATGTGAGTGTGAAATATGAACACCTGGATATTATCTGAAATAACAATATATCTGTTGATGACTGCAATATTGCTTACTGATGGTAAGATTGAATAACTTTTGATTTGATGCGCCTTGATCTGAGCTTGGTTTCCAAGGACTTACGTGGAACAGATGTTACCTTATTATTATTATGGAGACGATGTGGCGAGATAGGGGACCAACCTAAGTGACGCGGCCCCTCCTAATAAAGAATAGGAGGAAGGGGAATTCTGCGTCATCTTACCCAGCATTCCCTGTGTGCCTCCGTCCTCCTCCACCAGATTGATGTATGAGAACGGCATGACATCATCTAGTCTTGGAGCGGAGCCGACTGCCCACTGATAGTGAGTCACTCCATCTCTCTCACTCTCATAGCCACTGAAGGTCACGGTCACTTCAGACACGTCCATCTCATAGTCAATGTCCAGTTGAGTATCTGGACCATCATTGACCACTCCAGGCACATCCCCAGACACCATCTTGATGGGACTATAATATACAGTGTCCACTTAGCAATGATTCTTTTTTATAATGCTCACTACATTATTTTAATACATTCAACAACACATCAGATGGCCGGTGGAACGTGAATTTGTTTGTTAATATTCTACAATCATAAAAATCCACACTGGCAACAGTAAACAAACAGCAATTGAAAAATGTGGTGGTGTCTGTCACTACTTCTTTCAAGTTCACAGTTTCACAAAACAGTTTTTAGTTACCACTGAAATCAGCTTATTTTATCTTAATAAAATGGGTGAAGTTATTTTAACCATTTCCGTACGGGATGCCCCTCTAAAGGCATCAACGCTTCTGACACTTGGGTATGGTAGGCTGCCATTGAGAATTTGGTAAGCTTTGCCATTTAATGCGTTTTAACTCATAATTATCCACTCGGCGGAGCCACTTGTTGTATACGGTGGCCAAGCTTGTATACGGTGGTAATTCTGTATTTAATCGTCGCTGTATTTTATTATCGCTCACTAACAGTTTACCAATTTTTTAAGATGCATTATTGAAACCTGTGGTGGCTACAATGGTGGAAGGCAGTATTTCAACCATGATATGTTTTTGGATGGCTTATTTGATAGTTTTGGCAAAGAAACATTATCAGATGATGGTTATGTTTGAAACTATGATGATATTGGCGAACTTAACAACGAAACTGACCGATTAGTTTTGATCGATATTCGGACGCCAGTAATGACAAGTTACAGAATAAAACCGGAACAAGAGCAGTGTACCATGTTGCCAGTATAATATAGTACAGCTCGTTTTACTCCCTGATTATTGTACTTTCCAAAAATATATAACATCCCTGGTCATAAAATGCATATTTAGTTCCCAAATCTTGACTTGAAAGGAGGTTGTCAACTTTGCTGCACCTCACTGGAATGCCATGCTCAGTTGTCACAGCAGATCAGGGGTGTAGGACGGAAATGGTTAATTCACACCTTTACAGAATTAAGATATGTACTCATGAGGTTCTTACTGTGAGGACATAAGAGTGCTCTGTTTGCCGGCTCCGTTTAGTGCTTTCACTGTGATGTAGTAGACAGGAGAGTTGGTGACAGGGTCTGTCAGTGTCAGGGACAACTTGTCAATGTAGCCGTCCTGTGACAGTCCCATGCTGTGGAATCCGAGGACATCTGTTTGTCCTGCAGTGTGACAGAAGGAACATCAAGACACTCCACATGTGACCCACTCAGGCTATACATCCCTGATGGGTCGATCAGTCAAACGAAAATTCAAAGCAGCAGAGAAACCCTCCCAGTTGCCACCAATGATCTATATAGAACCCTGAAGGCTATCAAGAACATATTATTGGAATATTAAATATGGTCATACAATTCACAATTCACAAACACTGTTAACCCATTAGCACTCAACTGATTTTAACGTGAAGCCTGTGCCTCCTCAAATATTTGACCTAGATGTTTAGAAATATTGCTCGCGCCATTGTCTTTGCTCTAGCGCCTTTATTGTTCAATTCTTGCAATTGCATGTTGTATGCATGTTGTAGATAATAAAAGTACCTACACAGTGGTGTCAGAAGTGTTGTAACTTTAAAATATGTTGACCATTTCTTGTTTGACACTAAGACATTTTGAAATATGTTGTAAATAAAATACTTTGTTGCGGTGTAACACTTTTATACTTGGCTTTTTACTGCTACAAGTTGGGTTTATTCAAAAGAACATTAAATTATCTACAAACTGGTGTATAATTTGTTATAATATGTTACACATTTTAGCTGTATACGTGGCCAACCTCTTGGCTGAAGAACATTTTTAAATGTCCAAAAACTATTGCTGTTAAATTTTCTAAAACACGGTACATATTTTTGAGAATGGAAGTGGCCAAAATAGCCACAACTTAATGTTATATTTCTAGATAGGTGTCGCATTCTTTGCATCGCTTAATTACTAGATGCAACCACGTAAACCGAATTCAAACGCTATGTTATATTCGCTGACCGGCTATGGCCGACCTGAGGAGATTCGAGGTGATTGTCAATGCCCGACTTGAGTGCTAATCGGTTAATTTAATTGTTCTAGATTGATTGGTATTTGCCTGTTCACTACATGGCTTTGACTGTCAAGAACAAAATGCCTGATTGTTTATATTTATACACAGTTTCTTAAGTCTGCTTCGTACGTTTGTACAAATTGAGAGTATAGTGGCATCTGAAAGTATCTTTACCTTCTGCAGTTCCTACGCCAACATAGTATTCAGAGATGTCACTTTCTCCATCCACAGCCCCCCATGAAGCCTGGATGCCATTCTCATCATTGTGAACAACATAACCATCGATTAGCTCCTCTGATTCTCCTAAGAGTGTTCCAGCATGCACAAATGTCATCTGGTGACAGAAAACAGATCGTATCATCCACATATCGCAACAGTACACAATAAATCTGCCCTCATCACCAATCTTTCCCTTCATTCCATGTGGCTTTGCCAGGAATCCACATCTGTTTAACTACTGCTTAACTACCAATAACTTGGGGGAAACATGGCAATTTCTATGCATGTTGTCAAATTACGAATACCCATAACTGGTACATACATTAGCACATCTAAGTATGCAAATATGTTTACAAAAAATTAGATACAAAATAAATAAGGTTATAAGTTTGATAAATGTAAAATTGTAGAAAAACATAAAATAATGAGCAATATACAGGATGTGATTGTATAATAAATATGCAATTAATTCATGTAAAATAAACACAGTTTAAAAAGTAAGTTATATAAACAACTTACTGACTTTAAAAATATATATAATAATAAATAAATAATAATAAAGTTATATGCGAGACATGATGACTATCTTACAGATTTTCTGTGTACAACAAATTGGCCCAGCTAATCCACATTGGGCCATTTACTATTTCAAAGCAATTGTACATAACCCTAATCAAGTCATTATTTATGTTAAAAATGCGTTTTTTAAAACCATAAATGTTCTTATGCAATAGGGTGTCAAATGTATCAATCAATAGCATTATTAGCAAACATGCTACTCGCGCTGTCACGTCGGCTATATCCCTAAATCCGTCTATGCATATTGTTGTAGGCAACTTTAGCTTTTAAATAAGAGCCTTTATTAAAGTTAACCCATAATTGGCAACAATAAGTTGTACAGCAATATGCATGAAACAGAAGTAGTTTAACACCCACGGAACAGTGGTGAATTTTTCTGATAATGCTATTAGACCTAGCATAAAAATTACGAAGATGTCTCAAAATATCTCTGTCATCTTTCAGGTCATTGCATATTATCACACCTAAATATTTTCCTTCTTTCACATATGCAAGCTTGTTTACGTTCATGTATATATCTAGACATTTCAGGTTAAAACCACGTGGTTTGAAGACCATACATAACGACTTGATAGGGTTATATTCAACATCATTTTCAAGATGTTTTGGTGACCCTACAATCATTCCAGTATAATGATACTTCTACAGAACATAAGCCTAGCATGACATATGACGCCACTGCCCATACCTTGGGTGGCGTTGGGTCCACCAATAGTCCATTGGTGTAGTGGACAGCGGCCAGTCCTGCCCCGTTCACGGCTGTCACACGCATTCTGTATCGCGCTCCCACCTTCAGACTCACAGGTTCATCTGTTGTCCATGAGGTGGCGCTGGCTGGCACAATCTTTCCCTGGGATCTAAGATGTATAATTGACCATCATTCACAGATAATACTAGAGCAAGAAAATATCACCTAGAACAAGATCCAGAGCAATAAACTACTAAAAACATATGATGAATATTCTGGCAATGTACCCAAGCTTTATAACCTGTGTGGTCCAAGACTATAACTAGGAATACGTACTATCTTATTGTGAATTATTAAACCAAACTCTTTCCTAAAGCCTAGGCTGGTTCCTTATGGTTTAAGTTATCAATGGAGTACACAAACATATTTAAGTTATATTTGCAGTTCCTCAATGTAAAGCATGTGGAATAACAGACAAATAAAACAGGTATCAATCACAGATAATATGCAACTAACACTTTACAAATGTAGATGTCAACAACAGCCACTGATACAGGTAAAGAAACATGTACACATTCAGCTACCCTTACCCAGTGGGGTAGATCATAGTTTTCTTGCCTCCAAGCAGTTCATAGGCTGATATTTGGTAGTGGTCAATCCCAGATTCAGGGTCAACAAATGACCAGGAACATGTCAACTCCGTGGTCGAATCCTTGAACACAAGTTGTCAAACACCTTAGCTATGAACTCATTGCCATATTCATTCTATTAAGCGCGCGTGCCCTCTTAAGCACACACCCCTCTTTTGTAGCCATGACTGTGATCCCTAGGCCAGTCTTAACTTCATAAATTAATTGTTCAATCTATGATTTTATTTTGTAGTTGACTGTATAGAATTCAAAGCTCAATGAAGACCTACAGTATCAGTCTTTACTCTGTTCTTGCATCCTTCTGTGCATATGCAGACACATAAAACTCACTTGCCACTACCAGTCACTTTGATATGGCTGCAGTGTACACACACGACCTGCCGACATGTGTCGTCTATGTTGTAGACTGCAGTGTACACACACGACCTGCCGACATGTGTCGTCTATGTTGTAGACTGCAGTGTACACACACGGCCTGCCAACATGTGTCGTCTATGTTGTAGACTGCACACAACACACCTCTTTGCCTTGCTCACTGTTACTAAAAGTCATCAATGTTTGACTCCTATAACTTATTTAACAGAAATGGTAGCCACAAACAGTTTTTTTCCAAATAGATATACTTCAGAAGAACATGCTACACAAATATCAGATGCCATGTTTTGGCCATCAGATAAATGAAAATGAGTCACGTCATGTCACAACACCATCTAGCTTGAGAACGTGAAATCATGTTCAGAGCCAAAAATAGGTGTACCCTTATTAGAATGCATATTCTGACAAATCTGGCACCCTAAATATTTGTTATGCATACAGCACCATTAACAGAACGAAAACAGTAATTACATCACGGAAAACATTAGTTAACAATGAAACAATCACGGCTGGAAATTTAAATCCATAACAGGTGAATTAGTCGATGGACAAGCGAATCTATTCCTACTTTGTTGTCTCGTTGACAACTGAAGATCATATATACTGAACCATTCGCAGTATGGGCAGCTACAACTAATAACTATTGACCAGTATGTTAAGAAATTTTGTTTTCCCGAGCACAGGTGAACTACTGTATCGACAAGTGAATTCTTTATTTTATTTGTTTGTTGGAATTTTGAACAGTGACAATTAATACCTGTGACAAGTATACAGTGGTATTGTTAGATTTATGTATTAAATTGCAGCCAGAAGAAGCCGTCATACTCACAGTGTATTCCTGGTCATGCTGCAAGTTGTCACCATCAACGAGCTGCAGCATCTTGGGGTCTGTCAGATCTACTGTCACCCCATCTGATGTCACTGAGCAACTTGTCTCGGCTCTGTTTGTGGCTGTCACATCAACACGGACAAAGTCACCGTGGTGTAGATGGAAGTGATGTCTCTCCAGCGAGCTCACAGATGGCGCCAGGTTCTTCTCTGTGTGCAGTCTCACCTCCCTGCCACTAGGGCCTGAAACATGACGGGTAATAAGGTCTTGTAACCACTGTCGCAGGGGCGAGATTTTAAAAGTTACTGGACAAATATTTGACAGGAGTGAGGTGTGCTATGACGAGGTGTGACTGTATGAAATTGCTCTACTTAACCACTGGAGCTGAAAACATCATGGGTCTCAGGACGGAACTGAGTGACATGCACTGGTGTGCAAGTGGCATGCGTAGTTACATCGGATAATAGTTCTCCTATTGAATACTAGCCACATACAACAGGCTGAACATTACTGTCAGGGGATTGCGCAAAAGAAGAAAGTTACAATATGCACAGCGACGGTAAAACAACACATGGGTCTCAGGATGGAACTCACCTTCCTACTACTGAGACTTAAAACAACAAGGGGTTAAACTGAAGTGAACCCCTGATTCTGGTGGCTGAAATATTACAAAAAACTTTTAAATATCCGGTGTATTAGGATGGCAGCTAGACTTCCCTTCTACTTCTACTGGGGCCAACAAAATATTTTTTGGGTATGAATAACATAACAATTGTCAAATCAACAAATGACACATGTCAAGATTTATTTGACAGAATGGTTCTGGAGAACGATTGCTATACTGTGCATTAGTGTTGTTATACAATGCAATTATTTCACCTATAAAACCCACACACCACTACATATAAACAGGTGTAATAAATTACACCAATATAAAAAAGAATATTGTAACAACACAAATCTGTTAACACACAAAATAAACCATCAACAATTATAATTACAGAAAGAATTTAAATAAAAATACAATTACATTATATGCATACAACTCTTGCAAACTTGAAATTTCTTAATTTTCCCAGTCATGTGAGTAGATGAATCAGCTGCATACACAACATTTTACCTGCAGGCTTTCTGTATATGTTGATTAGGTAACTTTTGAGGCCAGATTCTGGGTCAGAAAAGTTTTTCCACGTGCTGGCAACTGTGGATGCCTCTGATGAGTATCTCTCATCTTCATCAGGGTTCAAACCGTCTGCCACTAACCCCTTCACTGGGGGCGTCACGTCTACGTACACTGTAACATGAGTGAATGTCTGCATGTGACTCTCAGACTAAAGACAGAAGAACATTTACTGGTACAATACTGCGAAAGATTTGTTTAGCTGTAAGTAAAATAAACTTAGAAAGTGCTTATAATGTTGTATGCTAACCGCTAGCATTCTGCCAGGTAGGTGTGTGTGTGTGTGTGTGTGTGTGTGTGTGTGTGTGTGCGTGCGTGCGTGCGTGCGTGCGTGCGTGCGTGCGTGCGTGCGTGCGTCGCGCGTGTGTGTGTACTGCGTGTATATGCATATCTTAACTGAATTAGTCAGATAACTATATTTTATAAAATAGCTAAATAATGACTATATAATTATAGTGTAATGTACAGGTACTGATCCAAACACTGCAAGTTAAGTTAGAACTTTGCTTATAGAACACTGGATGCAACAGGAACATAGACAGTGTTGTATCCTACCTCCGTCTGAGTTTACTGTGACTTCCTTTTCATTGAGTCCACCGTTGACAGCAGTGACACTGGCGAAGTAGACAGCCTTGTGCTGTAAGTGTAGGCTGTCAACACAGTGACTTGTCACATCGTGCGGCAATCTTGTGTCAGGCACAATGTCACCAGAGCCAGCAGACGTCCCCACAGAGAACATGTACTTGGCTGAGAGAAAACCACACATACAATGCATCTATTCAGTAGTAGTATTAACAATCATAAACAAGTTTATGTCAATATCATGACAGATAGTAATACAGTAATCCACATTTCTTGTGTACCCGTGTACTTGCATTAGGTCAAATGATGAAAATACAAGATTTGTAATGTGTCAAAAGAACAGCATCAACAGCAACATCCGTAGCAATGTTGGCAAAGAATGAAGCCACCAACAATTTATTTCTTGTTCAATTAAGTTGATATTTGAACAAACTAACATACTTTTATAGTTACCAATCGCATATATGTGTGTGAGTGTAATATTTATATTATATATATATATTATATATACACATAAATATATTTATATACATATTTGCCAATGTACGAGTGTTAATCAGTTTAAGGTTGCACTCAGACATATATTTTCACAGATCATTATTTTGACAATCGTAATTAATTAGTCAGCTATTCATCCATTTATTTTAATTTAGTTATACTATTTTATTTATTTATTTATTATTACTATTTCTGGTATAGTTGTGTGCTAATCTATGTTGATATTTTAAGGGAACATGATTGTCATAATGTATATCTTAGTAAAGTAGTAACTAAATTAGGAAGAATCATTGTAAAGCACCCCAGAACAATTATTTGGATGGGCACTATATAAGAAATAAATTATAAAATATATATATATATATATATATATATATATATAATATACATACATACATACATACATATTATATATATACATACATACATACATACATACATACATACATACATACATACATACATGTGTATATATGTGTGTGTCATATTCATTGAAACGAGTTGAAATTTCCAGGAAACACCATAAAAAATAGTACTTTGATTTTTAACAATTCTGACTCTGTCATCAAAGTATTCTTTAAAAAAAATCAATTCAATCAATTGGCAATGCTGAGTTCTCATTTATATTACTATTTAGTACCTTTTATAACCCTTTTTTAGAAAGGCTGTGTAACATTTCATGGATGAATTCCATAAAAAAACAAAACCGATAAATCACACTTGTCCGATTTGCATTCTTCAGGGTTTCCTCATTGCATGGTGGACATATTTGGTACAACAGGAAAGTCCAGGATGTTTACTGTCTGAATCTGGTAGAAGAATTCCCGCTGATGTCAACTTTGGTCCACAGCAGCACTTGACACAAATGCCTATTAAAACAGGTACGTTCTTATATAGCGCAGTGTCCAATTCTCAGGATTGTTCAAAGCGCTTTACACTTTACTTCTGACAGACCTGTTCAATCAGACACCTTCTCAACTTCTTTAGGAAGCATCCAGCCATACGCTACAATTAATGGGCGAAGGCTGCTCATACAAATATCCACCACTGCCTATAGCCAGGTACTCATACAGTGGAGTGAACTGGAGCAATGTAGATTGAAAAAACTTGCCCAAGGTTTTAACACCGCAGTACAGGATTTCGAACCCAGATCCTCTTAGTCGAGAGTCTGAAGCTCTACCCCTGAGACACTGCACTCTACAAAAGCTGTCTGTAAACAAAAGCTGCCCGATGCTAGACAATTGCGGTCCCCACATTGGCTTAATGCTGCGAGCATACTCACTAACTGTAAACAACTCGGTCAGGTTGCTGCTATGAAACATTGCAAAATACTCAGAGTAAGATGCAATAATATCAGTAAACAGTTTGCAAGATATATCTTTGACAATGAGCATGACTTTGGAGTTTGGAGTGTGTTATGAATGTATCAAAAGGAGAAGAAAGAAGCTGAATTTGGAATTACACCATAGTCAACCATGTGCTTACTTGATTGCAAACTTCAAATGTCTTTAACCTTTCTACTACAGCCATGTTCAATGTCGAATAATTTGCTATTTGTTACATAGGTCCGTGATTTTTAAACTGTTGGAATGCTGAATATATCTTCTTTCCAATGGTGTGACAAACTCAATTTAATTTGACATGCAATTCATTTTGTTTTATCATTGTTTAAAAAATTAAATGTTACTGAGACCCAATCAACTGCTGCTGTTATCAGCAACCAGGTGTCACAACAAACTGCCATAATTTGAACATATTATTAACTGTCTACAAACTTACAGAGGCCACTCTCTGGATCTCCAAAGCCGTTCCAGTTGGCACAGTATTGGGAGGGAGAAGCCTGGAAGGCAATGTCCTCTTTCAGTTTGTCTCCATCGTAAACATCCCCTGCAATGGGTGGTGAGCTGTCCACTATGATTGGTTTGTCCGCATGGCCAACTGTCCTCAGGTCAACTGAAAGAGGCAAGACACTGAATCACATTCAACAGCATCACCCATGTTTATGTCACATAGATAAATAACATAGTATTATAGATATTGTGAATTCACTAAATCACATTCAACAACATCGCCCATGTATAATTATGTCATTGTGCAGATAAATAATATTATAGACACAGTGAATTCACTAAATTACATTCAACAACATCACCCATGTAGATGTCACTATATAGATAACTAATAATTATTTATATAGATACAATGAATTAACTAAATCACATTCAACATCACCCATGTCGATGTGATTATGTAGATAAATACTATATAGTCAAGTGAATTCACTAAATTACACTCAATAACATCTCACAGAGCAATAAATATAGGATCAACTAAGCAGACCTAATAATACATATAATGAATAATAATTTTTATTCATTATATAAGATTCAGAAACATCATATTTTAATCACTGAATACTTATAGAATACAGATGATAACTGACCATTGTTGGTGACACGTATCTTCACCCAGACTGCGACACCGTCAGGGATGTGGTAGTTGTGTTGGATGTGTGTGTAGTTGTCAATTGTCGTCCAGCCGAGGACATACGTGTCCCTCCTGCTTAGACCGAGACCCATTTCTGCTCTCTTGATGCCAGACACAGGGTCACTGCAGCATTGTCACCCACAGGTAATTCTACTTCAAACACGAACATGTATAATGTGGAATAATATAACATATTTCCTATTTTATTTCCCATTCAATATAAAATCAGTGAGAAATAAACACGATTATATTAATGTTTTGGTAAAACTAAGTTCTTATATAATAACACTAATAAGGTAATATCTATTGCATCTTAATCCTTGGAAACAAAGCTCAGAGACGCATCAAGACAACAAGTTTAGTCAATTTCAAAATTCTGTAAGTTGTATACAAGTTATCAAGAATTAGATGGATATGCGAAGGAGCTATTGTGAATAAGCAAAGTTACAATAAGAAGTTTTTAAATGACGATGGAATTGTGCAGTATCTACTGCTCTAACACTAAGAGCGAGCATGTTCCAAAGAGCAGGCATAGGGACAGAACAGACTCTGAGCGCCAATGTGAGTATTGACTCTAGGAACAGAAAGTAAGTCAGAACCTAGATGTATAAAGCTGTATACATTTGTAGAGCATAGTTGTGTACTTTTTTATAAGCAACTAGCATGTTGACATTCATCTCTTACTTCTGTAAGAGAATGTATACAGCTGTATACATTCTTTTACAGAAGTAAGCGATGAATGTCAACATGCTAGTTGCTTATAAAAAAGTACACAAATATGCTCTACAAATGTGCTGTTATATCTATGATGCTTACAGTGTATTTGTTATGGAATCAAACAGAAGTTTACACATATTAACATTAGTGATGGAGTATATACTGAAAGTTGTTTATAAATAAGATGACTAATGATTTCAATGGTGGTAGAATGAGCAGAAATACTCATTGGAAAGTGGTTATGGACAATTGTTGCTTACGTGGCATTGACGTAATATGAAATCAGGAATGTGTCTTCATTGTATGTGACGTTATCAACGACGTAGATGATTGGTGGTGTGGTGTCAACAGTATAAGGTGCTGCATGGCACACAGTCAGTGCCAGGGGACCAAACTCTATGTTGTTGATGGCTCGTACAGTGATGTAATATTTATCGTCTGAAAAACATGGTATATAGACATATTATATATAGCAATTATTAATAGAGTTGATCTGCAATTTATTTGATACTAAAATAATGTCTTGTGAAAAGAGAGGGGAATTAAAGGTAGATGAAGACATAGGTAGGACACAAAAAAGAAGGAGAAACAATACAAAAATATAAAAATAACAATAATATACACAAATAACATATCTAACATTTAAGTGTACTAGCCTCCTCATTACTGTGATGGTAATTGAACAATGTGTACCTGACTTCATTACTGGCATATGACATGACAACAATGCGATTCTTAAATCAACATACTTGTATATATTTAAATAGGTTCTACATAAAACTTACATATGATGACCCTTATGATTTTCAAATGTTAACAAGAACAATCAGTGTAATTCAGGTTGAAACAATAGCATGTTCTCTCAATGATTACCAGGCAGCTTGAGAGGGAATGCGACGCCAATATTAGTCCACTGGGAGGCAGATACAAGGTGCTCATGGGGATCATTGTACGGTACAACATCAGTCCCACAGACTGTTGTTCCCACAGCCCACGTGTACATCAAGATCCCTGTCTCGTTGTCATGGATACCATCCCAGTTACCTGCAAGAGTATACTTTTTGCAAGACTTAGTCTTCAATTGGCAGCAGTGAAGAAAGCTGGTTTTTTTTAACAAAATGAACCACTTGAAACAGTTCACACACATTCGCACTGATCTACCAGTTCCATCTCAAGCTGGGCATTCAGCCATATTGTGACAGCTGTATGAAAACTTCACATTCACATGCATCCACCACTGTCTATTGACATACTGGTATTACTTGACACAGCAAAGTTATCTAAGGGTGAATAAAGTTGACCACATCTACAGCCAATATATGACAATGTATACTTCAAACATCACGGGACATTTGTCAACTCACAGATCACAGTATACTTTTTATATAACAGCTACAGTTACAATATTTTTATTTCAAATAGAGAACTGGTGACTTGTTACCAGACATGACTCGGTTGGCTCGTGTGTACTTTCTGTCAACCATTGGCTCCAGTCCATTGAAGACAGTCAATGACCCCTCTCCATCAACAATGGACCTACACACACATCACACAAATAGTTCTGTAAAGGTAAACGGAATCATTATATGTCAAAAAGGGAGGCACGCCTGGAGGTGCCCTTAAAAACCTTGAATCAAATACAAATTTCGTGCTTGTTGCCTCTTTTACCCGAAGTTATGTCTATGCAAAATTAGAGAAAAAATTATTCACAGTTTCTGAACAAAATAGGCATACAGATCATGTATTAATTTGTTTAGCCCTTGAAGACCCTATGATGCCTTTAGAATGATCCAATTAAATATATAAATTTCTCGTGTACAGTGACAATGCTCTAATATATGTCTATGCCAAATTAGAATAATAGACATGGGAGCTAAGCGCGAATGCAGAGTGATGCCATAAGTCTGTTGGACCTTTGGCCCGAAGAACTAATAATGATTTGAATAGCAGACTTGTCAATGCCGCAATAGTGCCCTGGTGTATTCACGTGTCACACAGTATGTGGTCGCAATAGGGGCCTGTCGTATTCAAGTGTCACAAGTGTCACACACTGTCTGGTCACAAAAGGGGCCTGTTGTACTGAAATGGTTAATAATGCATTATCGCCAAACATTGCTTACTTTTTTCTAATTTTCACTGACCTATGAAACCTACTGTATGCCAGCTTTCAAGATTTCTATATTACATTAATCATGTTTACAGAAACTTTATAGTCACCATGGTTGATGTAATAAAATAAAATATTATTGGATCTAGCAACTACTGACTGTACGAAGACAACAATGTTTGAAAATAACTTTGACTTTCAAGTACTATTTCAGTGTAGTGATTCTGCCCTACCTGTGTGTGGGTAATGGGCTCTCAGTAACACATCTGTGTTGCCAGAGTTTGGGAACGTAGTTCACACAGAGATCATGGTCAAACACATCTGACGTGTTGTGGCGAATGATGCTTGGATATGGTGGGCTGAAGTCAACCAACACACCCTGAGACGATATGATGTTCTTATAATCTGTAATGAAATATCATCACCGTTATATTAATGAAAAAAGATTGAAGGAATATACACGATAATTTCAGCCTAGTTTTATTGTTCTTCGCCCTCCAATTCATAACTTGTCTTTCACTATTTCAGCGGTATCATTTATAGTGTGGTTAATGTGGGCCCTTATACTTAGAACCAATAGTTGATCTAGGGAACAGGTGGCCCCCTCTATATTATCAGTTGTAGTTAACTATCTTATCAGATATAGTACTAGTCTGGGACAGTTGTCTGCTGTCTTCAAGATGGGCAGACATGGGCATCAAAGGAAAACAAAATCCTAGGTTGAATTTGGTGAAATATGGTGTATAAGGACAAGTAACTAATAACACCACTGTACAAAGTAATAGTTAGGCTTTACTTAGAATATTGTATACAAACATGAAGACTATAATTACAAAATGGATATAGATATGACAGAATGTGTACACAGTATAGACTAAAATTATACCAAAAGTGATAGATTTTACTTATGAAATGTGTCTAAAAGAATGGCGTTTGACAACATTAGATACCAAGAGATTAAGAGATGATCAAAGTTTTTTAAAGTATTTAATGGTTATGAAAATATTGTTGGAAATATTAAGAAAGGTAGAAGGGTGGAGGACACGAAGTTACATTAACAAAGGAGCAGTGTAGATTAGATATAAAATAGTTCTGCAGAGTACCTGCTGATTGTTTGGGTTCTAGTAGCATGAATATGTTTCAAATAAAATTGACACATACCTCTGAAGGGTGGGATATATAATTATAAAAAGGTTTGGGCACTTCATAAGGGGCTCCTTGTCCACCTGTCATCTCGATTTAACATTCTCAGTGGGCCCGCTAGGACCCATGCAAATTTCAAACAACACTGACAAAACTATTGGCTTACAACATACAAATAAACAAATAGAGAAACAAAATTTCAAAAAACACTGACAAAACTGTTGGGTTACAAACATACAAATAAACAAACAGAGAAACACTGTTTTATAGTACATATGTAAGCAATACTCACAGAGTACATTTTGTAGGTAGTAGTTGAAGTAGACTGTTGAGTTGTGCTGCAGCTGGAGACGACTGAACCTTATAGATGTTGTATGGCCAATTCCACGTCTTTCAAAGTAGTGAAACAGTCCTTTCTGGAGAGTAGGCAGAGAAACAGTTCACATTTTATATCTAGCTACACTCTGACTCTACATGCTGCTGAATCATCTAGAGAGGCTCCTCCACTGACACACCTAGAATGGCTCCACAGCTGACATGTCTAGAGTGTCTCACTGCTGACATGTCTAGAGGGGCTCCATTGCTGACATGTCTAAACTAGATCTAAAGCTGACATGTTTAAAGTGGCTCCATTACTGACATTTCTACTGCTGCTGACATGTCTAAAGTCACTCCATTGCTGACATCTCTACAGGTGCTCTACTGCTGACTCATATAGAGTGGCTCCACTGCTGACATGTCTAGAGAGGCTCCAATGATGACACACGTAGTGGCGTCTGATGATGTTAATTTAAAATGGCAACAAACACTTCAAATCACATACAGTACAATAGAAGATATGATGGTTTGAACAAATTCTAGACGTTTGGCTTTGTGGAACTCAATAATCAGGCTGATGTCAATGTCAATAACAACAACATACACAAGGTCTCTAGACCCACCTCTGTGATACAGACAGGGTGTCCCATTAGACCCACCTCTCTGATATAGACAGGGTGTCCATTGGACCCACCTCTCAGGTATAGACAGGGTGTCCCATTAGACCCATCTCTCTGATATAGACAGTGTGTCCCATTAGACTGACCTCTTTGATATATACTGTGTGGGCAATTAGACCCACCTCTCTGATATACCTAGTGTGTCCCATTAGACTGACCACTTTGATATAGACAGTATGTCCCCTTAGATCCACCTCTCTGATATAGACAGTGTGTCCCTTTAGACCCACCTTTCTGATATAGACAGTGTGTCCCATTAGACCCACCTCTCTGATATAGACAGTGTGTCCCATTAGACCCACCTCTCTAATATAGACAGTGTGTGCCATTAGACTCACCTCTCTGATATAGACAGGGTGTCCCATTAGACCCACCTCTCTGATATAGACAGTGTGTCCCATTAGACCCACCTCTCTGATATAGACAGTGTGTCCCATTAGACCCACCTCTCTGATATAGACAGTGTGTCCCATTAGACCCACCTGTCTGATATAGACAGTGTGTCCCATTAGACCCACCTCTCTGATATAGACAATGTGTCCCATTAGACCCACCTCTCTAATATAGACAGTGAGTCCCATTAGACCCACCTCTCTGATATAGACAGGGTGTCCCATTAGACTCACCTCTCTGATACAGACAGGGTGTCCCATTAGACTCACCTCTCTGATACAGACAGGGTGTCCCATTAACCCCACCTCTCTGATACAGACAGGGTGTACCATTAGACCCACCTCTCTGATACAGACAGGGTGTCCCATTAACCCCACCTCTCTGATACAGACAGGGTGTCCCATTAGACCCACCTCTCTGATATAGACAGGGTGTCCCATTAGACTCACCTCTCTGATACAGACAGGGTGTCCCATTAGACTCACCTCTCTGATACAGACAGGGTGTCCCATTAACCCCACCTCTCTGATACAGACAGGGTGTGCCATTAACCCCACCTCTCTGATACAGACAGGGTGTCCCATTAGACCCACCTCTCTTATATAGACAGGGTGTCCCATTAGACCCAACTGTCTGATATAGACAGGGTGTCCCATTAACCCCACCTCTCTGATACAGACAGGGTGTCCCATTGGACCCACCTCTCTGATATAGACAGTGTGTCCCATTAGACCCACCTCTCTGATATAGACAGAGTGTCCCATTAGACTCACCTGTCTGATATAGACAGTGTGTCCCATTAGACCCACCTCTCTGATACAGACAGGGTGTCCCATTAGACCCACCTCTCTGATATAGACAGTGTGTCCCATTAGACTCACCTGTCTGATATAGACAGTGAGTCCCATTAGACCCACCTCTCTGATACAGACAGGGTGTCCCATTAGACCCACCTCTCTGATATAGACAGTGTGTCCCATTAGACCCACCTGTCTGATATAGACAGTGTGTCCCATTAGACCCACCTGTCTGATATAGACAGTGTGTCCCATTAGACCCACCTCTCTGATATAGACAGTGAGTCCCATTAGACCCACCTCTCTGATATAGACAGTGTGTCCCATTAGACCCACCTCTCTGATATAGACAGGGTGTCCCATTAGACCCACCTCTCTGATATAGACAGGGTGTCCCATTAGACCCACCTCTCTGATACAGACAGGGTGTCCCATTAGACCCACCTCTCTGATACAGACAGGGTGTCCCATTAGACCCACCTCTCTGATATAGACAGTGTGTCCCATTAGACCCACCTCTCTGATGTAGACAGTGTGTCCCTCTACATGTCCCAGTAGTTCACAGATGCCGGTGTTGCTGTAGTCGTAGTTGAAGCTGAGACAAGCTGAGGCTGGAAGACTGAGACATTCCCTGGCACACGCCTGCGCGTACAGGTAGTGGGTGGTCTTCACTGGCACAGCGACGAGACGGCCTTCCCTTGGTGCTAGGGCAACAAGCAACTTAACTACGGGTAGCTGCTCCATTACAAGGAAACACTCTCTCATGGTTGCTTTAATCAATCTAGCACAGACTCAGTCAAAATGCCCAAACATGCCTGGACACAACGGATATACTTAAATCGTATAGCTCAAAACTGTATCACCCAATAATGGCAAACATTTTAACTATGGCTAACCATAATCGTCATTCCTTGCTACATTTCCCAACAAAACATTTTAGCCATGTTGCACTTGATACCTGTGAAGTGTTCCAACAGTCGCAGTCCAAGAGGGTCATTTCCTGTGTCCACTTTACTGACCGCCTTTATGCTGGAGATGTCCTTCCAGCCGACAATTTGGGTGCCATGGGAACCTTTACCATACCCAGCACTGATCTGAAATGTATACACTTGGAACTTCAAATGTACTGCAAGTCACATACTGCCAGTGCTATCCATTGGAAATAAAAAATCATTTTAATTTGTTATTGTAAACTCTACTAAGTGATCTAAAATATACCTTTCAGGAGATTTTGTATGTAAACCTGGTGGTAACTTTGAATGGTTGTATTGGGTTGCACTGCCAACAGGCTATACAGAGGATTTTTAATTAAATATTGAGCTCTCAAGATCCCAATTCTACTGCCCACCGAAACAAATGAGATAAACTAACATTCTATGAGCATGGGCCTGCTAATATGCTACAACATAACAGCCCATACACACGTCCGATCCCAGTTGTAAGCAAGGCAACCAATTATCATTGACGTAAGCCAAGTTCTTAAAACATACAGCTCTTAGATAAAGTGCCAGTGTATGAAACGCAACCATATGAAATGTGACCAGTATGATAGAGCATCTGGTGATTAAAGCCATCTAGAAATGTTAAAGAATGAGAAACCAGCCATATATGACATAAAACAAAGCTACTAGGTTAAGTAGTCATCTTACCATTTCCTCTATAACGACTGAGTCTTCAAGGACAAGAGCTGACCCTTGTAGAAGTTCAGGGTGACTGGTGCTGCTGAAGTCAGGGGTGATACGGCCCTCTGGGAGTGTCATGTCATATGTTGGTAGCTGACAGGATGTTGTTGCTGACAGTCCCATTGAGTTCTGTGCCTTCACCGTGAAGTACAGAGGTCTGCTGTGCACCATTCTCTGAAAGTACCAACATGATGCATGGCGGAAAGTTGTGTTGTATTGGACTGTTTGACACATCAATTAACATCTGGTTCACAGCACTATTCAGGTGGCTTGTGAATCAGAAAGAGAAGTTCAACTGAAAGGTCTGTGGGGATTGAAGTATAAAGTGGCTTTAGCCATCCGCATGACTGGATGCTGTGTTATATATAAACTTACCTTTATGGTGGATGTTTTAGTTTTCCCTATAGGTATATTGTGCAGTCCTCTCCATTTATACTGGGGACTCGAGTAAGGTAAACAAAACATTTGGTAACTTTTTTGCAATCTAGATTCCTTCTTGATTTTATCATTGGAACAAATACATCCATTTATCACATTTCTGTTGCATCTTCCTTAATAAATACAATGCATAATGTGTCACTTTAGCAGTGTATATTTTAATAATAATAACATACGTTGTGCCATAGTCCTTGGAAACCAAGCTCAGATGCACATCAAGACAAAAGGGTTGATAAACCTCATAATCAATAAGTATTGTACAGTGTATATGGGTTTTTCCTGAAATAAATGTATTCGTATTCTAATTGTTAACATTATGAATTAATATGTCAGGGAGCTATGGTGAATAGGCAAGGCTATAAATGTATGTTTTTAAATGATGACAGAATTAAGCAATATTTTCAACTGATCAAACACCAACAGAAAGCATACTGCTAAGAGAAGGTGCAGCTACAAAAAGCCGTAGTCCCAATGTTAGAATTTATTCTAGGGACAAAAACGTAAATTAGAACAAGGGGAGTGAAGATGGATAGGTTTCTTACAGATTAAGCAACTAATGTAAATACGATGGTTGCTTATATGAAAATGCCTAAGATTGAGTGATTATAGCATATAAGTATCAGTATAATCAAAAAGTAGTATGATCAAGATGAAAATACGTTATGTTATAGGAAATCGTCTGACACAGACTTAGCAAAAAACAACTCTGTAGATGGACTAAAATACATAAGTTTAAAATAAAGGAGTAGTATATTCACCTGAAACATAATCTTTGTATCTTAATGATGGTAATGACCTCCACGCACCTGTTCTATGACAGTAGATGGTCCACCTAGTGGTCCATTGTTAACCACGTCACATCCGCCACTGTATGTTCCGACGCAGTACGTGAGTTCCACTTCACTGCGGTCGTCTGCCACACCAAACTCAATGTTGAAGGCGGGGTCTGTGTAGTCCCGCCCCTCCAGTTGCACCACTTGACACACACCACCTGAGTGGCCTACAGCGCGCCGTCTACGCTCAGTTTCTGGCTGAAATGTCACGTTCCACAGAAATGAACTAACAAGACCATTTTCATACAGAAGCAATTCACTCTACGGTAATACACATTCAAGTTATATGGTATCAAAACATGATAATTTCCCATAAGTTTCTCTCCCACTTATTTCTTGCATTGTATAGGTTTACTTTTGCTCTTTATATGTGCAAAAAAGCGGATAACTGTGTTTGCACAAATTCGTGGGTGGGGGTCAGTCACGTTTAATTGTAGGTGACCTGGTGGCGGAGTAATCTCCACCGATATGGTGTCGATTGTATAAAGATTGGATAAAGATAAGTGTTAATACTGCTGATGATTGGTAATGTGTTTAGAATTTGTAGGTCTTGCCCAGCAAGATAATTGGGGCCAGCATGCTGGCTGTGTGGATGTATTGATGTATGTATTGTGTGTTCACTCACATGATTTATCTAACTGAAGAAAGCAATGTCTTTCAATTTGCCTATTTCAATCATCACTTGTCTTGCACTGTTGCATTGCATAGGTTTTATGTGCAGTGGATACATACAAGATTTTATGCAACCAGCAAAGAAGGCTTTGGCAGGCCCTGGCTGTTGTAGCCCTTTGAATATCTCACCAGGTTAGACCATGTGGGATAATCAACCAATCACAGCACTAGTTATAACCAGAATTGAACTAGTTATGTCTTATCACACCGGTCAAGCAAGTACCAAGTGGTTGGTGTGTGTGATTTGCTGATAATTTGAAATACACCCTCTTCCCCTTTCTTCCTTTTCACATGTACACAAAACTAAATATTGATATATTGTCATGGCCATTCTTTGTTATTAAAACATAATTGTAGTAACATAAATGCAAAGAATATTCTGTGAACTTTTCATATTAAAATGATTAAATAATAACTGGGTACAGTATAATAAGATTACTACCATTATCAAAGGATTGCTTTGAATGGAACGCAGCAGTTTTTTAGGCTGGAAACAAATATGTTATTGTCACTGGAATATTTATGTTCCTCATCAATTTCTGCTCTTTCAGAGATATCAATGGATCTCATGTCAGATGTCTTTGGTCAGATTTACATGTCACAGTGAGTATAAATGTCAAAGTAGCCTTTTTTGATGAAAACAGGTTAACCGGTGTAGCAAAATTTTGAGATGTGTCACATGACTATGGTGCACCAATTTAGTAAGGCGATGAAAACATTTGCTATACTTTTCAGGTCACTGAACATTAAAAATAACATCACGTGAAAGTTACAAAATGACCATGTACCTGTAATGATAATACATCTGGTCTGCAGCCATACAGTGAGGCTACTATTACAAGACCAAGAAGAAATGCATGACCACTTTCTTGGAGCATGAAACATGTTTTTTTGTATTTCAATAATCATCCATAAAAATATTTAATTAATGTGAAAATCACATATTTTAATAAGAGCTGAACGTGTTTTGACAAGCATACTTTTACTATTTTTAGCAACTGGTGTAAGGTACTTACTTCTTCTGTGTACAAGCCAAAATCTGGCACTGAGTTGTCAGGCTCAGCATCATTGTAGTTGAATATAGGTTTGGTGATGGTCCTTGACTGGGATTGCCATATCAAATAATTAATTAGTGTTTTATCAAAGCACCAACACTTCCAAGCACATATGCATATCTCTACCCTGAGTAACGCCCTCAGGTCTACATACAGCGGTATCATCTGGAGGTCCATACGTGCCCTGAAATAACAAACGATGCTTGAGATCAGTACTGATAGTATATTTTCAGCCATAAACATAATAATTTTCTCTGTTTACAAAATATTGTCCTCTGCAACATGTACACATAATTGCAACATAACAATAGTGCATGTGTAGAACATATGGTTTCCTTTTTTTGCAGTTCAGTTCAGTGTAATTCAGTTTTGTCATTATTATCTGACAGCTTTAGCTATCTATATAAGATCACTTTATGGCAAGATGGTAGTTATATTCCACTGCTGGTTCCTGCTCAACTATTTATGATATAGCTAGACCAACAATTGCCTAGAATATGAACATTTGTAGGTGACATCTTAAATACATGGGAATGACCATCTCAGCCATTATAGTATGTTTCATTAAGGCCAATTTTTGGACGAATTGTTAATTGCTGGATAACACATTGGACCATATACAGTGTATGTAATGCAATCTGGGGTAATCAGGCTTAAGTGCCAAATTTTACATTTTGACTTTATGTAGTTTTCTGAAAGCCTTGTTATATAGCATCATAACACTGTTTAAAGTATGTGTCTATGTTAAATATTAGCAAAGTTATGCTGGTTTGAATACATCAGGGGTAAGAAATGTAAAGCAGAGAAAATTGGCTTCAAAGTTGAGAAAGAAAAACAATGATATCTTAGGTTCAAATGTGTATTCAAAACATCACAGCAGAAATAATATGTACACAAAAGCTGTAGGTGAGCTCATTCCTAGCACACATGACAAGTTGTGTGCAATTATGTTGATATTATGAACAGTCAACATGACAGCGTCAGTGAGATACAAACTAGACGATGACCTTGTCTTGGATTCTAAATACTAAAATATGTACACCGCTCAATCACAGTAATGCAAGAAACACACCAGTATACAATCAGTATTTTAACCATTCTGAATAAATAATACATGTTAGGCAACATTTGTGCACACACATTGCCATTTGGGCAGAAGTCGCTCACTTTCTCTTAGGTTTTGGTACAGTGGTCAGTGGTGTTACAACATCTCGACTCTGATGAGAAACAAACTCCCTGATCTCGTCATACAAGTACCACTGCCTCTCTGCTGACAGACCAGCGGGCACTATGACCTCTGGCATGTCACCAACATTTAGCTGGTGTGCTGTGTTCTTTGCCAGGTCACACTCAAGTTCATCAGTGTTGCTGAACCGCTTGTATTTTACACTCATTGATGCCGCAAACCGGAAGAAGTGAAATTGTTTGATTTTAGCAAACCTCTTAAAATACCTGGCAAGGAAGGATGCAAAGTCGTAGATAGGAACAAACACGTCTCCCTGCTCATTGCCACCGAGTTGAGGCACATTAACCATCAAACTTGAACTCACAACCTGGGATATGTCTGCCAGGCAGTTCACCCCTGACACACGGAATGTTCTCTTGAGTAGGCCAAAAGCCCAGTCGGGGCTAGACTTGGTGTTGTCTGCCAAGAGAAAGCTCAGTGTGGCAGGAACATGACGGCCTGTCAGACATCTCCACATCAGGTACCACAAAAAGTATGTGTTTTTGTTTTGTCCACTGCAGTTGTCTGTGTGTAGATGGATGTGCTTTCCCCCCGTCCCATAGTTGTCAAAGAAGTAGTGGATTAGACTAATAACAGTGTTTACCCCTTTCCCATATTGAATAGATTCATTAATCAAAAAATTGACTTGCCAAGGGATGGCCTCACACCTTACTCCAAAATCCAACACTTTCGTGGAGTTTTGAAATAGATGGGGCTGGGTTGCAAGGAGTTGCTAGGAAAATGGACCTGTTGGGCAAAATCCATAGAATAGTGGCCTAACCCATCAAACGACAATGGCTGTTTAGGAAGCAATGCTTCTATATCCCCTGCATCATGCTTAGCCCGCCCACTCACACCATGATAGAACTCTCTTTCACATTTAGCCGTCGCCAAGTGAATTTCAGCTTTCGGAAATGCCTCTGCTTTTTCTTCATCTGACAGATTAATGACCCTGCTAATCATTGTCACATTTTGTTGGTAAAACCAACATAGATCTGTCCGCGGCTTCATTGTGACAATGAATGGCACTAGCTGCCGCCACAAACGCCGGAACAGCACAAGTGAGCAAACCCGATTATCTGTCACCTTACATGTTCCAACATAATAGTCATTGGAGCAGCTTGATGGCAACAGTTTCAAGTCGTCCCTGGCATACCCCGGTACACGACCAGGTAACGACATGGCATGTGCATCGGCATAGTTCACAATGAATGACACAACATGCTTTGTTTCATCAAAGGCGAGAGCTTTCTTAGGCACTTTCTTGGATAACTTGTGCACTCGTGCACAAACACCATTGCCTCTGTAATGTTTTAACAAAGCAGTTAACTTATTTTTTGACAGTGCATGCAAATACATGAAAGTGTCACGACAGATGATCTTTCCATGATGGCAGAAGTCTGTTCGGTTTCTCTGTCGTGCAGTCTGTTTTCTCTTCTTGTCTCTGCTGACATGTGAGCACCGCATGCAACTTTTGCCAAAATAGCAATGTCCTTTTCAGCACTAGACAGCTCAAGGTATTGGAGACGTGTTTCCAGGATCAGATCGTAGCAGAACTGTTTTGAACAAGGTGTACCGGCATTGTGTTTACATTTGCATGTAAAATGCTCCAAGTCACCCTGTGCTGGTGGTATGTCAGCACCCATCTGCTTCATCGCATCGGCAACTTCATCCACGATCAGGCTCCCTTTAAAACAACAATGGAATAATAAATATTTATTGAAATGTAAATACGTGTTTACAGTTCATGACACGTAATCATTCATATTATTAACCGAGTGTTAAAACATGAAGAATACCAAATTAAAATGCGGCAATAAGTTTAGCAGTATTTTAGAAATGTCATATTTCAGGACACATAGGCAATAACCATTCATATTATTAACCAAGTGTTAAAACATGAAGAATACCACATTCAATTGTAGCAATAGTTTCAGCAGTATTGTAACAATATTTTTTTAAACGTTAACAACATAAATACTAACCACATACCAGCGAAAAACTTGACTATTGAAGCTACTGCTAGCTAAAATAAAATACATATTACTGCATAATTTAATTAACTTGACAATTAAAACAAACCTTGGTTCTCGTTTTCCACTGTATTCGCAGACTTGAGTCTTGGTCGCTTGGCAATGGGCTCAGCTGTATCTGATTCTGTCTCGGAGTCGTTTTCGGCACAGAATCACTTTCCAAATCAGACTCCGATTCATCATCATCGGCAGGACTTCTCAATATAAAGTAGTCCACAACGACACTTCGTAATTCTTCACTTGACCGCAATTTTTTTCATGTGTTTCTCCGACGCGTAAGAATATGAAACTTTCTGTCGTACTAGATAAGGCGTGTGCAATGATGAAATCGATAAAGTACCAAAATAATTAATTTTACCGTTTTGGACTGTAGACAACAATTGGCTTCACTGACTTAAGCCTGGTTTCCTCAGATCGCATATGTAAAATGTCATGGTGAATTTAATTTGGGGGTGGCACTGAGATGCCTTCAGACGGATTCAGTCAATTATAGATTTCTTGTGTGGCACTACCGGTACATTGGGAAATGCCTGTGCAAAATCAGAAAAGTTTCTTATCCTGTTAAGCTCAATTGTGCATTTACACTGTTCTGACTATCTCTGCTCGCAGGTTCTGTGGATAGCAAACATCTGTCACGTATCTGAATAAACAACTCATGCTAGGCAGGACCAGGCAAATGTGAACATTTAGCTTTTGTGGAAGGCCCAGGGGTGCCCTTAGAAACATCCAATCAAACATAAATTTCTTGTGCATTACCTCTTTAACCAAGTATATAGAAAATAAGTGGTGTAATGAAGTCACCAGGCTACTGAGAAAAAGAATCAAGATCATCATCTGTGGGTTGGTCTCAGATGTAATTTTGCCACTATGGAAATGTTTGTAATAAAATATTCTGATGACGCTGAAAAGCAAGCAATGCCATGGAGCACGCTGTGATGACAGCACTACGAAGGGGACAGCAGAAAGCTGTCAAAACAAAGAAAACAGCAACATTTCACTGTGATAATTAAGATATGAATAGAGAAAAAATGTAAACAACACTTAGGAGATGAGGTGATAAGTGGACATGTTCAACAAGTTGGAAATATATTACTCAAGCAAATTTCATGATTACACATTTGGTCACCCCTTGGACATATGATAATGTAACCATACCAGAGGCTTGGTTACACTACCATAATTTATGTCCAAGGGGTGATGGAAGTATCTTAAAACATCATGATGTAGCATTAGCTGTAAGGCCACACAGAAACCGCAGACAAATACTAGTGCATCCGAAAGTTAAACTGGAAGACAAATGCAAGACCGATTGTGTGTACTAAATCCCATCTCCTGCACCACGTGTTCCATCGGCGAAACAGGAAGAACTTTTGGCACGAGACTAGACGGACACAAAAAAAGAAGTTGAAACCATAACAACTAGACATTTCACTCAGGAGACTAGATGATGTTCTACAAGCATAGACCACAAATTGGCAATAACAGACCATGCGGACAGACATAACTGTGTGATAGACTGGGAGGGAGCGAAAGTGGTGGATAAAGAGGCGAACAGGTGTGCGCGTTGGATAAAAGAAATCATCTGGATGAGGAAGACGATACCAACTATGAATAGAGATGAAGGGGGATACAGACTACGAGTAAGTCACGTTTGGGACAGTCTGCTTGCCATGCCTTCTACAGAGCAGTGACAATTTAGTTCCTGAAGAAGGGCGCCAATGGCGGCTGAAACGTCGAAGTGAGTAGAAATGATTAGTTGTGTAATCATGAAATTTGCTTGAGGCATAACAATAGTTTGGGAAACAAGTTGTTAGGAGTAGCAGTACTAGAAAGAAACATTACTTCATAGATCAATCTTTCTACGGGAATGTTATAAAACAGTTATTAATGTAGTTGAACACTTCACATGTCAGCATTACCTCACTTCCAGTGGGAACTTGTTGAATTCAATAATGATCTTGGTTGGAAATGATGTTGTTAACACATATCCAGTTAGACGAAGTTCAGCAACAAATGGTCCAAGTGATCGGCCAATGGAGGCCGACACCGAACTCCCTATCTGTGGGGTGATTGTACCCTGGAAAATTTGAATGTTTTTGTCATTGGACAAAATAATCCTTGAACAGCATGACTAAGGCAAGATATATTGGTACATATTAACACATCAGATTGCTTATTTTTGCACACACATGGATGAACATATTCAATTACATGTTGGACTGTGCAATTCTAAAATGTATGCTAGCTAGGGAATAGCATAATTGTAATATTTAGTATAGATTAGTTGGTTAGTTTTCAGGTGTACAGCTGTAATGGTTTTTGTTTAATGCTGAATTAGTGACTTAGTGGTAACTTAACACATCTTCTTTATACTGAAGTAGGTATATTAATCTTCCAAAACGTTAATTAAACAAAAATGTCATAACACTTCTAACACATTTCAGATTGGCATTTCTCCCACAAGATCATTATATTAATAAATCTAGGTTAGTTTAAACAAAGGTGTTACTTACTGTGGCCTTCATTGACAAGAAACAAAATTTACACACAAATGTTGCACCATAAAGTCCATCAATGCGGAAACCTGAAATGGAAAACTAGCAGTAAACTGGCATCAAGGTCTACATTTGAAAAACAAAGAATCAAGAGAATAATTCGCTGACACACTTGTCTGGAATACCAAGAGATAATTTTATTGACTTTACTGTTGTTTGTAGAACCAAGAGAACAGTTCACTGATTCATGTCTGTAATCAAGAGAACAGTTCCCTGACTCAGTTGTCTGTGTAATCAAGAGAACAGTTCTCTGGCTCAGTTGTCTGTGTAATCAAGAGAACAGTTCATTGGTCAATTGTCTGTGTAATCAAGAGAACAGTTCAGTGATTCAGTTGTCTGTGTAATCAAGAGAACAGTTCACTGATTCATGTCTGTGTAATCAAGAGAACAGTTCCCTGACTCATGTCTGTGTAATCAAGAGAACAGTTCCCTGACTCATGTCTGTGTAATCAAGAGAACAGTTCCCTGACTCATGTCTGTGTAATCAAGAGAACAGTTCACTGACTCATGTCTGTGTAATCAAGAGAACAGTTCATTGGTCATGTCTGTGTAATCAAGAGAACAGTTCAGTGATTCAGTTGTCTGTGTAATCAAGAGAACAGTTCAGTGATTCAGTTGTCTGTGTAATCAAGAGAACAGTTCAGTGATTCAGTTGTCTGTGTAATCAAGAGAACAGTTCAGTGATTCAGTTGTCTGTGTAATCAAGAGAACAGTTCACTGACTCAGTTGTCTGTGTAATCAAGAGAACAGTTCACTGGCTCAGTTGTCTGTGTAATCAAGAGAACAGTTCACTGGCTCAGTTGTCTGTGTAATCAAGAGAACAGTTCACTGACTCAGTTGTCTGTGTAATCAAGAGAACAGTTCACTGACTCAGTTGTCTGTGTAATCAAGAGAACAGTTCACTGATTCAGTTGTCTGTGTAATCAAGAGAACAGTTCACTGACTCAGTTGTCTGTGTAATCAAGAGAATAGTTCACTGACTCAGTTGTCTGTGTAATCAAGAGAACAGTTCACTGGCTCAGTTGTCTGTGTAATCAAGAAAACAGTTCACTGATTCAGTTGTCTGTGTAATCAAGAGAACAGTTCACTGGCTCAGTTGTCTGTGTAATCAAGAAAACAGTTCACTGACTCAGTTGTCTGTGTAATCAAGACAACAGTTCACTGGCTCAGTTGTCTGTGTAATCAAGAAAACAGTTCACTGATTCAGTTGTCTGTGTAATCAAGAGAACAGTTCACTGGCTCAGTTGTCTGTGTAATCAAGAGAACAGTTCACTGGCTCAGTTGTCTGTGTAATCAAGAAAACAGTTCACTGATTCAGTTGTCTGTGTAATCAAGAGAACAGTTCACTGACTCAGTTGTCTGTGTAATCAAGAAAACAGTTCACTGACTCAGTTGTCTGTGTAATCAAGAGAACAGTTCACTGGCTCAGTTGTCTGTGTAATCAAGAGAACAGTTCA
Source organism: Ridgeia piscesae (assembly GCA_025642075.2). NCBI lineage: Eukaryota > Metazoa > Annelida > Polychaeta > Sabellida > Siboglinidae > Ridgeia > Ridgeia piscesae. The sequence continues at coordinate 275,037 of JAODUO010000860.1, read as the reverse complement.
CTGACTCAGTTGTCTGTGTAATCAAGAAAACAGTTCACTGACTCAGTTGTCTGTGTAATCAAGAGAACAGTTCACTGGCTCAGTTGTCTGTGTAATCAAGAAAACAGTTCACAGACTCAGTTGTCTGTATAATAAGGAGAACAGTTCATTGGTCAATTTTCTGTGTAATCAAGAAAACAGTTCACTGACTCAGTTGTCTGTGTAATCAAGACAACAGTTCACTGGCTCAGTTGTCTGTGTAATCAAGAAAACAGTTCACTGACTCAGTTGTCTGTGTAATCAAGACAACAGTTCACTGATTCAGTTGTCTGTGTAATCAAGAGAACAGTTCACTGACTCAGTTGTCTGTGTAATCAAGAGAACAGTTCCCTGACTCATGTCTGTGTAATCAAGAGAACAGTTCACTGACTCATGTCTGTGTAATCAAGAGAACAGTTCCCTGATTCATGTCTGTGTAATCAAGAGAACAGTTCACTGACTCAGTTGTCTGTGTAATCAAGAGAACAGTTCACTGACTCATGTCTGTGTAATCAAGAGAACAGTTCACTGACTCATGTCTGTGTAATCAAGAGAACAGTTCACTGATTCATGTCTGTGTAATCAAGAGAACAGTTCCCTGACTCATGTCTGTGTAATCAAGAGAACAGTTCACTGACTCATGTCTGTGTAATCAAGAGAACAGTTCACTGACTCATGTCTGTGTAATCAAGAGAACAGTTCACTTACTCATGTCTGTGTAATAATAAAAAAACAGTTCACTGATGCAGTTGTCTGTGTAATCAAGAGAACAGTTCACTGACTCAGTTGTCTGTAGAATTGAGAGAACAGTTTACTAACTCAGTTGTTTGTGGAATCAAGAGAACAATTCACTGATATGGTTGTCTGGAAAGGTCACAAGAACAGTTAATCTCCTCTATTGTTTGGAAACCAACGACAAACATTTGATAACTAGATTGTCAGGAACTGATGTGTCAAGGTCGATTTGGCGATATCTGAGAGTCTGACAAGTTGAACAGGACCTCATAAAACCATAACACTGATGTAGCCTTGACATACACAGACTAATCAGGTAATAGAACATTGCCAAGTAGAACTACAAAGTGTCTCTGCCAAAATATTGCTATGTAAAACATCCTATATGTAGTGGGGTGAACCATGGTGTCTACTGATGAACAATATGTGCTTTTTTGTAAAATAAACAGACCAACCATGGCCAGAAGGTCATTTTAATGTAATTTATAACAAGTATTAATATCAGTACGCTTTCAAGTAAAATATGCTGTGTGTGAATTATTTTGCGATCACATTACACATTGTTTACAACTTGTCAGGAAATTATTAATAACTTCAAATTGTGTGGTATTTCTAACTAGAACATCAATTTGTGTATCTATGACATGATGCTAATATTTACTTAAGCTGTATACTTACGGAACTCTAGTATGATCGGCCCAAGTATAATTGGTAGTGGTGGTTGCAGGTTGTAAATATTGATGTAGTAAGGTCCAAATTTCTTCTCTTTTGCTGTTGTGCAGCTCTCAAAGCGGTTGAATTCACTCCCAAATATCTTCACCATCAGATTGTTTATCTGACGTTTCAGCTTTAGGCAGAAGGAACAGCAAATTTTAATATTTTCAATTCAATGGATTATTTGTAACAGAAATACAGTTGAGCTAGTGTCTTTGCACATGACTGTCTGTGTATAGAGGGATGTTATGTTCTCCTACGTTTTATATCTAAGGTGGCAAATTGTTAAACGTTTAACCATAGCCATTCAAGAACACTAAATTTACTATGTACTTTATTACATAAGAAAAAGTGCAGACATCTTCATGACTGGATGCTGGATGAGGTAGACCTGCTAAAGAACAGCTATGCTTACTGTATAACATGTTCAGTGCCAATTACCATACCTGGGGATGGTTTCACAAATACTCTTAAAAGCTGATAAGACAACTGTACCTTTTTTAAGGATAGCCACTGGTCCAAAAGTAACTCTGGACCATATCTTGGTGAAAACCTATCCTATCTTCATAACATTTGAGGATTATATTGCCCATGTGAAGGTTATTGTAATTTAGGAAAATTTGGTAATTTGCATAATTGTTGCCATGGCTACAGCGATTTACATGGATACGGGTGTATGCCCACACAGCAAAAATTATTCAGAGTAAATGATAGCAAGTACCATCATACAATTACAATAAATTGTTCGTTGGAATGTTACTTTGCGCAATGAGGTGGTTTTGGGCTGTAATAGATTTTGCTCCTTAATTTTTGAAACTGCATAGTATATTTCACCTGACCAAGTGAAACATCCATATTCTATACAATGTCTTACCCAAACTTGGAATGCATCTCTCATATTTTCAACAAGTTGAATAATGACCTCTTCATCCACCCCAGATGCATCAACCAACTTGATAACATCTCCAATAGGCCGATCTAACATCTTGCTAACAGCTGAAATATGGATACAATCACTATGTTTTTCATGTTAAAAAAACCATAAACAAACAGATGAAAGAAGAAAATATATGAAACAATTTTGTTACAAAAACTATACAATTATAAGAAATAATTAAATAACTACCGTAAATCCTGTATTACTAGCCGCACCCCTAATTAAAGCCACACCGACTTTTGACCTAAATCCCGAATTTCCTCCGCTCTGTTTGATATCGGCAAAACCCTTATTTAAAACCGCACCCCGACTTTGAGCCAATACCATTAACTGTGTGCGACATACTGCCGTAGCGCACGCAATTTGGAAACATTTTAACCTGTTTCATAGAAGTCATAACTTTGCTAATAATGATCATAAATGAATAACTGAAAGACTCATTATTGTAATGCATTTATAATTACGACACAGTATGTATTTTAATCGGAATATTACTACGTTAATTTGGAAAAAAACGGGGGGGAAATAACCACAATTTCACCATGCTATGAGAATATAATTGGGTGGCAGAATGTCCATACATCCAACGAATAAAATGTAGCCACATATTTAAGCTATTCAATGGTGCTAAAATTATTAAAATATGTTAAAAAGTTTTGGTTTTATAGGATTGTATATAGAACCATGCATAATGCTGGCACGTATAAAATGTAAGCTACCCATCTCTCCCAGGCCTGTGTATACTTCAAAGACGCTCCTTGCCGGCTAGCAACAATGTAATAACTTGGCGTCTCCGCCAGCGTGGGAACGGATGTAACACATTTTTCTCAGACAGTCGTCCCTTAATTAGGCCACCAGCCACCGTGTTTGTCCAGGCAGCGCCCAGGCACATGGAAGTCGGGGTTACAACATTGTATCTTGACCCAGAAAACAAATGCAATTAACTCGGTCGTCAGTGGCTGGGAAGCCCTGGTAGAGTGTGGTGTTGTTTTGACAATCGGCATGAAGCCTGGCTTTTGTAAACATGTGAACATTGTTCTTGGAACTGAGATTAAAACTAATGTCAAAACAAAACAGACAGCGTGGGATTGATGCTAACAAAGGACGATGACATAATATTTATTTGCCAGCACGTGCAGCAGCAGCAATGACTCAGACACGGACACACTACAATGAACGACACCATCATGCCATTCGCGACAGCGTTCTTTGACGGCGACAATACTACAATAGTGTTGAAAAAGGATTATATTAACTGTGAAAGGAATTATTTCATCATATTTGATGATGATTGTCTGATGCACGCGGACCCACGGCAACAGTCAATGAAGTTGCCAACGTTGAAATGGATACATGAAATGCGCCGCTGAGCCGTTCCCTTCCCCGACCTAGCCAAGGCATTCTTTGACGGCGACGATGAAAGGGTCTTGTGGAGTTTAACTGTGACATGTTTTCATATTCTGATCGTTGTCTCTGAACATTTTATGGACATGGGATTTTATGAACAGTGTTATATCATTTGTTTAGCACAAGTAGCAATTGTAATACAATGTGTTATTTATCAAACCAGCTTCGTTTCTTCGGTAAGTTTTTCATGTTTATACTTACAATTTTGCGACCCAAATGTCAATTTGTCTCAGCAAATTACTGTATTTAAAGCCGCACCCCAACTTTGGCGTTTTCGTCCTCATTTTGGCTACACACTACTGTATTAGTAGTCGCGGCTAGTAATACAGGATTTACGGTATCTTTGATGTTGTGACACTAACTGTTATATCATATTTCTGCTGTGACACTACAGCCAAGGTTTTGTTGTAAAATTGGAACATTTACGTTGTAAGCAAAGATCAAAATGTTAAAACTGTCCTTACTTGTGATATTTCCGTGACGTGTTATCACAGGCAACTTTGTATCGGTACATGCCCCAATCTCAATGTGGGCATCTGTCATGATATCAAAGCGACTCATACACTCCTCAGAATCAGTAGAACACCAGGACACTCCCAGAGAGACCTATCAAACACACATAAGAAGAAACCAATCCCAAGCTAAATAGTTATTTATGGGATAATTTTTTTATGATACAGGTAATTTGTTCATGTTGTGCATGAATGCATGCATGAATGTATTTAATTCTGCCATGGAATGTAATTCAAATTATAATTAATTTACTTATTTTATCCAAGATTGTGTTACCCCTGGATTCCAGGCAATGGCTAATGCATTTTTTTACATGATTATGCGTTATGACCTGTATATTTATAATGCTACATTAAATTCCAATATTGCAACATTTTAGTGTTACATTGCTATGAATGAAGCAATGGACAATCTCCTAAATTTCAAAAGAATGGACAATTACACGTAATTTGAGGTAATGTCCACTACTAAAATATTTTGGGACCAAATTTATCCTGCGGTCAGAATCGTCCTAAAATAAGGTGACATAAGGTTCTAACTTGTTCTTTTAATCTTTGCCCAGTGTCTCATTGTCTTCCCTAGCAATATTTTCACCCGTGTAGATCGATATAGTAATAGGCATTAGCTATCAAACATACTATGAATGACATGTTTGTTTTCCTGTGACCCCTGGGGCTGCAACCTGCTTTCAAAATGGCTGTGTATACTTTGGGAACTGCATTATACGTGAATTATGAAGTTTATTGGCCAAAGGGTAGGATTAGGGTCTAGTTCTATGTAGCCAGTTAGCCACCCCTTAATATATAATCTCTACTTTGTCACATTTTTAATGTGGCTAATTTTAATTGCTAGATACAACATACAATATTAAGTTTTTATTTATTACTGTGAATCCAACTACATTGGTGTAGGATCACTTCAAGCTAAGATTTTCTTCTTCATGCAAGAAACAGATTAGCCCCAGTAATTACCATCAGCATGTTATCTGTCCTCACAATCTTCAGATACAGCAACATTTGGACGACATTTAACACGTTGGCTTCATTGAAAAGGTTCACACTGTCTTCTTTTGCTGAAATTGTTAAGTGCATTTATGTTGTTAATATGTACTTAATAAAAACAAACAAGACTGTTATAAAACAAACAAGATGGCTAAAACAACATGATCTAGATGCCAAATGGACAAACAGTAACCACCAAAATGTATTCTTCAACGTATGTCTGAACACATCAGTTATCTCTATCGATCATGCTTTGTTAGAAGTATGACTATCAGATGTATTGTTTGTATTTGCATAATCAGTAGATAATCGGCTTGTTTATTATCCAATGTAAGATCCAGATGAATATCTCATGAGTATATGACTGTTAAATTAAATTTGCAATCAAAACACTGTAAACTTACTGAAGTATCAAGAGTCAGGATTAAACCAGTTAAAATTATTATGTTCGCATTATATTCACTCACTGAAGTCGTCTTCAAGCACTTTAAAAGTAGCTGTCCACTCATTGATGCCAATGGTCAGTTCCAGATCACATGCATCATATCTGACATAAGCGGTCAGTGCATGACGGTAGATGAACAACTTGAGGTCAACACAGCAACTGATGCTGGTGCAAGACTCATCAAACCGACAGTAGACATTCTTGCCAATACGACTGCCAATGTCAAAGCACTCTGTCAATGTAAAGTACAAGTTAATTCCTTGTAAGAGAAACCAAAACAATGGTAGACATTCTTGCCAACAAGTCACAGAACTTCCAATGTAAAGTATTGCTTTGTGGAGCAGATATTCTTGCCAACATGACCATAAATTGTTAGAGGCACTCTGTCAACACAAACTTATTGCCTTGTAAGACATTCAAAAGCCCTGAAAGTTTTCTACACATCCCTTTCATTACATTATTGACGAGTGGTACTTTGTAATAAAAATGCCAATTTAGCTAAGCACAGATATCATCAATAACTTGTTCAACATATAACTGCATTATATTAGCCAATGTATGTGTCTACATTTACATAGACACCTAAATATCTATAAATAATGCTCGCTACCAACATATACTGTATACACATGCTATGACATGGCAATGTAATACTACATACGTGGGTCAGACTTGAGGTAGCGGTTAATGAGAGTTTGTCGGGCGCCAGAGTCTGACAGACCTCGAGTGACAAGGGCCTGCCTCAGTTCAGTGTCATCCATTGTCTGAGGACTCACACAAGTCTGTTCATTCGTCAATGCCTAAAGTAAACAGAAAAATGACAGAGTTGATGAAACATTTCAGTAATAGTTACCTGTAATCTTGGTGCAATCGTGGTAAATCACCTGGAGCATCTATATGATTTACTTATGTTTAATTTACTTGTTTGATTTACTTATGTTTGGGGTAGTTCAAGTCAGAATGCAAACATAACCAAGGTAGTTAACACGTAACAATAAGAGCACAATGTCTACTATAATCCCTGTTCATATATTATGAATCGTGTTCGGAAAATAACCTTAGAATAAAAGAATATAAAAATCGCCACTTTACATAAATGCCTACCACATACATTATATAATTCCTGTACCTTTATTTTGTGTAATGGTTCCTAAGGATATTTTCTCTGAGACAATAAACAATCACTAGTAATAATGTTCAACCTGAACTTCTTCTAGTGCTGTCACAATGCGTGTCTTGACATCAGTTATGCCAGACTCGTCAAGGAGATCAAGCACTTTATTCAGTGTGATGGAATTCATGTTGAATTTGAATACATCCTTCAGTGCTGACATGTCGGGAAGACCTAAACTCTTGCCAAAGTCTAAAATCATACATTACAATCAGAAACACAATTATGTCTCAGCATTTCATATATGTGAACAGAAACCATGATGTTTTGACATACCTTCGTCTGGATAATTTTTTTTTAATATACATACCATGTCATTATACACCATTAGCATATTGAAATTTGTTTTCACAAATAACTTGTTACAAAAATGGAAAAAATTACAAACAGTGCACCACGGTATAAAAATATTTTGTTTATATTAATTTGGAAAAACGTTTGAAAAGGAAATGACCATATGAGATTTGAACCGGTCATGCTACGTTAAAAACAAAGAAATAATACTCCTTCATATAGTATATATTAGTGATATTGTAGTGATACCATGGACTACACAAAGTTTCTTTCGGAAGCAGAATACAATATTTAATTGTTATTTACTGGTGTAGATTATCTCTCATGGACTGCAGTTGATACAATTAGTATGAAACCGGCTGAAACATGACAGCGGCGAAGGTAAAGCTGTAAAAACCATCGGTTTATTTGGCTTAACTTTTTCAACAAAATATATTCATGTGGAACCATAGATAATTGTTTGTTACTCTATAATGACTGGGGTTCAGATTACATCAGAATACCGCTCCTTAACTCATGCTGATGTGCGTTTTGACCAAAACGTTAATATTGTATACATGCACTGAATGCAAGGAAATGCAGCCATGATGCCTCTGATATTACTGTACCACATGATCACATAGCTAATTAAATCTCAATCAGGAATCGCTACATAGTTCGGTTAAAAATTGAAATTATACTATAAATGTATTTTTCTGTATGTTTTTAATGTTATCAAATGTTATTTACAATGTCAGGCCTTAGGTACACATGGAAAACAGGAATTTTAACTGTATCCATTGTTTTATTTCCTTTAATGTAGAAGTAGTATCTGAATAATGTAACCAAACATTACATAAAACAATTTGCCATTTAAATGTCAGATACAGTAATCAGCATTTTAAAGTATTGACTATCCAAGGATCCAATTAGGTAAACTTAAAAAATGTCTAAATTTTCTAACAATTTGAAAGTATCATGTAAGCACACCTACATAATTTCAGCCTCATAGATGCAAAACATGATTGAGATATGCTGGGCAGACAAAATAAACAAAACACAGATTAGTTATTTTATATAATCTGGTACCAATTAACCAACATACCATTTACTTTGTCAATGAGTCCATCAACTCCACGTTTCTCCCTGTCATTATCTTCAATTGCATCTGCATCCAAACTGCCTGATGTCCCATCAATCGCTGGTGTTGTTTCTTCATCACGAGTTACGCCCAGGACAGTGCCTTGACTGACAGTTTCAGCCTATAGACATACATACATTGTGTAATATATACTTTAGAGCAATGACTCATAGAATGTAGTGGTGATGTCACTGCTGTGGTGCTCCACCCTGGTGTATTTGAGGACATGTTTGAGGGACAAACTGGACTAGCACTAATCTGCATGGTTTGTAACATTGACAATTTTGAGGCTTTCACTGACTACATCTGACCTGAATGTCACTTGAATGAAGTGTGACCTCTTCAATTGAGCCAGGAGTATCTGAATGAAGTGTGACTTGCTCAATTAAAAATGGAGAAATAACACTGACTACCTCTGACCTGGATGCAGTGTGACTTCATCAATTAAGCCTGGTAAAATAATAGTGACTACCTTTAAGGTGAATGAAGTGTGACCTCCTCCATTAAGCCTGGAGAAAGTGACTATCTCCAATATGAATGAAGTGTGACCTCCAAAGTGGGCCTGATGAAATAACAATGACACCTGACCTGAATGTAGTGTGACCTTCTTAACTAAGCCTGGAGAAATAATAATGACTACCTGTGACCTAAAATGAAGTGTGAACTTCTTAACTAAGCTGGAGAAATAATAGTGACTACCTGAGACCAAAAATTAAGTGTGACCTTCTTAACTAAGCTGGAGAAATAATAGTGGCTACCTGAGACCTAAAATGAAGTGTGACCTTCTTAACTAAGCTGGAGAAATAATAGTGACTACCTGAGACCAAAAATTAAGTGTGACCTTCTTAACTAAGCTGGAGAAATAATAATGACTACCTGTGACCAAAAATGAAGTGTGACCTTCTTAACTAAGCTGGAGAAATATAAGTGACTACCTGAGACAAAAAATGAAGTGTGACCTTCTTAACTAAGCTGGAGAAATAATAGTGACTACCTGAGACCAAAAATTAAGTGTGACCTTCTTAACTAAGCTGGAGAAATAATAGTGACTACCTGAGACCTAAAATGAAGTGTGACCTTCTTAACTAAGCTGGAGAAATAATAGTGACTACCTGTGACCAAAAATGAAGTGTGACCTTCTTAACTAAGCTGGAGAAATATAAGTGACTACCTGTGACCTAAAATGAAGTGTGAACTTCTTAACTAGCTGGAGAAATATTAGTGACTACCTGTAACCAAAAATGAAGTGTGACCTTCTTAACTAAGCCTGGAAAAATGATAGTGACTACCTGTGACCAAAAATGAAGTGTGACCTTCTTAACTAAGCTGGAGAAATAATAGTGACTACCTGTGACCTAAAATGAAGTGTGACCTTCGTAACTAAGCTGGAGAAATAATAGTGACTATCTGTGACCTAAAATGAAGTATGACCTTCGTAACTAAGCTGGATAAATAATAGTGACTACCTCTGACTTAAAATTAAGTGTGCCTTTCTTAACTAAGAGAAATAACAATGACCTAACATGCACCATGTGTGTGCTGGTGATTCGGTCCACAAAACAATTGGAAACAATTAAGCCACACTACTGCAGGGGTGACATGGCTCAATAATGTATGATGTGTGCTAAATGTTTTGTATAGGAATATGAGTATACATGTTTTTTTATTTAAACCCACCTCCCAGACCAGAATAAAGTGGTCGCACTCTTGAATCCATTTGGAAGGTGGCATCCTCCTCTTGCGCAGGTAGCCAGTTGGGTCGATTGTATTACTGGTGCCTCTCTTTAACATAGCCATGTGTATATGAGGATCAGAGCAATACTGCGGCCTGCGACCCTTGCCAATCACTGCTCCAGCTGCGACCTACAGATGGGCATTGTACAACACAGTTGAGGCAAGAGAAGAACAATAATTATATAATCAGTTTGCAAAGTTTAACAAGTATTATTACCCATTTCAATCCTGGATAGACAGTCGCTGTACTTTACATTTGCTGTGTTAGACAATTTGAAGATGGCAGCCAATTATGAATTATACTGTGTGCTGTTTGCATTAATTAGGATATCTTGACAATCTGTGCATAATACTACATGAATTCCACAGCACACATACATTAACTTGTGAATACAAAATGCTGTTGAAATTGTGCTGTTGCAGTCAATTAAGTTCTATTCTTGAAACAAAATTCAACAATTGTGATGAAATACAAGCATCTTTCATAAATGATCAAATGAAACAAATGCAGCCATCTGTATTAATTTTGCCCAGCTTTATAAACACAGTAGCATATTTAAAATAACTCATCATTCACAATACAATGTCATAAACAACTGGTAAATGTTAACTATCTAGCATTGAAACCTTTTTGTATGACTTTATGAAGACACATATTTGGCATTTTTTGCACCTACCCAGGGGGTAACCCTAATTACACGTGACATGGCTATCAGAATATAAATGTTTACCAGTTACCAATATGCAAATTAATTTCATTTTACACACCATTTTACTAAAGTAACACATTTAAAATGTATTAAATTCATGAAGTTGCTCATGGGTGAATAAACAGGATTTGTCAAGATATTTGTGGCCTCAAATTATACCAGGCTTTTTTTGCAATTTGTAAAATATTTTTATTTGTAAAATAAAAAGTAACTGTCACATTATAGTGTATAATGTCAAAGCATGAAACTATGAAAGGTGAGATGAAAACAGGTTCAGAAAAATTGCAATACAAAGACATTACAACATGTAACACTGCAATAAATGAGTGCGTTCAATAGGTCACATTAAAAACACACAGTAACTGATCAATTGTAAAGACCATCCATTATATTATATATAACTGAACTTGCCTTATTTTCTATCACATTCAGATCAATGTTGTCAATGATAACATCCACTTTCTTCATGTTGCTCACAGAAATGGTGATTTGAAAAGCTCCAGTCTTCTTCATTTGTCCACCATAAGGTGCAACAATCTACAATCACATACAGCACAATCACAGTCACAGTTACAAACTTTAATGATAACACATACAAGGTTTCATTGGTATATTATTAGGTTACTTAGGGGGAATTATGTAAGTATATGCCCTCACAGGTGCAGTCACCACTTTCTCTATATAGTCACAGCCTTCAGCTTCTGACCTAGTAAATGGTGAATTTCAAACACATACAGTTATTTACTTACAAAGTCAAATTTTTCCTCATTCAGAAGAGATACTTTTGTAATTATGATAAAAGACCCCAGGCGTGTGTTTATAGAACTACCGGGGTATAGGAAACCCTAGTGCCTAGTAGATTGAGTATGCTAGGCACTAGCTAGCTAGACATTAGCACTGGCCTGGCATTATTTTTCAAGCTGTCCGACCAGTTCAGGCCACCAGTTTTCTTATTTTATTGGACCGATGGGCTACTGGTTTTAGTAATATTTCTGATTTCAATCCAACTTGTCACCATTGTTTTATCACTATAATTTTGTCATGCCCTACACGACAGTTAATAATAATCTGTGACTTATTTGTATTTTATGAAGACAGTGTGTTTTGTGAATGATCACAGTGTATATGTTCATAGTAACTCTACCTGGTGATGCCATAAGGACTTCTTAAGCAACGTGTTCTTAGGAATTCTTAAGAATTCTTGCAGTTTGTTTAACATGAAAAATGCCTCACATTTTGCTGTAATAGCAGAGTGGTTTCACAATTAAAAATTAGCATCTTAATTTCATAAAATGAATAGGCAAAAATAAGACTTTAACAAGTTTATGTGAGATCTCTGCTTGTTGTTTTGAATAATGTTTAATGATTCCTCATGTTTTGATTTTGTACTTACCTCCTCTCCCACTTTGACTTCAAGCATGATACCCTTGTGCGTGTAATGGCCCTTCCCATCTGTTTCCCAAAATCCATCACCACATGACGGCGACTCAAGAAACTTCCGTGGGAACTCTTCGTGCACCTTTGGCCCAAAGATCTCCTCAAGCAGAGTCCGGGCCGTGTTGTATCTGTTTTACATAAATATGAATAGTTCTTGTGTTCAGAACTGTGTTATATTGGATTATTACACAATACAAAACATATTACCAGAAACAAAATTACAGATTTATGCTTAGATCATTATTACATGTTTAACAGTTACCAAATAAAACATTCCACTTGATCAACTGCTAAATGTCAACTACAACACTAAATGGTATTTACATATTTGTCTGTATACGTAAATTCATATTGCAAAAATATTTAAGCATCTTATTCATATGCACCACATACCAAACAAATACAATTATTTCCTGGCATATAATCAATGACATTGACAGCTGTATAATTATGCTGTATATGTATGTCATACAATAACGAAGATAATTGTAGTCTGACCCCTAAATAGCAAGAGATTCAAACACAGACCCAGACACTATTGCCTGCCAAGCTTCTTTGATGTTCTTGACAGTCTGTGTGAACAAGTCATAGGCCTGTTGGAATGGTTCAAGCAGCTGTTTGAGGTAGACAACTGGTTCAGCAAGTTCTTCCAGCAGAATCTCCTTGAGCTCTGTAAGAGCTGCTCTCTGCATGGTTGCCTATGAACACACAACATGCAAACACTGTTCTTATCTACATACAGTCGCCTCACTATAACGCGACTCGCTATAACGCGAATCGGCTATAACACGAATCGGCTATAACGCGGTCGGTCGTGGACCCCGAATTTCTGCCGCCAGGGGGGAAATGGGCGCTACAGCTAACAATAACGCTGTAATTAACTGTCACTTATTTTTACGAAGTCCTCATGTTTGTCTTGTACAGGTGTATCTAGAAACAATTTATTGATATTAAGAAATTTAACACAGAAGTACAACTGCGTTGCTGAGTTCATTGTTTGTTATGCCCCTGGCTTCTGCTCTGCCGTCAGCTTCGCGGCACCAATCCAATCTTTTTTCAAACCGATCTATTGTGTAACCAGCGCTTGGTTTGTGTGGTAATTTCTTAAGTGTTTGTTTAAAACGTTACCAATTCCTTTGATTGCATTAAATTAACTTTAGGCACAGTAAATTTGGTACAAAGTCCTGTTTGTTTGCACCGATATCAATCGCGTTTATCTCCTGCCAGTTCGCTGTGGCTTCGGCGAAGGCTCCCGTTCACTGTGGCTTCCGCAAATGGTTGCTTTCGCCGGCTTGTAAATGGCAATTAAATTGCTTACAAATCGGGCAGTGACAAAAAATTATTATGGTACTGAAATGGCAGGCTAAAGTTATGTTATGTTTTCTTCACTACGTATACGAAAAAACATTTACTTGTGCGCAAATATACGAATTCGTCTACTGCGTGTGAACCGCAGTAGCCTCGAACCACCTTGAATTGCATTATAAATCGGCACGGTAAATGTGCGATCTAAATTTATATTTTGGGATTGATTAAAAGATGAAATTAAGCCAACAGTGAGCTAATTAGTATAAGTATTAATATTTGACCGACTTCGGCAACATGTCAATTCATTTGTGCGTTTCGGCTGCTGAGTTCAAGGTTATTTTAGACCGTGACCGCGTACTGTGTTATCGCTCCGCCTCAGTTCGCATCGCCAGACGAGGCGCGTTGGCTCTGAATTTATTTCAAAACTGTACACCATTCGCAAGATTTACTCAGTTCAACATTCGACAGTGTATATTATTTTAACGTAATACACGTTTACGTTGGTTTCAATGTCAGTAAGTTTTATAAATCACGCATACACCGCGCAACCAGCCCATTGGCTTTGGTTGCTGTTGTGGCATTTTGGGGGTGGTGGCGCCCCTGGCGGAATATAATCTATAACGCGCCTCGTTTACAACGCGGTTCCATTTCGTGGACCCCAACTACCGCGTTATAACGAGGCGCGACTGTACATTACTAGACATTCAGCACACAAACATTGTTCTTATCTACACACATACTAAACATTCAGCACACAAACACTGTTCGTATCTACATATATTACTAGACATTTAGCACACAAACATTGTTCTTATCTACATACATTACTACCTGGGTAGACATTCAGCACACAGACATTGTTCTTATCTACATGCATTACTAGACATTCAGCACACATTGTTCTTATCTACACACATTACTAGACATTCAGTGCCTTTGAACACAATTTTATATCTGGATATATGGTGCTATATAAAAAATTACTATTATTATTAAAACATAGCAAGCAAACATAGATACAACTTGCTTGTAATGTAGCATAATGGGAAAGGTTATACTTTTAGTGCAGAAAGGGCTGCTGACAACAGTTCACACACCAGCACTGACACTTGCAATATAATTCCAGCCACGAGGAGACTTGCAAGGGTGCAACAATACTTGCACTCAACTCATGGGAAAGACGACACTCTGTCTAGTGTGTTGATGTTTACAACAAAACAATCATGTAACATACTTACCAGGTCAACACCTGTGAATCGCTTGGCAACATCATCTTTCTTTGACTGCAGCTGTGCTACTGTGTCAGTGATGGCTTTCTTGACACTTTTCACAAGTTCCCAAATATCAGTCATTTCCTTTTTGATATCAAACCAATATGGTCGGTTTTCTGCAATGGCACATCATTTATAAAGGCACAGAAATCTATCAAAGCTGTCAAAAAGACTTAGCTATAGCAGTTACATTTCTTGCTGGAAACATTCTAATTAACAGTTCAATTTAATAACTTTTTGTATGCTATGAGTACATAAATTATTTTCTTCAGCGATGGTTTAATCTTGCTTATCTGATTCTTGTGTGCCTGTGTGAACTTGCCCCAAACCCCAAAATAAACTGGAACATTACCCACATTTGGGATGGTCACCTGGGATCACTTTGGTTTTTATTATTTATTTACTCCAGTCTATCTTTGCTACATAGTTCCTCATATCCACATAGATTCCTTTGTGGAAGTTTCTCCTATGCTGTTTTGTTGTTGTTCCTTCCTGATTTTACAAATGCATTTAGTTGTGATCACTACCCCTCGGTGGCTCACAAACTGTTCATTCACTGTCTCAGAGTAGCTGCTTTACTGGTTTCTACCTTTGGGTTGTTGTTTTTTCTACCTGCCGCCTTCTCTCCTGTCACATTCTCTTTTGTTCCATTCTTTCCAGTCATCTTTTTTCTTGTCACCTTCCCTGCTATTATTGTTCCTTTTACAGGAGGATACTGCTGCATAAGAAGTCTTTTTTATTATTATTAAATACAGAAATATTCGTAAATGAAGTGGCACTGAATATCAGGTAACAAACCTTTCATGAAGAAATTTGCTTTAACGATCCTGTCCTTAGCATCAATGACACCAGCAACTGCCATGGAGATCCTATCAAACAAAATCAATAAAATAAGCAAGTCACATTTCATATGCACAATAACAAATAGAAAATATCTGTTCAATGTCAAGCTCCCTCGAACTCTAATATTTCCAGGTCGTTCAGCATTTTCTGCTACGACATTACATCACGAGATAACTACTTTTATGTGAACTACAGATACATTTCATTCTGAAATAAACACTGGAATTTAAAGGTAGAGTGCATCGTCCTTTGTGCAGAATTGGTAGAGTAATTGTTAACAGAAAGTCTACTATCTAGAACATGGGAAAGTTAAACATCAAATGGTATGGTATTAACTCTGCTCGCCTTAGCACACTTGCCATTCAGTTTTGAAACTTTATGTTTTGTTTACCATTTAAACTTGTATCTTTCAAATTGCAAATATTATTCCAAGCTTAATAAAATAACGATGCACAATTTTGTCAACAGTAAACCTTCAAGATGTGTGTTGTATTATAACAACATATTGAAATGAAAAAAAAATTAAACTAAGGAGCAGATATCTTCATTTTAACCATCATTTAACCATGTTTACATATTGTGCACAACTGAATTACTTCAGAAAAATGTTAAATTGACAGGTCTGCTTGAGACAAATACATTCTTGGAATGTTGTATTTCAACTCTCAAATTGTGATGGCCTAGGTGAATATTTGTTCATAAAATACAGTAGAACATGTAAATCCTGTGCACCTACCTGGCAATGCCTTCTCCTACATCTTGAATAGCTGACTGTGGAGTTTTCAGTAATTTCTTTATTGCTCTCACGATGCCATTAAATGATGTTTTGATTTCTTTCCATGCCCATGGAATCACTGTATTGATGGAGTCTGCGATAGCCTGAAAAGTATGACATCATTATCATGCTCTGTAAATAAGAATCCAATGAACTGTGCCCATGTGACTTGATTACTATATACAGACTGGCCTACTGGCTTTTAGCAGGAAATTTGAAAACACCACCATTTTGTGAGGAAGAATGCCAGTGAGAAATATGTAGCAATCATGCAGACCTTGCAAAGTGGCCACTGGCAACATGTAACGTATTGGCATTAAATATGTCACACAAGCACTACATAGAGCTAAACCTGGTAATGAAGAAGATGCTGAGTGGATTTATGACATACTGGCAAGGCTGGTGGGACATCTGCATTTTAATGCAAAATGGGAGCCCCAGATCAAAGCTTTGGAATGTGATTTGGTATAACATTTTCTGTATTGAATTCAAGCTAGTACAACAAAATGTACAATTGTTTATAATTACTCTATGCATATTATCATGTTTGTAACACATGCACACATATAGTTGATCTGTGATAATCCAGATGCCAATAATGAAAGACACACTACACAATTCTGAACATAAATATTGATCTAAGGAGTCATTTCATAACATCTATCTGGAAAACAATTAAGCCAGACATATTAATTGACCACCAAAGTAATTTAGGCTATATATAACTAGGCCTTTTGTGTGTGTGTGTGTGTGTGTGTGTGTGTGTGTGTGTGTGTGTGTGTGTGTGTGTGTGTGTGTGTGTGTGTGTGTGTGTGTGTGTGTGTGTGTGTGTGTGTGTGTGTGTGTGTGTGTGTGTGTGTGTGTGTGTGTGTGTGTGTGTGTGTGTGTGTGTGTGTGTGTGTGTGTGTGTGTGTGTGTGTGTGTGTGTGTGTGTGTGTGTGTGTGTGTGTGTGTGTGTGTGTGTGTGTGTGTGTGTGTGTGTGTGTGTGTGTGTGTGTGTGTGTGTGTGTGTGTGTGTGTGTGTGTGTGTGTGTGTGTGTGTGTGTGTGTGTGTGTGTGTGTGTGTGTGTGTGTGTGTGTGTGTGTGTGTGTGTGTGTGTGTGTGTGTGTGTGTGTGTGTGTGTGTGTGTGTGTGTGTGTGTGTGTGTGTGTGTGTGTGTGTGTGTGTGTGTGTGTGTGTGTGTGTGTGTGTGTGTGTGTGTGTGTGTGTGTGTGTGTGTGTGTGTGTGTGTGTGTGTGTGTGTGTGTGTGTGTGTGTGTGTGTGTGTGTGTGTGTGTGTGTGTGTGTGTGTGCATGTTACTTATATGCATTAGTACATCGGTACATAAACAATAGATCAGAACAGGGTCAAATCAAATGCACCCAACATTGGGAATTCTTAAATCAATTCTTAGTGACAGTAAAGGGAAAGCTATATTATACATAGCTCACCATCAGAAATTCAACAGCTGAACACGATTTGAAACTCAACTGAGATTCATCTACTGAATGTGGGTTGAATCTCACTTTAGATTCAGCAGTTGAATCCAAGTTGAAGCTCAACCCAAGTTCAATATCAGTTGAAACTCAAACAGTGGTTTAAATATGCCAATTCCTGGCATCTAATTTTATCAATATATTGTAAAATGGCAAATAGGTAATGTATAAAATGGTGATGTAACAATGTAAAGAATCATACTTACTGCGTGAAGATTCATGATGTCGGTTTTTATATCTCTGAAGAGAGTTGTTACTTTAGTCACTAAGTCTTTGATAGTTGTGACAACAGGTGGCAGGTCTGTAAATTCACCAATCTTCTTGTATATGCGGGTCCCGATGCGTCGCAGATTAATCACCTTCCGTGGCAGCTGCTTCACCGAGTCAATCAACTTTTTGATGACATCACCAAAATTTGTGTTTTTGAAATTTGACACAAGATTCTTGAATGTTCCAACTGCCTTCATTATGGTTCCAGTCACAGTCTTCACAACTTTGTTGTATAGCTCAGCAAACTTCTGAATCTCCTCATAGTTGTATTCCTACAAAGATAATTTAATGAACATATACAACCAAGCCTCGTTATAATGCACCCGGATATAACACGTAATCTATAAACCTATAACAATGCAACAAATTGCTACTGAGAACCAGTTTACTATTTTAGATCTCATTAAGATAAGTTTTTCCCAAATTTTCATCCAGTAATCTATTTCAAAAGTTCCATTTCGTAATTGTATTCAGTTCAACATTAAACAGTGTACATTAAAACAATACATATTTAAGCTGGTGGATAATCTTAATAATCGCATTTAAACTGCGGGGCCAACATATCGAGTGTTGGTCCATTGCTGATGGTGTTCTTTGACTTGGTGCTGCATGGCCTTGTAGGTCGCCAATGTAGCGCCCCCTAGTGGCAGATACTGGAATGCATGCTTCTCTTATAATGCAGTTCACACTTATGGATCCAGGCATCATAAAGCAGCTTGACTGTATGCCAATATGCCAAAAAAACAAATGAAGGAAATAAGAATACATACGTACAAAACTGGTATATTACTAAGAAACAAATGAGTGACTATGAAACTGACCTTTAGGATGTTCAGTCCATAATCAATATGTCCCTTCATACAGAGTTCAGCTTTATAGAGGTCAAGGTCAAATCCAATGATGCCAATATGCAGTGTGGCAAATGCAGAGTCCATAACATCAAGCTTCATATGTCCTCGAAGAGGGCCTGGAATAGGGCCAAATATTACAACACTAATAAAGAGTACCATGTAGGGTAGACACGAACACATTCATGTACACACTCACCACACACATACATACGCATGCACACAAACACACCTACAATACCATATTGTATGCATGGGCAATGCAATCCCATGCATGAATATGCTACAGTGAAAACACTGAATATGTCAAAAGCACAAAGGAACAGATTTTGTAGCATCATTATTTGTATATTCATGGTTACATTTATATTTATGCATGAATCGATGAAGAAATATACCTAGTGATCTCCAACAGATCCAGCTGGAACTTTGCGAATGACCTGAAATGGGGCTCGGTAGAATAAATACAAGAAGGTGACCATCTCATTTCTATGATGCCTTTTCTACAATTAACAACTATCCCATTAAAATCTTATTTCCAGAATTCAAATTGCTGTAAAAACCATCTCTGACCCAGCATTATATATGATAACACTTACCAATGTTGATGTCCAATAGATTCCTCACTATCACGCCTATGGAAGCACCCAGGTTGCTACCTCCAACATGTTTCTGCCAGTCGACTGATGGAGTTTCAAGACAAAATTGGAAACCCTTCCATATGTTAGAGGAAACATCAGCCAGGCTCCTTCTCATACGACTGTGTTCTTTTTGAGTTAAATTGTATGACCTGAAAACATCAACACATATTTCAGCATTAAAGTTGCTTCCAGATTCAATTAAACTTGTAATTTAGAAATGACATTTGATACCTTTGTGACTTCCATGTGGCTTAATGGGTTTTTACGCATCCTAACAATGCTAATGCATTTGAGCTGAATCCCCCTTGCTCATCATGTGATATTGTTGGTGTTTGACAAATGATGGTACTTCAAGAATATCATGGAGTAGATTATCGCTGATGTCTCTGTAGATAGCTAGTTGGTCATCTTTCTCAACAAAAAAAAACAATGACAGTGTATGGGGTTATATATATATTTTTTAAATGCTATCATGTGTCCAAACAAAATTCACATATAACAAGTACAATGCTAATGAAGACATCACAAAGATCCTAAAAGCTCTGTTTGTGCCATATAGGACTCAGAAAGGTATGTAACAACTTAATCACTTAAAAATCTACACTATCTTATTAGTTTGCATCTGCATAAAACAGTTATAACCCTTAAGTTATCTCTTCTGCTGGTTTGTTCCATAATAATAATAAGGTAACTTAAATAAATAAGGTAATAATACCAGGTAACTTGCCTGCTGTAGACAGGGTCAATCAGTGCCCGGATGTCTCCACCATGGGGATGTTTCTTGTAGCCATTGATGGCTGCCAGACGCACGTTGTCTTCTTGGTCCATCAGCGCCACTGACAGCAATAGGTCTGCTATCTGTCAACAACAGCCAAATATGTCGCATGTCCGCCATCTGTCAACAACAGCTAAATAAGTAGCATGTCCGCAATCTGCCAACAACACCCAAACATATAGCATGTCCGCTATATGTCAACAACAGCCAAACATGTAGCATGTCCGCTATCTGTCAACAACAGCCAAATATGTATCATGTCAGCTATCTGCTATCTGTCAACGACGGCCAAATATATAGCATGTCTGCAGTTTGTCAACAACAGCCAAATATATAGCATATCTGCTGTTTGTCAACGACAGCCAAATATATAGCATATCCACTGTCTGTCAATAACAGCCAAATATATAGCATATCTGCTATCTGTCAACAACAGCCAAATACATAGCATGTCTACCAAATATATTGTATGTCAGCTGTCTGTCAACGACAGCAAAATATATAGCATGTCTGCTATCTGTCAACAACAGCCAAATATATAGCATGTCTGCTATCCATCAATGACAGCTAAATATGTGTCCTAAGCCACATAGTCTGTCATCTGTCAACAAAATGCACACAGGTAACATATCAGCTGACTGTCAATGATAATCATACAGGTAATATTTTGCTATCTGTCAACTGTAACAACACAAATAGTATGTATGTTACCTGTCAACAATAGCCACATATATAGCATGTTTTGTATACAAGTAAACAATAGCCAAGAGGTAGCACTTCTGCTATCTGACATCATTAGAAATACAGGTAGTGTGTTTACTATATGTTAACATTAGTCACACCGGTTGCATTTCTGCTGTGTCCACAATAGCCACACAGGCTGCACTTCTATCTGTCAACATTAGCCACACAGGCAGCACTTCTATCTGTCAACATTAGCCACACAGTCAGCACTTCTATCTGTCAACATTAGCCACACAGGCAGCACTTCTATCTGTCAACATTAACCACACAGTCAGCACTTCTATCTGTCAACATTAGCCACACAGGCAGCACTTCTATCTGTCAACATTAACCACACAGTCAGCACTTCTATCTGTCAACATCAGCCACACAGGCAGCACTTCTATCTGTCAACATTAGCCACACAGACAGCACTTCTATCTGTCAACATTAGCCACACAGACAGCACTTCTATCTGTCAACATTAGCCACACAGGCAGCAATTCTGTACAGTATTCTGTCAATGTTAGCCATACAGAGAGCACTTCTGCTATCTATCAATATTAGCCATGCAAGCAGTATGTGTGCTATCTGTCAACAATAGCAGATGTAACACTTCTGCTATGAAGCAGCATTCAAACAGGTACTTTGTCTGAGCAGTATCTGTCAATATTAGCAACATAGGTAGTATATCTGTTATCTGTCAGAACTATCCACACAGATAATATTTGCGTTCTTCTTTATGTCAACAATGGCAATGTAATAACCAGCTTGAAGACTTACATCAAAAGTGCAAAAGCAAATCCACGTTAGTCGCTAGAGGCGCTGATATGCAACTAGACCCTAGTTGCATATAAGCGTCTCTAGCGACTAACGTCAATTTTATTGCATGTTTTGCGGAACGCTTGTTTACATCATCCTTTTCGTACATATGAAGGGTAAACGATTGACTGTGCAGGCGCGTAGCCAGCGGTAGTTTGTATGTGTGGGCATGCCGTACGTGTGGTCAATAGACAGAACAGCATTCCATATGTGTGGTCAATAGACAGAACAGCCAAAACGACGCCATCTTGGCACTAAATTCGATCGAACGTCCCGCGACGTTTCATCGACTGTAAATGTACATTAATGTACACATTATGCTTTCATATTGACGGACATGTTATACGATATAAATATTTTACTATGTGTGTAGACGTAGCAGTCTTGTGTGAGCGAGCTGTAGATGTTTTTAAACATCCTTTCCAGCATCGACCCAGCACACCTGTCATCGGGCCACCAGTTGACGTCCCATCGGCTGTAAATGTACATTAATGTACATATTATGCCTTCACATTGACGGACATGTCAGACTGTATCTATATTTAGCTGTGTGAGGTTTCGGAGTCATGCGGGTTCAACAGCTGATTGTAGGATAATTTAAACAAGCGTTCCGCAAAAAATTCCGCAAAACCGTGCCGCATTTTACACACGTCAAGAATACGTAAAAGACGGCACAAAGACCCTAGTTGCATTAGAGCGCCCTCGGTCGGATTAGTTATTGTGGTACCTCATTATTATACTATGTCCCCAATAAGGTGCCATCCATGCTTATGGGAATAAAGGTGTCCAAACATAAAGCTCACATGTTTCTGGTTGTACTTCGCTAGTGCATTGACAGCACTGGATCGCAGGACAATGTGTGAGTCAGAGTCATTGACATATGACAGGAGGTGATCAAGAGACGAGTCACTGACTGCGTTGCCGAGGGCATGGATGTGTAAGGTCTTCCAGTTGAGATGGTCGTGTAGCTCTTGCTCTGTCATTGTAGAGCGTAACTGTCGGTGATGGTAGGGATCTGGAAAGACATTTTGCAACTATTATAATATCAAACGCATTCTGGTGAGAACTTGGCTAATAAATGCATGAAATATCAATCTATCAACAATTACAAATTGCAAGAGATAGAAGTTTTAGGTGGTTGTATCACAATTTCTGTGAAAAAGTTAATTTGCTAAATTAACATACCATAAATATTTTCATCCTAACAATACATTCTGAATAAAAAAAATTGCAAACATAATTCCTCTACAACAAAAATTAATGAAAAACTATCAAACAAATTCTGTCCCCGTCACTCCAACTTTTCCCTGGAATATAACAGTTGAAAAATAAAATTATTTGCCGACAATTATTATCAACAAATTAATCAATTCCATCCATAAAAATGTTGCGTCTGTCACGCTATGAATGGCGGACATTTTTGTTACCATAGAAACGGGGGTCTGGGTGAAAACACTTCAACATATGTTCAGTAAGACTCTATTTATACTTTGGGAAGAAAAAACAGTACTATTTACATAAATAAGTTGTTTGTTACTGTAACTTTGTCATGTAAATGGCACCACAGACAAATAAGAATGAAACAAATAAATTATTTCTTAATCAAATTTTTCACTTCCAAGTTTTACAAGTTATCCACTTTTCTTGACTTTGTTCATATTTATAAATCAAATATTTATATTCAGACATCCTACTAATGTTAATATTTCAACACTGTTTAGAGTTTTTGCTAATTTCGTTAATCTGCCACAAATGTTGTTATAAAAAATGTAGCATATTATACAAGGCTGTATGTGCATAAATACCATGAATGCCAAGACGATTTTCCAGTCTCTGAATAACACTGGTTGCCCATTTGGAGTGGGAACGTTTCACTCTCTTGGCAACTGATGCCACCACTAGTGTCGCCCGATCTCTGACTTGTTCCGTCATCTCTTTATCTGTCAGTAAAGATGGAAAACATTATCAATACAGGCTGAGACAGCTACCCCCGGGTATATGTGGTATCTCTAAATTAAGTAAAAAGTCATGCAGAGTGCACAGTCCATCCGGCACCTTCCCTGTATTGTTTCCTTCAACTGTTTCCCTCATTATCCAGTTGATTACCATCAAGGAAAGAAACACAGACATCACATCTCCTAGTTTAACAAAAGTTTTTACCTTAAATCTTCATCAAATACTGCACACTCACTGTTCTTGTATAAAATCTATGCCCAGGGGCTTCCTCATCTTGCGGCCTTGCGGGAATCCCACATCAACAGTAAAAAGCCACACTCTTTCTGGCAACGTGTGCCGGAATACTGCATACCAAAATAGCATGTTTATCTGATAAAAATAACGACCTATCTTACTTGACCACAAATGAGCTGTGAATATTTGTTTCTGTAATTTTATAATTTTGTCATTAGGTGTACGGTATACCTGTTTTCTGCTAGGGTGTGCCTCAGTCATGGTATACGTATTATCGTTCATTGCATTTCCATTAAGTGATCAAAATCACAGCTATACCTAAAGTGATGGAGGTATGTGCCAGCCTTATCAATCAAGGGATTCGTCAAGTGATCACCAGCTTTATGTTTTTGTGCCACAAGCCCACAATTGCATCCTTAGGTAAACAAACATGTATTTAAAAAACATCCATACAATGTTTGTGGTATATATTATAGTGCATAATAAAAAACTGCAAAGAGTGGAACTGACTACAGTAAATAACCATAGACCAAATAAAAAAACATAATGTGGGACTGGCAAAATTAAATAAGTGTACAGACCCGAATAAAACCATAATATATAGGCTGGCATTTTAGTCAATATAAATAACCACACATGCTTAATTGGAATGCCATAGCATCTTTTGAAGGGTGGAAATCTGTAGACCTATGCCTCACCCGCTTCTGAAACCTACTTGTTCATCTCTCAACTTGTTATAAATTCCATATGTAATTCCGTCTACTATCACTCTTCCAAAAACTGTATTTGGAAGAGATTAAAGTAATTCCACTCTAATTTTCACAATGATATTTGGTTACCTTTCCTTTGTGTTTTAACCATCAGCCATTTCAAATAAACATAAGAACCAATTTTCTGTTTTTGTCATGTCTGCTTTTTAGCGATCCTGCTTTAATGTTATCCTTGCATCCAGCTTTCCAATTTTTCTGTTTCCTTATTGCAGCACTCATTTCTGGGTTTTTCCCCTGTAGTTTGTGCAGATTTGCCGATATGGTTTCAAGGACACGAATTGGCCATTAGTTCATGGTCGACCATGGTAGTTCATGGTCGACCATGGTCCGTTTCACCTGGGTATGATTCAAGGACATGAATGAACTTTGAAATAAGTGAGTGAACCCTAGCACCCAAGACGAGAAACATTTAGTGTCTCCACATTAATTAAATATACACTACCACAGATTACACGAAACACTGTTGTCAAACTAGACAGATCAAACAAGCCAGGGTCACATACCACTGAAGGAGTAAGGATGATGGAAGACAACATCATCCAAGGTCGACATAATGATCTGAAAAACATTAAAACCAGACATTAAAAACATAGAGTTAGATAATTCCACCTCCATTGCAAAGCACATGTCATGATGGAAATGCTATGTAAAAGACATTGTTAATTACATAAATGTTTTATGGTCTACCAGTAATTAGACATGGGGAAAGTGGATTCTATAAAGGGGTTGAAGCAGGAGCCAGGGGCAGATGACTGGCCAAGACAGAACATTTTATTTATAACTAAGAGGACTGGTGGAATTTAGAGAAGACCAGCTGGTCATTAGAGTAACTAACATTTCTAAGTCTAAGGACCAAAATCAATGACCGTCATTCATTGGCTAAACTTAGTCATACAAATATAAATTAAGTATTAATTAAATATTAAAATATTACTTTAGTAAATGGCCCAAATTATGATATTTTTGTTAAGAAATAAAATAATTAACCTCAAATAATGACTGTGTTTGAGTGGAGCATTGGTGTCAGGCTAAAACATTAGAAGAACCTATATGCTTTGTTATCATTCGTCTTTAAAACTTTTCACTGCTTCACATAGATGTACCTGTCTAATTTGAACATTTCATTCTAGTTTGGACTGCAGAATGATGAAATGTAATGCAGATCGTTATTGTAGTAAATGCCATTAGTACTACATACCATTATGCATACAAATTATGTATACTTGTCTTAGTAAAGCATAACTTGCGGCAATAATATCAGTGTGTTATGTTTAACCATTTTTGTGGGGAACAAGTTGATTTCTATTGATACAAGTAAACAGGAATCAGTACCCCAGGTACTTGTCCCATTGAATAACTGCTTTCTCAGTGTTAATGTTGAGCCCTGTGTAATTTTACTATTACTTCATGTATGTCTGTATTATTACACATAAATTCAATAACCGAATATTTTGAAAACAAACATTAATGACCCAATGTTACCTCTGGTGCTGGTGTTGACATATGAATCAATTGAAACAAGGCTCTCATAAGCAACTCGGCTTCAGGAAGTTTCACAAGGAAAACACGTCTCATCATAACTATGTAGCAGTTAGATGTATGTGCTGTCCCTAAGGCATCGATCATTGTCTGGCGGGCAACATGTGGTTGTTTCTCTTGCAGATACTGCTGGGTCAACTTGTCAACATCATCTTGCCTGAGCCGGGTCAGCATGAGGGCTAGTTCCCGGAAGCACGGTATGCCTTTGTGAATATCTATAAACAAACCACATTTAGCATGGTGCACAACTTCCAGCAATTACATGAAAACATGGACACTCACCGGCAGGACAAAGAACAAACTAGCAATTGCAAACAAATTACAAGTATGTTAAACGTACTGGGAGAAAAAAGAAATGTCTGGGTAAGAAAAAGATAATGGAGGTGATTGAACAAAGGAAAAGAAGAGGCCCTGCGCAGAACTATGAGGAAGACCAGCAAGACAGCAGAGAGATGAATTGATGAGTACTGGAATGGCACTATTTAACAGAAGATCACAAGACAGGCAGATTTGGAAACTGCATGTTGATGCCTTCTTTTAACCAAGGGACAGAATGGCTACAGAATGATGATGATGATCAACACCATCTAATACACAGATGGTCAAACAACAGGATGAGCAGCAGTAGAGTGCTAGACTAGTCGGTTGAGAGGGATTGGGGTCCAAGTACAACTATTGACTGCCATTTTTAAACATCAGGAATTCTATTCACCCCATTTATTTATATCTTAAGTTTCTTCATCCAACACAGTCCCTTCTGGGGCTAGCCTAACAATTGCCTTTCAGAAGGGCAGCAACAAGCCTTTGGACCCTTCTACCAAGGGTAGATGTCATGAGAAGTAAAAGATTTATAACTTGTAGTGGAGTTATTAACTCTTCAGTACTGATTTTATTCTGACATAAGCACTGCACAATATGCTGGTTGGACTGTGCTAGATATCCACATCTTATATACCTGGTAGTCCAGTATATGATTACTGTTAGTCAACTAAGTATTTGTTCCACCGATTACGTCAATCAATGTGATAAATCCATTGTTTGATGGTGATGATAACGAAATTGTTTTTTAGTACCAAAAGCCACAGAAAATGTTAACACAATACAAAGTACATTTCGTGTTCTCACTGTCACGTACAGAGCTTCCCAAGTAATAATCCTTACTAATTAATATGATCACTCACCAGCTTCATGTGCTTTGACAATACAACTTATGTTTCCGTCAATGGCTCTCTGAATCGATGATAGCTTTACTTTTGAAGGTGGAATCTGTCAAATCACAAATACAACTCCAAGTCAACTGCACTGTTGTATCTAGTTTTAATGAATATACGCTAAATGTAGTTAAGCATTAGGCAGAAGACAAAGTCTAAGTCTGAGACTAAGTCATATAATTTCATCTGCCAATTTTGCTATGCATTAAAAGGTTAAACATTAGCATCTTGCTTGAAAATGCTTGTGTTTTCAAGGCAAGAAAGAAATAATGCATTTTGTTCAAACTCAACAGTCATATTGGTAAAATTACAGTTTAAATACATACATAGCAACCAACATTGCATATTTATCACATGTTACTGTCAGTGCTTTGTCATTCATGATGCAATTAATGATGCTAGCATGTTTTCAGTATGTATAAGTTTCAACATTTATTAATTTAACATTTAAGTAAACAATCAGCTAGTACCAATTGGTACTGTATTAAATCAAATATAATATGAACTAATCATTTAGAAAATAAATATATCTCTAATCTTATGGACATTTGTCCAA
This sequence comes from Ridgeia piscesae, assembly GCA_025642075.2. Lineage (NCBI taxonomy): Eukaryota > Metazoa > Annelida > Polychaeta > Sabellida > Siboglinidae > Ridgeia > Ridgeia piscesae. Next base: position 246,782 of record JAODUO010000860.1, on the reverse strand, counting down.
TTTAAAAACAAATTTCTGCTGGGTTACAGAGTTCTCACTGGGTTATAGCCAAACTGGACTCACTACACTCTAGTACGCTTAAAGATAAGTCTAGACACACATCTCAACTCAGCTTAGAATCCAACTCAAGATCAAGATAGCTTGCACACACATAACCAAAACTCCTACCATGTATACTCATGATAAAAAAAACTTGCTATGTCATAAAATGTGTCACTGTAATCTTGCGATCCAACATGGTAAATTGTAATGATCTCGCATTAGTTTTTCAGTTACAGCAGTTTTAAATAGTTAATAATGTGCCATCTTTGTATCATCACATTCATAATTAAAACAACTAGACTGATCATATATTGGTTTGATCTGCACAGTGGCATACCACATTTATACTAACTAGTTTCTGGTGTACAGGTATAGGCATATTTAGCTCACAATCAAAGTATGAAAATCCTCTCGGGACAGGTTTGTTGAGCACATTATTATTTGTTATCAACTTTATAGTCATTAACCATAAACTGCAAATATGTTCAAATAACACTTTAATCTACATATTGGTGAATGTTCCACCAAATATTGTTCACATGTAGCTCAATATATATTAATGTGTGAAATATGAAAAATAAGGTGCCTTCAGGTTTCACAAGCTAAATTTAGATTTTGTCTTAAATCTTTTCATGGCTTTAACCAAACTGATTAACGAATCAAACTGATTCATGAACCAGGATAAGTGCCTAAATTTAAGGTATTATTGATGTATTCACATACCACTGAATGACCCTTTACAAAAAAACATTTATGGTGTATTTTTTGTTAGGTCTACTCAACTAAAAACAAGTTTTGTAAGTTTGTTTGAAACATTAACAGACTGTGTTAGAGATTTAGCATAGCCATAGCCTATAGCCAGTATAGACTATAGGCTATACGATAGGCTTACATATGACATATCTATTATCTTATGATCGGGGAAGATTTTGTTCCCGGCATAAACAGTTTAGCACGAATGATCAGTCACCGCATACTTATAAAATTATAACTAACACGAGTGCCGCTACTCACAGCCATCAGCTTAATATTAATTGCGCCCAGTTCAGCTTCAGGAGTCAGGGATACATTCCGCTCACAAACTTGAAGTGAAACGCTGACCTGGCCCTGGCTCGGAGACCGAGTGAAAGTTGAAATGTCGTGTTGCCTGTTGGTCGTTGAAAAACCTGACTGCTGTAAACCGCTCGCCGACTTGTGCAAAAAGTTTGTAAAAAAATGTTTCCGTATCTTGATTGTTTTAAGACAACATTACCGAAATGTCGTTATATAAACATCTACGATCATATTAGACATTGTAGTGTCTATGAATCGGTGAACGTGCCCCGTTGGCGTCGCACTAGTTCTTGTAATAATAAACTCCGCTAGGTGGCTAATTTACTGTCCGCCGCGTGGCGCCACTGTATGTTAGACATCCGAGATTGAGCGAGATCTGTGCTCGTTTGGTCCCATCGGAGGTCTGGGGTGGTTTCCTCCAAACAGCATAAACTTGGGCTAACGCAGGAGTTTGTAGTGCTTCTTGTGCGCATGCGTTAGGTAGTATGTTTGTTTGTTTGTTTGTTTTTTGTTGTTTGTTTGTTTGTTTGTTTGTTTGTTTGTTTGTTTGTTTGGTTTGTTGTTGTTGGTTGTGGTTGGTTGGTTGTGGTTGTTGGTTGGTTGGTTGGTTGGTTGGTTGGTTGGTTGGTTGGTTGGTTGGTTGGTTGGTTGGTTGGTTGGTTGGTTGGTTGGTTGGTTGGTTGGTTGGTTGGTTGGTTGGTTGGTTGGTTGGTTGGTTGGTTGGTTGGTTGGTTGGTTGGTTGGTTGGTTGGTTGGTTGTTTTACAGGCAATTTAGATGATTAGATGTCGAGAAGGGGAGGTTTATGAATGCTGCTTGAAAAGCTATGGGGTTTTCTATTTCAGTAATGTGTGATGGGATCGTATTCCAGATAAAAGGAAAACACCGCAGTAGGGTGCGTGCCGCAGCTCCTGTCTGTCACTACTAAAAGAAGTCACTAGGGTCGGGTGCGTATTTATTGCAACCAATCAGACGCATTTTCGCAATATAAGGCTGTTTGCCATACAAAACTGTTGCTTGCTGTTACTGACGTAATCAACAGCAGCGACCACTGATCAGTCGATCAGGCGCTGTGAATAAGTGGTTAGTGTAAATTGTATGTATGTCTACTGGTAACTATTTTAATTAAACTACGTGATACACGCCGTTGTTTCGAATACCGTGTTTACAGTCTGTAATGTGAGATCATGCTCTACGCATTTTATCTCAACGAACTGAACAGAAATAATTGTGTATAAGTACGTTTTGCAGAAAATATGAAACAAATATTTGTTTTACATCCAATTTGAAGAGCAAGTACGTGCGGCTGGACCAAGATTCAGCAAAACGCATACCTCACATGCGCGCACAAGCGCAGTACTCGCGTTTATCTGCTCTGACGTAGCATAGACCGGGGGGGTTACGTTACGTTACGCCCGGGCCGAGTTTCCTCAAAACGCATACCACGCGTGCATATAGATAAAAAAAATCCGCGTAGATTGTTCTAATAACAATCATATTGGAATACTTTATGTATTACTAACGGAAACTACAAGGACAACGAAATAATTTTGCCCGCGACTGTCGTGGCCCCAGATTTGACAGATTCTTGCCGAACCTGGGACCACGACACCGCAAATGAGTCAGTTATCAGTTCAGGCCCATAACAAACGGCAAGCAGGGTTTTTGCAACTTTTTTGAAAACCGCTTTCTGTCTCTGAAAAAATTGTGAAATTATATTTTAAAACGTGGTGATCTGATAGTGTAGTGGTTAGCACACCCGCCTAAGATGCCGGTAGCCCGCTGACACCGGGTTCAATACTTGGTCCGGGTAGGCTTGGTATATTTAATGTAAAACAATGGTTCACAACATTAGAAACCCGTCGGAATCTGAGAATCACGATAATGTCGGTCCAAGCTGCAGTCTCAGTTTGGGACGTAAAAGACCCACTGAGGACAACAAGCATCCTGGCAGTGATCGCCTCAGTGCCAGCGTAGAAAAGACGACTTAACGTAAATTCTCAAAGGTGTGAATCCCCGTCCCCTAAGCAGATTGATGTTTTTGTTTACAATACCCATTAGAGGCATATTTGTTTAGTCAATAAATGGGAAGCCTAGACTAACAGTTTTTTGTTAAGTGTAAAAATGGCTTTGTGTGGGCGTGCCGGCGTGAGTGCACATGCTTGTGTGTACATGAGCGTGCACATGCTTGTGTGTACATGAGCGTGCGTGCACATGCTTGTGTGCACATGAGCATGCGTACACGTGTGTGTACATGAGCGTGCGTACACGTGTGTGTACATGAGCGTACATGTGTGCATACGAGAGAGCGTATGTGGGTGCGGTGTATGCGCTTGCTTGGTGGCCTTGCGCATGTGTGCATGAACGTGCTGGCATGTTTGAGCGAATGCGTGTGTTGATTTATTTATCCACACACAGATTTGAGCTGAGTCCATTTTTATATCCGTAAGTTTTGCTAAGCCCCTGAATAGCTGAGAAGACTGACCGGCTCCACTTTAAGACTGCTGTTTCTCATTCCGCTCCAAAAGTCATTGCCTTTGTTCACACGCACACTGTCCACCAGCTCAGTTTTTACGAATGTCATCACAGCTGTCGATGTTCCTCCCATCTTGGGCAGATCTGCAGAAATCAAAATGTGTCATACAGCTTTCAGTTAAAATCTGTGCAAACTGTTAAAGGCTTTGTTATCAAAAGACTTAATTTAGTGATATTAAGGTAAGTAGTTCTACATATTAACCACGATCGCAAAGTGCTTAATTTTACTTTATTAACTGATATTATTTATATCCATATTGTAAAACTGATAATAAGCAGAACACAAAACTATGTCATTCAATGAAAAGAGCATATAATGATGACGCCACCGAAATGTTGTTTTCCTTAAGGTTAGATAGTTGGTGTAGTACAACATTTTGTTATTTCGTTTGTAAAATTCAGTATTGTAGCCTTCAACGTACAGTGATTAGTGCAATCTAAAACTAATAATAACACCCAAATGAATACAACTCAAGAGCTGCGATTAATAAAAAATATTATGGATTTCGTTGTCATTAGTCAAGGAAAAATTGGGAAAACGTAATAATGCGGAGAAAGAATTGTAGGCCTGCAGAAACTGGATTTCTGCAAATATGTTAAGAGAATCTGGATGTGGCAAAAGTTGCAACAAATGTATGTGTATGATATCCATC
>JAODUO010000860.1:220000-237500 GCA_025642075.2 Ridgeia piscesae | reverse complement strand
GGAAGGAAGACGATCGTAATCGTCTTGTCAAAAGGCAACTTTTGTTGACAAAGAATCTTGACAGAATGGCAAACCCACATAATTGTGACATGAAATACGAACGTTTTTCTGTAGTTTTAAGTAGGTGCGGTTCTCCGACATTGCATGACAATGGTATACACAATCTCAATCTCAATCTCAATCTCAATCTCAGTCTCTGTCTCTGTCTCTGTCTCTCTGTCTCTCTGTCTCTCTGTCTCTCTGTCTCTCTGTCTCTCTGTCTCTCTGTCTCTCTGTCTCTCTGCCTCTCTGCCTCTCTGCCTCTCTGCCTCTCTGCCTCTCTGCCTCTCTGCCTCTCTGCCTCTCTGCCTCTCTGCCTCTCTGCCTCTCTGTCTCTCTGTCTGTCTGTCTCTCTGTCTGTCTGTCTCACTCTCTCACGCGCGCACGCGCACGCGCACTGCACACGCACACGCACACGCACGCGCACGCGCACGCGCACGCGCACGCGCACGCAGCGCACACACACACACACACACACACACACACACACACACACACACACACACACACACACACACACACACACACACACACACACACAAACACACAGTCACTACAAACAACCGCGGCCTCATTTCACCGACCCTTACCCACCTTCGTTCCCCGTCTCGTTGACGCGGTAGGCCCAGCGTGCCCCGGCCGCTCGCTGCGACTCCGACACCTCGAGTCTCGCCGACAACGTGCCGAGGAGGATTTTCTTGAGCATCAACGCGACGGCGTCCTCGTCCTCCGGGTAGTACACGCGCCGCACTTCGCCGCTCGATGTCAGGTCGAACAGCATTCTGACGGAGTAATTAGTTTACATTACGATAACTACGAACACCAACATGTGACGGAGTGCCAGAACATATTTAAATCGTGCCCTAACATTCAACATTTCGACATTTAAAATCTGCTTAGTTACTTGGATCTTTTCTATTACACTACTATATGGTTTTAATAATTAATTATTTTATAACATGATATTTTAGGTATTATTTTGTAAAACAAAATACGTTTTTGGTTTATAATTTTTGATAGCTTAGTCTCTTTGAATTTATTTATATTTTTATGCAAGATTTCATAGTCACAAATAAATCACTAATTTTTATTTTATTTCATATTATCATTTACTTGTTTTATAGATGACTATGTAAACAATACTGAACAGACTGATACTAGTAAATAAGTAAGTAAGTAAGTAAGTAAGTAAGTAAGTACGTAAGTAAGTAAGTACGTAAGTAAGTAAGTAAGTAAGAAAAAGCTTTATTTATACTCTGGAGGCCAGTGTTTAAATAAAGTTTATTATCATTATTATTATTAAATACGTATTTATTACAATGTGTAATAATAGTAATAGTTCAGTTAACAATATTGTATTACATGATATTCCCTAGTAGATGCCCTTCGAAAAAATAATTTCATGCCAATTTTAATATAAGAATTAATATTGCAGTGTTATTTATTTCCAATCCAACAACTTCAGATGACGCAGCATTAGGAAGAATATTAGAACAATCATTAAAATAATAAAACAACGGGCGTGTTTGTCTTAAAACACAGCACATTTTGTGACAAAAGAAAGCATAAAGTCATATACCTTTTGGAGAAATTCACTTTTGGTGCTTTTTGCTTGTCATCTGTAAAATAAAATACACACATTTAGGAAAAGGTCACTTTTGGCGCTTTGAGCTTGTCATCCGTAATAAAAATCTACATTTTGCAATTTTATATTTCTTGGGCTAAGCAACCAAGTGGACGTTGGAATGCAGTGAGACGTGTTTTGTGTTTGAAACCATACAACCTCGTTAACATAAGTTTATATTTTTTGCAAGTTTATGAGCAGTCGGGGTAAGATGCCCACCCTTTGTGTTATGAAGGAAATTGGTTTTAACGTTAGTGAGTGGGCCATTTTTTCATTATGAGTCGGTAAAAGATAGTACCACATTTGTGACATAAAATAGTGAATTTCCAAGGAAAGTTAAATACAGAAATTTATATTTGGTTCCCTATAAACCCGGTCTTGTGTGCTTTTTGTTAGGCTGGCCTCCTTACATCACCTCTCCATAAGCCTGTCCTGTGTTCGGTGACTATTTTAATCATTTCTGCATTGAACAACGACATAATAGGGTATTTTCATGTGTTACATTGCGTTATGTGAAAGATGTTAACGCAACGTCAGACGGGCTTTGCTTAATTGGGATATTTGAACTGAGGATTCCTACATGTTGGAATGACAATAATTGGAGTGGACTTTTTCAGAAATGATTATTAATAAGACTAATACATGTATAATTGTGTAACGTATATTACATTCTAGGCCGTGCTGAGCCACTCGGATGTTGTACGAGTTCACTTTGAACTGACAGTGCTGCGTATTGTTCCATGTCGTCACCGGCGCAATGGTTACCTACAAGGTAACACAAACGTTATTGTTATAATGGTTAATAACCGCACTTTGTGTTCCACAAAGGTTTAATGTTTCACTGCGTCATAATACAAAAAGACATGCAACGTGTACCACTTTCACAGTAGATCGCAGAGGCTTTGTCTTCGTTTCTGGAGGCAATCTTACGATCTACATAGTTGGTGAACAACTTTACCGCCTTATCGATATTTCACCGTATACTGTTGCTTCTTCTTCTTCTTAAATTAAGCGTATCTCTACGAGACGTTGCCGCCCTGATGATCCCAAGATAAGCTGCCCTGTCCATCGTTTTTCTTCCTGCTCCCACGATTTTGTTCTCCAACCAGTCGCGTATGTCCTGCTCCCATCTGATTTTTCGTCTTTCATTTCCTCTCCCTCATTTGCCTTCTATGATGTTTTCTTCAAGGAATCGTGTCTCATGACAATAAAAATATGCCCGAATGTTGTTTACCCATTTAAAATCTCCATAAATGTGTTCCCTTTGTAAACTACTATTATAATAAACGAAGATGCTAACACAATACTCTTGCGCTTGTCCTCATACCAGTGATCATTAATCGAAGAGAATATTATTTGACAATTCTACAATATCACGACTAAGGCCTATGATTATTATTATTATTATTATTAGTAGTTGTAGTAGTAGTAGTAGTAGTAGTAGTAGTAGTAGCAGCAGTAGTAGTAGTAGTAGTAGTATGTAGTAGTAGTGGTGGTGGTGGTAGTAGTAGTAGTAGTGGTGGTGGTGGTGGTGGTGTGTAGTAGTAGTAGTAGTAGTAGTAGTAGTAGTAGTAGTAGTAGTAGTAGTAGTGGTAGTGGTAGTAGTAGGAGTAATAATAATAGTAGTAGTAATATTTGTAATAGTAGTAGTAATAGTAGTAGTAATATTAATATTAGTAGTAGTAATATTAGTAGTACAGTGGCGTAGCCAGAGGGAGGCCATGGGGCCATTCCCAATCCCGGAAAATTAGTACGATATGGAAGAGAGGACCAGTAACTGGCTGTCTGATTAATAGAGACAAAGTACAGATGATATATGGATGCCTGTGTAGGACCTCACTTCACGGTCTTACCATTTAGCGATTTTTTATCGTTATACCTTCATCTTTGCAAACATTTGATACGTCGTTTCGTAAATTCAATCATTTAACACCATCCCATGCATAGTTATGTTTCATAAACAGCGGGTCCTAGCGCACTGTTAAGGTCGAAAGACGGTGCCGTCGACAAAAACAAACGTTATTGCTCATGGCCGCTGCGCTTGCAGCCAGCACAAATCGGAGCACTGTTTTGGGTCTAAAAATGTGTCTAAAACGCAATATTTGTAAAACATAAATATTCCTGGGAATTATGGAATTATTAGTTACATGGGCGGGCGGGCGGGCGGGCGGGCGGGCGGGCGGGCGGGCGGGCGGGCGGGCGGGCGGGCGGGCGGGCGGGCGGGCGGGCGGGCGGGCGGGCGGGCGGCGGGCGGGCGGGCGGGCGGGCGGGCGGGCGGGCGGGCGGGCGGGCGGGCGGGCGGGCGGGCGGGCGGGCGGGCGGGCGGGCGGGCGGGCGGGCGGGCGGGACGGACGGAGCGGACGGACGGACGGACGGACGGACGGACGGACGGACGGACGGACGGACGGACGGACGGACGGACGGACGGACGGACGGACGGACGGACGGACGGACGGACGGACGGACGGACGGACGGACGGACGGACGGACGGACGGACGGACGGACGGACGGACGGACGGACGGACGGACGGACGGACGGACGGACGGACGGACGGACGGACGGACGGACGGACGGACGGACGGACGGACGGACGGACGGACGGACGGACGGACGGACGGACGGACGGACGGACGGACGGACGGACGGACGACGACTGGACTGACTGACTGACGACTGACTGACGGGACTGACTGACTGACGACTGACGACTGACTGACTGACTGACTGACTGACTGACTGACTGACTGACGACGACGACGTGACGACTGACTGGACTGACTGCGACGACGACGACGACTGACGACGACTGACTGACGACGTGACTGACGACTGACTGACTGACGACGACTGACTGACGATTGACTGACAGATTGACTGACAGATTGACTGACAGATTGACTGACAGATTGACTGACGAGACAGATTGACTGACTGACAGATTGACTGACTGACAGATTGACTGACTGACAGATTGACTGACTGACAGATTGACTGACTGACAGATTGACTGACTGACAGATTGACTGACTGACAGATTGACTGACTGACTGACTGACTGACTACTGACTCAGATGACTGACTGACAGATTGACTGACTGACAGATTGACTGACTGACAGATTGACTGACTGACAGATTGACTGACAGACTGACTGACTGACAGATTGACTGACTGACAGATTGACTGACTGACAGATTGACTGACTGACTGACTGACTGACTGACAGATTGACTGACATACTGGCAGACTGACACACACCACACGCACATGCACATGCACATGCACATGCACATGGACACGCACACGTACACGTACACACACTCACACACACATACATTCCTAAAAGAGGAAGTGGCATTGACAAGTTATACAGCTTGTGCAGTAAGGGGGAAAAAAGCGCTAGACGGTTGCGTTGCACGGCACAACTTCCTGACAAGTTCGTTGTTGCGGCGTTTAATTATGCGTTCACATTGTCGAGAAACTGTAATGGATATTGACTGCAGCCAAACGTTGTCTGCCTTAGCAAGTGAGCGGTGTTGGTTGGCAGTGACAAGCTGTCAATGTCAGTAGTTTATCACCTGCTCTCGGAGTACGGAAAGGTCGGAGCATGACCGCATGGAAGCAGTGAGCCACTATATAATAATATTATTATAAAAATGAAAAATGCAACTTGTGTTTTGCCAATACCACGCGATAATTATTAATTATGCGAGCGCGTTCATACGAACACCTGATATAGAAGAGGTGAAGAACTGGATTTACTTATACAAACTGTACAAACATTCAACAGCTGGTGCCTATAGTAATAAAAACATTTGCATTCCTCTCCATATAGCTAACATGTCATTAACCTTTAGTAAGAGGGGATCCCCGAAGTCATTTATCAGTAATTTATATGTGATACTAATAATGGATTATATTATATTATTATAATTGTTATTGGCAAATTTGCTTAAGTTTATTAAGTTTACCAGCTATTTTTGAACATTTGTTCGTTACATTTTCATACTTTTTTACTTCTGATGTATGTCTAAATTTAATCATACGAAATAAAAACTGTCAGTCTTCATTATTATTTAAATGTTTTAACAATAGGTGTTTTATATATGTTTTGGGCATGTCGAAAAACATAGATTTGGATTTAGGAGCATCATGGGAAAGCTTGTTTATTTTTCGCCATTTACAAATGTTGTGTGTAGTTCCTGATTTGTCTGTGCTTCAGCATCATTTTTGCGTGCGGTTGTGAAATTGTCGATTCTACTTAAATAAATAATAGATAAAATTAAACATTGGACTACCTTGTGAAAACTACTTTCTTATAAATGTTTTTGTTTATTTGTCACATACTGGGGGTGAAAATATAGAATCTTTAAATTGTGAATTAGCTGCGACTATCTGCCTGCCGGGAACACAAAAGAAGATATTGTAGAACACATTATAATATATATATATATATATATATATATATATATATATATATATATATATATATATATATATATATATATATATATATACAGCTCAATGACAGTCCACCTACACAAAGGAAGCAACAAGATCAACATCAGGAGAGTGGTACGACAGGGAGATACCATTTTTAGTCGAGTCGGAAGAGGGGGGTACCGAGCACCCCAGGAAATTTACTTTTAATTGGTATCACTAGATCGGAAAAAAACACGTAGAAAACGGTTTGCTACGTTAATAAGTCAGCAAAATGTCCCACGTATCGTTTTTATGTAAATTAGGGCCGCCATTATGGAAAATTAATATTGCAGATAACTGACAAAATAAGATGCATAGAGCCATGTTTTGAGGGTCAGCGACCATAATAAAACTATTGTTGACATGATCACATGTGTCTATGACAGTTTAATATATTCAAATTGGTGCCGCCGTTATGGAGACATCTTTTTTCACATTATCTCGGCAAACATTGCGCATAACTGCACAAATAAGGACTCCAGACCCATGTTTTCAAGGTCAACGATAATTAAAGGACCATTCTTTTATTAACTATGCGTGTCCCTGGCATGCTGTGCAATTTCTGTTATGTTAACAAGTCAGGAAAATGTCCCACGTATCGCAAGACGCCATTACTGAAACATCTATTTTTTACTATATCTCAGCCAATATTGCTGGTACGTTGAGATGGTTTTTGAGGGCATCTAATTAAAAATAGTTTTGCGACCAAAGGTTAATATGAAGATTAATTCAAGGTATTGTGAATTCCACTAAGTTCATTTACCAACTAATTTACTGATCTAAATAAACAGCAAGCTGGAATGGTATCTTCTGAGCTGCCGCGCCTCAACTTCTCTTCGGATTAAAGATGATAATTGTTAGATCATCATTCACCATTGCCATCACTGAAATCGTCAAAGTCAAACTCGTCATCATTTTCCTCCTTCTACTCTTCTTCCTCTTCAAGATCACCATTGTCTAGAAGATCAACCAATGAGTTTGGTAACACAGGACCGCAGACTCTCGAAATGGGCGACATCGTCAACGGGAAGACATCGCGAGCTGGAGAAGGCCGAGGTCAAGAAGGCTGTGAGGAACTTCATTAATCATGTCACCCTCGCAGATAAGAACATGTTCTATTCCCTGGCTTCTGGAGTAGTTCCCGTTCCCGTGGAAGTCGAGATGGACGTGCATCGAGCAGAAGCTTTGGTATAGGTTGTTAAAGCTGACTTCATCGGACACCTACAGAGCGGAGAGCCAGGAAGCTTCTTCGGCCCTATCAAGAAGAAGAAACCCAAGACCATGGAGACTTGCAACAAGAAAGTCACAATCACATCATTCCAGCGAAAAGTAATCATGTGTTCTAATACCTGAGATCTATTTTTATTGCTTGCCATTACTTTTACATTGTAGAGTGATCCAGTTTTTTTCGCGCAAATAATAATAGTAAATTCATGTAGGGTCTTTATTTTGAGGAATCCGTGGTCAGAGATACGCCATATACAAAATAATTTTGTATAATCGTAGATTGAGACAGACATGATTCATCACTGGAGGATGAGACCTCCGAAAGTTTACGGTTCAAATGCAATTTCAAACAAATATTAGTTAATTCGCGTAAATGGTTTTTGATTCAGACGATTTTTAGTGATTGGAAGTTGATTCCAGATGTATAATTCCAGGTCATCCAATATCAGGAGCAGCGCAACCTCGCCTTCCTGCTCCTCGTCAAGCCTCAGAGTCAAAATTATCAAGTGGACTTGGAAGAACTCATGAAGTACTGTCTTTTGCCTGCGCCACCAGCATTAGAACACCAGAGGGATTTTTCTCTACGTCGAGGCCGCCATTCTGCACTACCTTCTGGAAGACATAACCCCAGAAGATCTGCCATACCACAAGGACGCCCTATTCACCCAGGACCGCACGACGCTGCTCCATGACCTTACCAATCTTCCCCGACCTGTTGTGAGATATACCTACAAGTTCTTGATCAGATGGTGGCTAAGAAGCACTTCTTGTTCTCGACTGACAGTTACCATCCATAGTTTATCAAACCCCAGGCGAGGTTGAGGCGCGGGAGTTCAGAGAAGATTATTCTGGATGAACCGGCGACAAGACAAGGAAACCATACGACTTTAAGATCTACAATCTACAGCAGCCAAGAGGAGACTGATACGAGAATGGTGCTGTATCTCCATCGCGCCGCAGCCCTTGCTTGGATACAAGAACGCAGTAGTCAGAACACATGACACAGATATCTTTGTGATTTTACTTTACCACGCCCACGTCATCAAGCAAGCTGATTGTATACCATAATACTGGGTCAGGGAAATATCGACAACTAATCAACCTCTCTGATCTCGCAGTATCCCTTGGAGAAGACTACTGTGCGACTCTTCTTGGTATGTTCGTATTCAGTGCAGAAGACTGCATTAGTGCCTTCAAAGGGAAGGGGGGAGGTGTGGTCCCTGAAAAAGCTGCAGAAAAACCCCAGGTTTCATAAAGCGTTCCTCTAACTCGGTGAGGAATGGAACCTCAAGTATCACGTGCTGAAGGAGTTGAAAGAGTTCATCTGCCTGATGTACGGACAGGATGAATATCTTAATCATCTTCGCTTCGCCGACGACATATTCATATGCGCTAATATATATATATATATATATATATATATATATATATATATATATATATATATATATATATCACCGCTTCTGGTCAACTTGCATTGGGTGGAGATAGCAGTGCCGGTAGTTTTAGATTCTACTCACGTAGCCACCACTGACTGGATATGCGTTATTTATAATTAGGCGAACCGAGACACCATGCATCACATATTACGCGAACCGAGACACCAGCTCGCTCAGGTGAACACAGTCGGTGTGTCAACAAAGGGACCGTAATCTTGTCTTCAAGATAAATATCAACAGTAGCATGGTATGAGTGGCTAAACATTCGCTAGTACGGCACACACAATGTGTGGCAACCAAATGTTAGCAAAGATCGAATTCAGTAAAGAATAACGCAACATAATTTATCTTTTGCCACTGTTAGTAATCTGAAAACGTTCGAATGAACATCTGACTGGAATTTTTTATTTTATTTAATAACGTCTTTGATTTCTTTTTGAAAATAAACAACACTGCACGCACACACGCACACGTATCTCATCCTAGATCCAACTAAGACACTTGTCCATGCTTTGGTAACATTTATACTGAATTACTGTACATAACGCCCTACTGCAAGGCAATCACCATGCGAAAATGTAAAGTCTGTATAACTACAATAAAAGAACCGGTCGCCGCTCACATATCACTCCTGTTCTAGAAGAACTTCACTGGCTTCCAGTCCACCGCCGAATACAATAAGATCTTGTCACACACCTACCACCAATCACCATAGTGTATTTGGGTGGTCTACTATCCATATATATCGTAGACCTACACACTCTTTACGATCAGGTCAAATCAGATCAGAGTCAACCATCCTGTTGACAGTACCACGAACCCGAACTGTAACGTATGGCGATATAACTTTTACCAAGGAAGTGGCGATTCTAATGAATCAGAAATAGTGACATATGCACCAACTTTCAAAGGAAACTCAAAATAGTTTTGTACCGGCAGCAATATATAATTATATATTTGTAGACAACAACAAAACGATATGCCAGCCATTTTTATATAATTTTAATATTTATTCCTACTAGTTTATTTTATTCATTGCCATGAATGTACAATTTATCCGTTATCTGACTATTTTTAATAAATGTCAGTTACGCTGCATACTTACCACCTGTGGTCGGTTTAAAAGGAAGTTGAAAAGGATTTATAATGACCCGGGTAATTTGGACGATTAGACGTGCATGCTAACCGACATTGTCTTCAAGCCGATGTTGCGGTGCTTGGTGAATTCTGTCCAGCCGGCCGTGATTCTTCTTTGAATCTCCTTGTCTTGGTTTTTGTATTTTTGTATCTGCTTTAGTTTTGAAAGTTCAAATGTGTGTGTTTGTGTGTGTGTGTGTGTGTGTGTGTGTGTGTGTGTGTGTGTGTGTGTGTGTGTGTGTGTGTGTTTGTGTGTGTGGATGTGCGTGTGTCTGTCTGTCTGTCTGTTTGTCTGTCTGTCTGATGTTGACGTAATGTGTATGTATGTATGTATGTATGTATGTATGTATGTATGTATGTATGTATGTATATATATATATATATATATATATATATATATATATAAGTATATAAATAGGTTAATACATAAGATAACACTTGTTGTTCTCCTCTTGACATCCCTGTCGTTAGGGGTGAGGTTGCCCATGGTTACCGTTGTCGTTTTCTTCGTTTTTTCTTTCCTCACCTTTCTCTCACTACGTTATCGATTAACAGTAACCAACTCCTATGTTTTGCTGTTTTTCTCCGTTCTCCTACTATTTCCATATATATCTTAACGCAGCACCCACCGAATTCTCGGTCTTCCTCGCTTCCTTTTCTCTCCACTTTCTTGGCATCTGATCTCTTTGCCAGTTTATCATTCTTTCCACATCGCCGGCCATTTCAAACTACCCCTCACCAATTGTTTCTTAACATTTTCCTTTATTCCAATCTCCCCTAACAATTCGTCCATTCTGCTCTTATCCGCTCTCTTCACTCCCCCGATTCTTCGTAACCAGTTGTCTTCGCAAACCTGCATCTTCTCCTGTTGTTTCTCTGTTAGTACCATCGTCTCTAAGTCATACACTTATGCCGGGGTAACAAATGAGGTGAACACTTTTCCTTTAAGATTATAAGATGTGTAGTTATCTCCCATAACACTTTCGATTTTCCTCCAAACATTTGTCCCAGCTGTAATGCTCCTGCGAATGTCGGTGTCCGAATTGCCATTCCCACATATCGCTGCACCAGGTAAACAAAACTGTCTCTTTGCTTAAGCTTCTTCCCATCCAGGTGTATTTCCAGATTTTTCTTTCTCTACCCCACACACATGTCTCCGTGTTTTCCAAATGCACTGTCAGTCCGTGTCTGCTGAACATATCTTTCCACCCTATCAGCTGTCCTTTGATATCTGCTTTTCCCTTACACTACCACTGCCAGGTGGTAGCGGATGAAAAATAAATAACATCAATTAATGCGGAAACTAAAATATGCCACGAGAAAATGAGTCGAAATATGAGTCTAGGCGTACTGTAAAAGGTAGCTAGACAATTAAACTTTGTAATGGCATTAGGCAATGCTACATAAGGTTGCCGCGACGACTGCAAACGATTTGTTTACTTACTGCACAATTGTAAACAAGTTATTGTTGGCAGAGCGCAACACTCTAGTAGGGTTGTATGGGCATACAAGTTCGGATAAATTCTCGGGGTAACGCCATGCATAGCTTTATATGTCAACACTAAACGTGTAAAGTCGATTATGCATGGTGCAGGCAACCAGTGAAGTAAAGAGGTATGGCGCTATCACCCCGTGGGCGTTGCACGAGCCGACACCTGCCAGCTCAGGTAAACACTAGACACAGTCAATTGTGTGTCTCGTGTGCAAGCGTCACTGGGGTGAGCGATCATTTCGTCTGGCTGTCCAAACACTGTGGATATTGCTTCCATCACGTATAACATAAAAAACAGTGTCGAATGCTGCTTTTAAATCTATTCTCGAAATTAATCTGTTCTCGACAACGTTTTGTACGGCGGTTTGGGCAATGATTATTAGAACGGCCTATTTTAAAAGAAAGTCAAGACTGATGGATCGACCTTCCTGGTGTCGAAATTGTAGCTGTGGTTGTTCGTGCCTTGCAAAGTAATTGGTGTGTCAACAAAGGGACCGTTTTCTTGTCTTCAAGATAAATATCAACAGTAGCATAATATGAGTGGCTATACATTCGCTAGTACGGCACACACAATGTGTGGCAACCAAATGTTTGCAAAGATCAAATTCAGTAAGGAATAACGCGACATAATTTGTCTTTTGCCACTGTTAGTAATCCGAAAACGTTCAAATTAACATAAACATAACATAAACAACACTGCACGCACACAAACACACATGACGATATCTCATCCTAGATGCAACGAAGACACTTGTCCATGACTTCATCTGACTATTTTAATTACACCTCATATTTTTCATTTTTATTATTATTTGATGATTCTTTACGTATTATTTAAATTATTTATTACACACATACGGTTTAGGTTTACAAATCTTATCTTTAAAAAGGTAACTGTATCTGTTTAATTCAATATATGATTATTTGATGTTTTGTTTTAAAATTATTTAATACTGAATACTTTTTTCAAAATATTTGCCTGTAGATTTCGTATTATATTGTAATCCAATCATATATGTATATATTTGTTTGTATATATATATATATATATATATATATATATATATATATATATATATATATATATGTGTGTGTGTGTGTGTGTGTGTGTGTGTGTGTGTGTGTGTGTGTGTGTGTGTGTGTGTGTGTGTGTGTGTGTGTGTGTGTGTGTGTGTGTGTGTGTGTGTGTGTGTGTGTGTGTGTGTGTGTGTGTGTGTGTGTGTGTGTGTGTGTGTGTGTGTGTGTGTGTGTGTGTGTGTGTGTGTGTGTGTGTGTGTGTGTGTGCGTATAAAATCCCAGAAACAAATTAGGATGGTGGGGAACGAAGGACCAATAACTGACCGTCTGATTCATAGAGTCACAAAATACAGTGGGTTTCAGGATGATTGTGTAAGATTTTCCTTCCCAATTCTTTTGTGAAAGTGTATTTCGCAAAACAATTCATCATTCAAATAGGAGTAAGTTAGGAATTCTCCACTTCTTACTTTCTAACTTTGCTTCTTTTTGTTAATGGTTTTGCTGAACTGCCAGCTACATTGGTCAGCAGTGAAAACTGGGTTGTCATGTCGGTATTCAATTTTAAATGAATATATATATATATATATATATATATATATATATATATATATATATATATATATATATATATATATATATATATCATCATCATCATCATCATCATCATCATCATCATCATCATCATCATCATCATCATCATTGTGCAGTCATTGTGTCGTCCCGTGGTTGGACGTCGTTTTACGGGGTGTTTCATCTGCAAATAGGATCAATAAGCGCGAGAACGGGTAAAAGTGATAATTTCACAACCGTTGCCAAGGACCTGGCCGAAGTTCAAATTCGATTATTTTGAAGTGTATCTGATTGTGCATAGTTTCCAAGCAGTAGTTAAAGCCACGTTTTTGTTGTTTTATGCCGATAATAGTTGAATCATTTAGATTTAGCGTAAGTGTATGCTTATTTGCTTTGACTCACAACGTGTTGATTGTAAGTAATTATTCACAACTGATAGAGATACCTGTATATCTACTGGACAGGTCTTTCTGGGTGTCCTGATCTTGTGGACACAAATGTGAGCAATTGGTCGTAAGCAAGCACTAATGTTGAATCTATGGAGGGTCGGATGACTCTGATTTGATGACGACAATCAGAACAATTGGTGACGGCAGTCTACACACACTGGTGTAGGCGAATTAATGGGTGCCAACACTGCATTTTGCAATGGCAATGTAACACAATAATTTTATTATGTAGCAGGCCTAACAACGTTATAGAGTTTTTGTTTGTTTGTCTACCAGCACACATATCGTTAAATTGGCGGCAAAATGGAAAATGAGTTGTGGTTTTATCCATTGTTTGTTTTGTTTTATGGGCGCCCTCTTGATCCCTAAGACGAACCTGTCCAGTGTACGCCGAGAACGGTTTACATATGTCGGCTGTAGCAACCACACAGGCGGACGACACATACAGACTGTAAGTACTAACCTGTGCTGACACCAAGATATCAGCGACGCCTTTGAGATGTGTCGTTCCCTCGTATTTGTACGTGTACTCAGTGCCCGGTTGGAACCACACAGTCCTCGGCGTCTCACCACTGACGATGTTCGCAAAGACAGACAGAAAGACGTAGAGGCAGAACCTCCAAACAACAACGCCTTGCATCGTTAACGAATTTCTTGAAAATTTACAAACGATCGCCCACCATTTTTGAGTAGATATTCGACATGCACTCGGTGAATATAGTTTGTGTAAAAGAAACGCCGTTCTACAACAGCGACTCCGACGACACTGTCACGCCTCAGTGGTTCGACAACGTCACGCTATGTGGTATCAGGCACCAACTTCAACATAATCGACCATTCACAGTGGGCGACTTGAGTCAACACCACATTGTACTGCGTTACATGGTATGATACATAATATGTCATTGTACTCCTGTTCCGTCCCTTTTTGCTTGCACCTTGTCGATTGTTTGTATCAAGCTCTCTGTGAGTATACGGGCGGCGGCTTCTGCCCGTGATAGATTGAATTACGCCGACCATGTATCAGAAAAGTAACCCAGCACATGGTCCAATTTAGGGCTTGGGCGTATGGCTAACAACCTCTCCCTCTAAAAACATGATCCTGTTACGGGAGTTACGACAAAGTACTGTCGAAGCAACATGGGACAAAGAGGATTAATAAGTATACTCCAGTTTAACAAATTATACATGTTTCTCTTTCAAACCCTATCTGGTAAAGGAAAGTAAAAATGTAAAGTACTGTAGGAGTAATGTGTACCAATCCACCTAATCAAAATGTATCATTTACACCCTTGAAAATTAACTATCGTTAATTCACCCTGTTAAGTGAGATGAACTCCGAGACATTATAACAACTTTTAGCGTGATTCGACGAAATTGACCGACTTAACTACTATGCTAGCTGTCGCGCCACCAGAAGGATGGGCATTTCTGATAGTGCTACTAAGTAGTCGTTTGTTTATATTGTTCATTGCTCAGAAATGTTTTTACAGAGATGTCCAGGTGTACACTTGAGAACATTTATAATTTTTTTCATTTCATCTGGCAGATATTCTTGTCATCGACGAGATGACGTACGACCAGGGTCTGTTCACATATGGACATTGGAAATTCAAGGGTATTCAAGACTTTTCAAGGCTAGTTGAAAATTAAATTCAAGATTATTTTTTATGGCATGTATATTTTTAATCACAGTAAATTAAGCAAACATTAAACACATCAATCCAAACGAAATTGTTAAATACACCCAAAGAGGCTGCCACATAGAAGCACATAAGTAATTTCAGTCATTTATGACATTACTGTGACTGACTACATTTACAATGTCACAGCATAGCACAGTCTTTACAATTCCTCAAGCTTTGAAGCTGAAAATGGGACCGATCACGATGAAATGCGACTGCCCAATTAACGCGCGGGTTATTTTTGTGCGTTGGCTTTCACGACGCTGGCAATTACTAATAGCACTAAGACTTCCGCCCAACTGCCTCTGTCCTACGGCTGTTATTCGTCAAGATAATTGAGTGAAAAAATGTATTAAGCGGGTGGGACGGACGGACGGACGGACGGACGGACGGACGGACGGACGGACGGACGGACGGACGGACGGACGGACGGACGGACGGACGGACGGACGGACGGACGGACGGACGGACGGACGGACGGACGGACGGACGGACGGACGGACGGGCGGACGGACGGGCGGGCGGGCGGACGGGCGGACGGACGGACGGACGGCGGACGGACGGACGGACGGACGGACGGACGGACGGACGGACGGACGGACGGGCGGGCGGGCGGGCGGACGGGCGGGCGGACGGACGGGCGGGCGAAGACGGGGACGGACGGACGGACGGGCGAAAAGACGGACGGACGGACAGACGACAGACAGACAGGGCGGGCGGAAAAGACGACGACGGGCGGGCAGACGGACGGACGGACGGACGGACGGACGGGCGGACGGACGGGCGGGCGAACGGACGGAAAGGACAGACAGACAGACGAACGACGGGCGGACGGACGGACGGACGGGCGGACACGGACGAGACGGACGGGCGGGCAGACGGGCGACAGACGACAGACAGACGAACGCAGACAGACGGACGGACGGACGGGCGGACGGACGGACGGACGGACGGGACGGACCGACGGACCGACGGACCGACGGACCGACGGACCGACGGACCGACGGACCGACGGACCGACGGACCGACGGACCGACGGACCGACGGACCGACGGACCGACGGACCGACGGACCGACGGACCGACGGACCGACGGACCGACGGACCGACGGACCGACGGACCGACGGACCACGGACCGACGGACCGACGGACCGACGGACCGACGGACCGACGGACCGGCGGACCGGCGGACCGGCGGACCGGCGGACCGGCGGACCGGCGGACCGGCGGACCGGCGGACCGGCGGACCGGCGGACCGGCGGACCGACGGACCGACGGACCGACGGACCGACGACCGACGGACCGAGACCGAGACCGACGGACCGGCGGACCGGCGGACCGGCGGACCGGCGGACCGGCGGACCGGCGGACCGGCGGACCGGCGGACCGGCGGACCGGCGGACCGGCGGACCGGCGGACCGGCGGACCGGCGGACCGGCGGACCGGCGGACCGGCGGACCGGCGGACCGGCGGACCGGCGGACCGGCGGACCGGCGGACCGGCGGACCGGCGGACCGGCGGACCGGCGGACCGGCGGACCGGCGGACCGGCGGACCGGCGGACCGGCGGACCGGCGGACCGGCGGACCGGCGGACCGGCGGACCGGCGGACCGGCGGACCGGCGGACCGACGGACCGGCGGACCGACGGACCGCGGACCGGCGGACCGCGGACCGACGGACCGACGGACCGGACGGACCGACGGACCGACGGACCGACGGACCGACGGACCGACGGACCGACGGACCGACGGACCGACGGACCGACGGACCGACGGACCGACGGACCGACGGACCGACGGACGGACGGACGGACGGACGGACGGACGGACGGACGGACGGACGGACGGACGGACGGACGGACGGACGCGGACGGACGGACGGACGGACGGACGGACGGACGGACGGACGGACGGACGGACGGACGGACGGACGGACGGACGGACGGACGGACGGACGGACGGACGGACGGACGGACGGACGGACCGACCGACCGACCCACCGACCGACCGACCGACCGACCGACGGACCGGCGGACCGGCGGACCGGCGGACCGACGGACCGACGGACCGACGGACCGACGGACCGACGGACCGACGGACCGACGGACCGACGGACCGACGGACCGACGGACCGACGGACCGACGGACCGACGGACCGACGGACCGACGGACCGACGGACCGACGGACCGACGGACCGACGGACCGACGGACCGACGGACCGACGGACGGACGGACGGACGGACGGACGGACGGACGGACGGACGGACGGACGGACGGACGGACGGACGGACGGACGGACGGACGGACGGACGGACGGACGGACGGACGGACCGACG
>JAODUO010000860.1:207500-215000 GCA_025642075.2 Ridgeia piscesae | reverse complement strand
ACCAAGTGCAGGTCGTTGACAAACCATCTGTCTAACGTGAAAGAAACTGCGGCTTCGCTAAGGCGATCGGCTCCCTGCATTGATTTTCCCGATGGACCTACTGTGAACGTTTGTAAATCTTCGCAAATGCACTATGACACCACCACCCTTAAATCATGGTTTGAGACAGTTCATTTTCTCGGTATTCGCTATATTTGCAATAATGTACATGCTATTACAACAGAAACAGAGCTGGGCGCTGTAATGTTGCTGTCGTAAAACTGGTCATTTTAATTTTCCTCTGCTAGTGTTTCTGCACTGGATATCAGTCTGGTATGATCTTGTTAGATGCATTGACACGTACTTGTTGGCATGGTTACCAGAATATGTTTCTTTCTGAGCAGCCACATAATTTTTTTTAATAATCAAATTACATTTTCCTAAGACACCCCCATACAATCGTATATATATATATATATATATATATATATATATATATATATATATATATATATATTATCACATTTACCCGATAATTACAGTCCCTGACTTACGTAGTATATTGTTTCTTTAAATCTTCAAATGGTGGCAGTAACACAGATACCTGTTTGCTTGCCAGTCGACTCAAATCTCTTGTCTTGTGTTTTCCACGAACCAACTCCTGGTATGCTCTCAAGAATATTCACACCGCATTGTAAGATTGTTTTCCCCATCTGCGTGACACACAAATAAAATAATTAGACTATGTTGAAACATTCTAGCATAGTCTGCCTCAACGCTATTATAAAAAGGTAAGTTCTTTCATAGTGCAGTATCCAATCCTCAGAACTGCTCAAAACGATTTACACTTTACTTCCCGGGCAAACATGTTCAATCAAATACCATCTCAATTTATCTGGGAAGCACCCAGACACGCTGCAATTAATGCGCGAAGGCTGCTCGTACAGATATCCACACTGTCTATAGCCAGATACTCATTTATACAGCTGAGTGAACTGGAACAATTGTGAGACTGTCAGCAGAAATGACAGAGCGTGCGTGAAGCGTCAAATGAGCAGATAAGCGCTTTCGTTTTTATAAGGGTGGCGTTATCCCCATGACACAATTTCAAAACCGTATAACGAATCGTGGACTAAATGGTAATGTTAACGGTCAACTGATAAACATTGTATCGCGACAGATGACATGCAACCGGGCGTAATAACGGCCTACCTGTGTCCACGCGGCGAGGGCGTCCTCTCCAACAAAGTCCTTCGGCTCGTATACTTTATAGATGGCTGCAAGGTTTGTTGGTTTCAGCAAAATGCTGCAGATGCCTGCTCCGCTGTCAAGGTAGCACCTAACATGCGTATCGAAGGCCGTTCTTTTGATTGTGTCGCAATTGGAACCTCGTTTGTACGACGGCGCAATCTTTTTCATGAGGCATTGCCGAACAGCGTCAACCCATCCTTTGCCCTGCAAGCACACGTATATGACACACAGATGCATGTGACATATTTATAGTGCCCTAGAGATGACAATCAGCCGCGGTGCCGATCTGAGAAGAAGAAGCGTTTACACTAATTGTACGTTGACGAATGAGTCAAAGAAAAAAATCACTCAAGCATGACACTATCGACGGGTAAGAAACTAACTCCGCAAATTAGCAATTTACCGCGTTTTCAAACATAATTACTACTACAATATACGTGTAAGGGTGACACCACGTTTGGATTGGAATTCATAGATGAAACTGTCTAACATTTTAACACTTATATTGTACGATTAGTTGTGTGTTTGTCTATCCTCTATACTTCCAAGCGTTCGAATAGCCTTTCTACAATGCAGAAGTGTCTATGTGTGTATAACCTCAGACTTACTTCAGAATCAAAATCTTCATAGTATATTTCGAATCTGTGACAGTATCGGTAGCCATAACCCAAAGCGTATCCGTCGTTGCCACAAGAAAACGCAGACTCTTCACATTTGTAGAATTTGCAATCACCCCGTTCAGCAAGCACATCGCAATCTGCAATCAGATGAACACGTAGAGTATCTAATTAAGCAGACATGTAAAAAGTAACTGTTTTACCAGAGGTAAAAAATAAAAATAATTTTCAACAGAAATAATTGTTCCTGGATGGAAAAAAAAGCATTAATGAGTCTTGGGTAATAGATAAAGTAGGCGTGATCGATGTGTATTTGGTGGTTCTAAGTAATCCCGTTGCTTCTTGGATATATAGGAAACGCATATGTCTAAGTTATTCCGTTATTCAAATCAAATCAAATCAAAACGCTCACCACCGCTCAGCGACATCCACAAGTAAACCTTTTTGACGACGTTCGACTGAAGACTGCTCATCTCGTACATTTTGCTGCCGTCCCACAGTCCGACCGCGCTACCGCTGCCGTCTGATGTCTCCACCATTAGGATACCGCTTTTGCCGCTGATCCCAGCCAGTGACGGGACAGTCACTGGAGCTATATATTTCTTTGTCAGGTAACTCTTTAACGTCGTCAGATCGTAGATATACTTCTTCTTGTCACTTTCGATGACAGCTCCTTGCGACTGAACCACGTTGATATGGTGGCCAGTCAACTTGTTCAACATCACTGACACCTTCAGGACATCGGTTGACACCTGATCGCTCGGAATTTTGTGACTTCCATCGATCTGGTTACGTAAGTCGGACCCTGTCATCTTGCCCGGATAGGCTCGCACCATTGTCCCGTAAGTAGGAAGATGGGAACTCGAAATTGGTGGTGTTGAACCTTAGACAAACAGATGCATTTACACAAGGCAATAACGTCGACACGATCAGAAACAACCAAACTGCAGCATGCTCACCTCAAATAAATTGGTCGTGGCATATTACATACGCGTAAGTATACAGTAATGTAATTTATAAATAGATGTGTACGTATTTATAAAGGCAGCTAAAATCGTCTTAAATTTATTTTATTATTGTTATTATTTTCATTATATACGTACATGTAGGTATATATGGACACGAAGTTACGCAACTATGAAGTAAACAATTATGTTTTTACTAATACATGAGACACAACAATTCGAAATGTCGAACAACTTCTGTCAGTTGTATGCGGTATTTACATCATGATTTACTTACCACTGGTTTGTAACACCGATTTGTACAGCTTGTTCACCTCTTGTTTGGCGACCCCTGTGCAAATGCTGTTATCCGGTTTACTCCCTTTGGCTTTCCGTAGTATATCTTTACAGGCCAGTGTCGTTTGTTCGACCATCTTGTCTTCGTTGAGGACGAGCGTCTTAAACTGGTCGACCCGTACACTCATGGACACGTTGTTGATGCCTGTGCTGTAAGTAGAGTTCCAGCACATGACTCAGCTTCAGCCCCGGGTCGCTATTTAACCAGACAGGAAGTTGCTCTCCCAGCACGAAGCCGTCGATGCCACCCAACAGTTCAGCACGTGTCGTGTGTTGAGCCGTCTTTATGTTCTTCTTCAACTTGTACTTGATGACGGGACATTTGGAACGGTCCCATGTCCCTGTCGCTCCCATCGTGTCCGAGGTCTGTGCCTTCTTTGACGTCATCTCTCTGTTGACGGCGGCCCGGGCGAGACTACCCGCTACTGTCGCTCCGTACAGAGTATCCGCCTTGTAATATGTCACCTTCTGTGCAATATGAGAATTTCGGTCAATACCAGCATGGACCCCAGCGAGGACATGTCCGATGGCTACTGTGTCTCCGCCAGCCTCGATAACTCCCAACTCCCGGCGTCTGTCACTGGGAGAGAAGCCATGACTCACCAACTCACGCAGCACGTACCACGCGAAGTGGTCCTGATAATTGGGTCCAAACCAATCCAAGTTCAACATTATTCCGAGATGGGACTCTTCGAAATACTCGCTAATGCCAACGATGGCACGTGTCATTGCGATGACGCCTAACTTCTTCTCACCCTCTAATTCTTTCACAAGTTCAATAAAATATTGTAATGAATACTTTTTCTTCTTCAGAATGTCTGTGCAGGAGACATAGTCCTTGTAAAATATCTGCACAGCCTCGTGAATATGCGGCAGTAAGGAAGATAGGGGCGCGTTTTCGTAGCGACTTTTCTGATAGTAAGCCTCGGCGAATGCCTTTGACTGAGCCTCGAGTTCCACGTCAGAGACAAGTTCGCCGAAAGTCTCCTTACGATTTGAAGCGCTGAACAGCCTGTTGCCGACACGAATCCCGCCATTCTGGTAGTAGTCGCGGAATATACGACTAAGTTTCCATCCTTGATCCTTTATAATTGGTATGAGAGTGCCCAGAATGACGCCGTCCATGTCGCCGTTTACCTCCGCCTCCGTGAGCTCAGACTCGGGCAAAGGGAGAATGTATTCCCTGGGACAGGACAAGCTGTCCCATTCCCCGGACGGACCAAACAGTGGATGTGTAATTTTGTTTGAGTAAAACTGCAGCGAAGTTTGTCCCATGTCACCAGCGATCGTCACAAAGAACAAGTTGTCAAGATGCGATGACACCCCCTTCCGTTTTTCGACCATGATTAGCCGCGTGTCTCTGTTGAAGCCACCACAGCTGATTCCGGTGACGATGTGTCCGGCCGCCACGGTGACGTCCTGGTCCGTCAACACAACACCTACCTCCCTGCCAGAACGTTTAACATCGTGAATGATCATGTTACGAAGATCATCTTGTTCTTTTTCTGTCAATGCATCGTCAGGCATAGACCCTTCCGTAAACTGGCCACAAACATGATCCCACTTTGCCTTGTTCGTTAACTCGAAGGAAAAGTCAGGTTTGTAATATTTCCATGTGATATCAAATTTAAAATAATATTCTCCGTACATGAATTTTCGCAAATAGCGAACGTAATCCTCGGCTGTTTTCCCCGGCACTTTCCTCTCCAGCTGCTCTGTGATCTCGATGAGACGTCTCATGGTGTAAGTCGGTCCGTTGCAGTCAGCTCGTCGCTGGCGACTTCTGGAAAACAACACGACAGCAGATGATATTGGCTCGCTATGAGAAATGCTGAGAATGTAAATGACGACAACACATGCGCGACAAACCATGGTTGTCAATAATCACCCCATCTAGAGATAACTATTCAGTTCTCCCAGATATGAGTAAGACCGTCTCGAAAATCAAAGTAAATAAAGGTAAATAAATATGTCCCATCGCTGCTTTAAATGCATGTCCTCCTGGTAGATGTGGCGACTGAGACCAATGGTCAACGACGCGAATGAACAGAGAAAGAAGCGAGAGGACATCCGGGCGTCTGTGGAGGTACACTTACAATTTCTCCAAAGTAAACGTATTAAAGATAAATAGAGAAACATAGCATATTTTTAATTGTATTATATAGTTTGCACTGATGACGCATTACCGGACACAATCAGCGTCGTTGCCACAGGTTCCACCAACCTCTGCAAACAAACAAAATAATAATAACAAAACAAGAATAATAATTACTATGACTTATTAAAAGCTCATCGAAGCGCTATATTTAAAATTATAATTCAATATGTCAATTGACAAAACTTACCTGAACGTAATAACGGAAAAAGTGCTTAAGATGATTTGTTTTTAATAAAAAATGTAAAGGCTGATTTAAAATCGCTACTTGAAAATGATTATTGAAAACGATAAAATATTAAAACAGACAATTGAAACAAACAAACAATTCAACATTAATATTGATTTTTTTAAATAAATATTAATGCCAATTTAAAGTTTAAAGTCGCTGTTATAAATGATGATTTCAAAAAGGTTTGTGAAAATGACACGAACCTTGTAGCCGGGTGACTGTAACGGCTAGCGTGACAACGAAACAAACGAATGAGGTAGTTAACTTGTGACAAGTCATGGCTAACGTCTGAAGCCAGCTGTAACATAGAGACGTAACATTTGTACAGACGTACACTTAGTATGTCCGTTAACCACTCTTGTATCTGACGTACAAGATACAAGATACATAAGTATGGCGTCGTTCTCTCTGCCAAAGGATATGCAGTGTTTGATGAAGGGGAAATGTGTTATCGCCTTCATGCGTACGTGTGTGAATGCGTTTATTTGACTAAATGTTCCTGTAACTGATGGTTATATATATATTGGCAATATGTTGCTAATCTCACCCCATCGCACGAACAAATCATCGCACAAACAACACAATTGATACATTATATATATATATATATATATATATATATATATATATATATATATATATATATATAATGTATCAATTGTGTTGTTTGTGCGATGATTTGTTCGTGCGATGGGGTGAGATTAGCAACATATTGCCAATGGCCGAGGCGAAGTCCCTGGTGAACGTCATGTTTATTCTGCAATGGATTAATCGAACCGTGACCAAACATGGAACTGAGTATTCGACTCTTCATACTTTAGTCCAGGTCAATCCTCGGTGATGTTAGGTCAATGTGGCAACTTCATAAACCGTCATTAAATGCAGCAATCAGATGTAATTTGTAGTTCGTAGTTAGCTCATTATCACTGTCTAGCGAACAGTATGAACTTATTAAAATTACAATGAATATGCCCAGTTTCGTCCAAACTTCCAGCATGATGCTATGATCGTATAAACGCCCCCCCCCCCCGAGCAAAGCGATATACAGGCACTACGGAGTTGATATTTTGATAGAATGTTAGAGAACAATGAATCACCTAAGAAATGTCATTAGCGCTTATGTTCTTCATATAGACATAGTGTGCGGTGAAGGATTATTAGATTCCCTGTTATAGTTCTGACCAAGATCTATCTTTTTTGTCAGGTGACGATCTTATCCCACCTTCCCCTAACATAGATTGGCTGCTAATGCACTTATGTTGCACAGTTTGCACCGCACATGGCACCAGATGCTCCTTGCTTGTCCAACTGCTTATGTTGTGGACGAACGCAAGACACGTGTGTATCATTGCCTGCATGTGTTTAGTGCATCCAATTTTATCATCGTTCAGTACATGGCCACGAATTATAAGCGTGGCTGCGCCATACCACCGAGTCGGACAATACGTCACATTCTAGTTTCAATATAGGGCTACGCAGAGCTGCTGAACCCGCATGCAGCAGCTTATATACGGGTACAATTGCGTACTTATGCACGGACTACATTGCGGATTTAAGGACCAGTAAACACCCTGCCACACTCTTCCATCCTGATATATTTTAGAGTAGTGAGACCGCTGTAGGAAGTTATTGCGGAGTTACGAACTAGTTAGGACCCTGCCACATTCTTTCCTCTTTATATATTTTAGAGTGGAGAAACCGCTGGTACGTAACCATGGAACGGGCCCCGCCACACTTGCACCCTACCTATTTTTATGAGGCTACAGTGTACTATGACTAGTAATTGCTAATAATACAGTGTATAATGACTAGTAATTAAATAGTGAAATATTGCCCTATGTCTATAACATATAAACGAACAAATACAAGCAGTACTAGCCATGCTCTTATTTATATACACGTATATGTGCATATATATATATATATATATATATATATATATATATATATATATATATATATATT
>JAODUO010000860.1:170000-202500 GCA_025642075.2 Ridgeia piscesae | reverse complement strand
ACTTCCGACCCAAAAAGGTCGATGAGGCGTAGCTTGTATTATCACAGAACTTTTTTCTTGGTGTTAGTTCATTTCTATAACTCAAATAACTAGTAAACTTGTCCCAATATCCTTCCGAGCTTCCTTTACCACAAAAATGGCATGCGTCTAGATGCCCCAAATTTATTTTTTTAAATATTTTATATACGAGAGGGTTTTCAGACATTGATTGCAAGCTAAATATTGATGGTTCAATTAATTGTTGTGTCTTTTTGATATATATATGCATAATATTGTGTATTATCAATGCAAATATGGCATGCTTGACTGTCTTAATTATGAATCTACACATACCCAAATATCATATATGTTATATTTCATTAAAATTAGCAAACTTCTGACCCGCAAAGGTCAATGTAGATTAGAAGGTATTGTTATCAAATTTTTACCAGGCATAAACCAATTCTAAGACAAAATAACAAGTAACTCTCAATATCCATCCATGCTTCCTTCTCAAGAAGAATGAGGTCGCATTTATACAACTTCTTAAATAAATTGCTTGTGATATACGAGAGTGTTTTCAGACATTGATTGCAAGCTAAAAATGAATGGTTCAATGAACTGTTGTGTGTATTTGATATATCTGCATAAAATTGTGTATTATCAGAGCAATATGACATGCCTGATGGTCTTAATTATGAATCTAAAAATATCCAAATGACCTACATTTTTATATTTATTTAAAATTAGCAAACTTCCGACTCTAAAAGGTCAATATGGTTTAGAAGGTATTGTTATCAAACTTTTACCAGGCAGAAACCAGCCCCATGCTTCAAGCAAAACTCCCTAAGAATGTATACTGATATGCATAGATATGCAATATTTACAAATATTACCAATAACATTATTGTTTAACTCAAGATCAGTGCTTGAAACCCGCTCGCAAGTGATTTATTGATACTTTTTCTGTATCAATGGGTCCCCATTTTTCTTGAGAAGGAAGCATGGAAGGATATTGAGAGTTACTTGTTATTTTGTCTTTGAACTGGTTTATGCCTGGTAACAGTTTAATAACAATACCTTCTAATCCACATTGACCTTTTAGGGTAGGAAATTTGCTAATTTTAATGAAATATAAAATATATGATATTTGGGTATGTGTAGATTCATAATTAAGACAGTCAGGCATGCCATATTTGCTTTGATAATACACAATATTATGCATATATATATATATATATATATATATATATATATATATATATATATATATATATATATCAAATAGACACAACAATTAATTGAACCATCAATATTTAGCTTGCAATCAATGACTGAAAACCCTCTTGTATATAAAAGATTTTTTTATTAAATTTGGGGCATCCAGACGTATGCCATTTTTGTGGTAAAGGAAGCTCGGAAGGATTTTGGGATTTACTAGTTATTTGAGTTATAGAAATGAACTAACACCTAGAAAAAGATTTGTGATAATACAAGCTACGCCTCATCGACCTTTTTGGGTCAGAAGTTGGTCATTTTTTTGGAAATATAATAGCGTACCATCTTTGCACATGTATAGATTCATAATTTAGGCAGCCAGACCTGCCATATTTCTCAGATTTGCATATATTTATGTTTTTTGTACCAAATATGTACAATTTGGGTCTAAGGTTTGTGTATTTTGCTCACAATCAGGGTCTAAAAACCCTCCCGCGAGTGATATTTTGAATAAATCATAATGTTTATCGACTTGCTGCACATTAACCATACACTATATTTATGTTTTAATGTAATCTTTATATTATAGAGAACAACTCCACATAATGTTATTGACACAGGCTAAAAAGTGCAGAAGATATTGACTAGTGAAATGTGAATAAAATTATTTATTTTTAACAAGCTGTCGAAAAACGTCTCAAATTTCAAACTGCTGTAACTTGAAAACTATTTAAGCTAGAACGCTAAAATTTCGGATTCTTACTAATCTTACCAAAGGCTCTCACCAAACTGATCTATTCAAAAATCTAAGAGATGACAGCAACCAATTTCTGGAATTTTGGTTGCGTTCACTCGGAATGACCCTTAAGTAAACAAACAACAGTTTCAGTATAATTGATTACTGTTGTAAAACTAAAAAGTAATTGTAATATAATATTAAAATAATAAAGACCACTGCAATAAAATACCTAGTGACAAATACATTAATTAATTGCACTTAATTTAAATTAATAACTAATTCACCCCAGTTGTTTGCAAATACACTATATAGCAGCTTAATTTTAAGTCAACGTGTCCTCTAAAGTTATCATCAACAAGTACAGCTGAAACATGACATACAGATAATATGTTATTGTTAAACACACCTATCGCTTATAATAGTGCCAGCACAGTTGAACATTCACTGTTTTAACTGGTGTTTTTATATTAATTGTATTATAAAGATAACTGTGATTTAACATAAAAACTGTTTAGACGATTACAATAAAATAACACTAATTAATAATAGAAAAAATATTAATTAAAATACAATTGTATTTCCCAGTTCACAGCAATATTTTTGAATATAAAACTTAAATTACCACGTCATCAAGTACACATAACAAGCCCCATAATGATTTTGCAACTGTTTTCAAGAACAGGTCGGTTTCTTCCTCTAACTCTGCTGGTGGCAAACCTGTTTGGCCAGTGGCGCCAATAACAGTAGATGCAGTATGTGTATTGCCATCGTCAATCAGTCACATCGTGTATGTCACTTCTTGATGCTGTGGCCGCAGTAGTAGATTCAGCAACCGATGGCGATTCGCTTCGACTGTAACTAGATGTCCACTGCTTGCTCATTGTTGAATATTTCGATAGAACACGTTCTCAAGTCGTTGCGACGTTGTCCACGACGACGGCAACGTGTCCTTCAATGAAAGTTGATCATCATATTTTGATATTTGTTGAATGGTGGACAGTGACTTGTTTCATCAAATTTGATGTATTTTCCCCGCAATCTTTCCAGGCACTTTTGGCATAGCAGACACTCTTTGTTGGAAAAATGCCAATACTTAGCGATGAATGTTGCGACTTGTTGTCGTTCTTCTTGGTTGAGAGAGTCTTATACGGCAAACAGTGGCGCCACCAACCAGCAAAACAGCGCCGCCAAACAGAACCCGGATAAACAAAGCTTGCGCATCGCGCTCGAATAATTATTTATGTTAATAATATTATTAAATTAGATTATGTGCATGGTAGTGCCATCAAACTAGAGAGTCACGAACTGTTGTTTGGATAACCGAGGCTAAGCGAAGTATGACCTAGGCTAAGATCGCGCACAGAAAACAGTATACAGACTAACTCTACAATAAAGTTTTAGAAAACAATTCACATTTGATTTTATATTATTTTTTAAACAACCACATCTAAGTCAAGTTAGGCAGCGAAGCGCTGTAGTGGTAGCTCCCGTAAAGAACGACGTCATCGACAACGATGATGCGCCTTCGCATCGACGTTGTCGAATGGACTCGATGTCCAAGTATCGCAAGTATCGAAGGTATCGAAAGTATTGAAGGTATCGTAGGTATCCAAAGTATTGAAGGTATCGAAAATTTGGGCGTTCGATACCAAAACTATCGAAGTATCACGATACCACTAAGTATCGGTATCGGGATAGGGAGAGCCAATGGTAACATTGTTTTTTTTAAAACATCACAAGAACAGTGACAGTGATCTTAGGTGATTCTTCCGAGGATCTTTGAACATTTGTGGGTTTTACAATGAATCATTGTTTTGTGTTTTGAAACATACACAGTACAGTTCCACTGATTGCATGTTTTATTTGTGGTGTGGTGTTTCAATACATCTACATATAAAAATTTATGTGTTTGAGATTGTATGCCAAATTTGAAGGTGTATTACAAGAAAGCAGTCTGAAAATGTACTACCGGTAGGTTGCATCACAGACAGGTGTTGTTTTCTGTATCATTCTTCTCCGGTTAGCTTGAAAATGTTCCTCGGAACTGACTTGCCTCCTCTCACATGCCGGCATGAGTAAAATATTGGGATATTTTGGCCCATGTTATTTTCTGTCGGGTCATTGCCATAGATATTTTGGCTTTGATTTTTTCTTCTTAAAACATCACTAAATTTGTGATTTTTGTGTATTTCATTTATGCTTATGAAATATGTACTTTGGCGTGCTTTTATATGATACAATTTTTTTTATGATACAGTTTGTTTTAAACATTACTAATTAAAGTACACAATTGTTCTGAGAAAACTTGATCAACATGGATGAAGAAGACAGAACACTGAACATGGATAACATAGACAGCAAGCAACTTGTAAAGTTATGTTATTTGCATGATCTAAATTACTATGCTCTAATAATAAATATGTCAGCATTTCATGTTCTCAATATTTGTTTGCAGCTTGCACAGTGATTGATCACTGCGAACATGTGGTGTGCTCCAATGGCACAAACCAGCAGTGTAGGAAGTGCTACTATGAGTATGGAGATAACAAAGCGTACCGACTGATTTTGAGTGGTGGATACACCAACAGGATCTGTGAACGTATGTACATAATGTTCAGTAAACATATACATGATATATCCTAACTTTTAGCATTTATGTTAGGAAAACATTAGATAAATGGATAGATTATTATCTATGTGATGGCTTAATTTCCATAGAATATTTTTACTACAGAATTTCATAGAATCTATAAATTATACTTTGAGGGTATCTATGTAATCTAAAATCACTATATTTCTGCAGATATTTGTCAGTATATTTTATTTCTTTGGGGGTAGAAGCTAATCATCTTCCTGGTGCTAGTGGCATGAAGATACTAACCCAAATGTCTGTTTTACAGAGATCTGTTCGTGGCGGTCAGACAGCATCTTCTGCTACCCTGGCAAGTGTCCAGGTGCATCAACGAGTTGTCAGTGTGCACCTGGATTTGGATTGAAAAACTGTTTAACAAGTGAGTGGCACTTCGGTATCTAGTCATTCATTTGGTATATAACAATGTTCGCATTAGGGTTTTAAAAGGTGGGGTCCTGGTCATGGGCTACATATCTACCCGGTCTCCACATTACCCAGATGGCCTACCCAGAATACCTGGAGTCTACCCGGCATTCTACCTGGCATTCGTGGCCCATGTACAATTAAGACATGATGCAGCTTGGCTGTCAGAAGCAGCTCTCATGTAGCTGTCTTCAGATTGACATTATGTTAAATGTGTGCAGCGGTAAATGACATTTTCCAAATTCAATTTTGCTCAAAAACAGTGTCACCCGAACACTGACATTTAGCATTGTTCTAGTGGGTACATTGGGATTTTTAATAAATGTATACTTTTTCTAAATATATGTTGATATTGAAGAAATTGATATACTTTCCTATACACGCTATCGAGATATGGAATTTGCAAATGGTACAATTCTTTCCTCAACAAGTAAGATAGAGAAATGTATGATCAATATAAGATCATAGAAGAATTCTACATTGAGCTCTCAGCTGTACAACAGTGAATGGAATACCATAATTAACACTGACCCTACAGTGGAACTTGAGATAATACCATGGGAGATGGAAGCAGTTCTAATAGATACAAAGATAGAATTAGGCAACAGCAATAATTATAAATACTGAAACTTTAAAAGTAAGAGAAGAAAACATCTTGAAGACGCTAGATGAGTTATACACTAAATGCATATCAGACAGTGAACGTACCCTCAACATGAAAGAATGCAAACAAATATCCAGGCGAGAATATGCAGAGCGTTGTTGCCTGGCATGACATTGTTTTATTAAGACATCACAACTATTTCATGCTGCATTGACAGCATTTGGCAGTTACTTTATGACATAACAAAACGTTTGGTTTATGGTGAATTATTTATGAACACCTGCACCTTTCATTGCAGTCAGCAAGACACCTGACATCACCGACTGCCTCGTGACTGCTGAGGTGACAGCCAACAACAGCACAGAGAAGGTGGATATTGGATGTGGACACCTGTCAAACTCTGTCATCTACACCAACCTACTGCCAGACACACTCAAGGTAAACTAACATTGTCCTTCATCTAGCATTGTGTATGTTCATATATATCTTCTTCTTCACCTTTTCCCACTAGGTGGGGTCAGAGGCTCGAATTCTTGATTTCCAGAATGTTCTGTCCTGGGTATCCTCCGGGGTGATCCGCAGTGCTTACATATCCCTTCGGACACAATCCATCCATCTCCCTCTTGGTCTCCCCGTGGTCTTTTTCCTGGCACACTCATGTCAACAATTGCTCTCACTTCGTTGTTTTCTTCCATTCTCTGCATGTGTCCATACCAGCGTAGTATGTTCATATATATATATATATATATATATATATATATATATATATATATATATATATATATATGTGTATATATATATATATATATATATATATATATATATATATATCATATACATACACATATCATCCGTTCCATACATATATACATACTACATATGTATATAATGTATGTACAAATGTATGTACATTATGTGCATATATAGTATGTACACATGCATGGACAGACAGTTGATATGTGTATTTATACAAAAATTCCACAAACTTTTTAGGCATTGCCATATTTGTCTAGTTATCTCTCCACAGGCAAAAGTTTCTAATTATGTAGAACGTAAGCACTTTTTTGTAGTTGATCATAAAGATTGTATGTTGTGCTACTATTGACCACATCTAAAAAATCAATCACTGTTTAAATGCCACATAAAAGCATTGTCTAAGACTATAAGCTCTAAGCAAAATGATGACACTGTCTAGTCAACAACAAACTAGACCTACTGTCAGTTGGTGATGTAACATACCATGTGGAATACCGATTTAATGATAAAAAGCAGTTTAAAAAAACGTATAAAAATGAAATGTGTGTTCAATTTCAATGGACAACAGCAAAAATTACAATAAAAATTTGTTTGTAACATGGAATAGAATTTCACACAAAGGCTAGACTAAGGATAGTAAATATCCAAGAATAAGTGTGTGACCCACTGCCCTAGCTAATTTAACTTATCCAATCAAATAGGTTGCCGGCCCCTGGCCTACATGTTGCTCAGCGGCTTCTATATTCCCTGAAGCAGC
This sequence comes from Ridgeia piscesae, assembly GCA_025642075.2. Taxonomy (NCBI): domain Eukaryota; kingdom Metazoa; phylum Annelida; class Polychaeta; order Sabellida; family Siboglinidae; genus Ridgeia; species Ridgeia piscesae. Next base: position 195,392 of record JAODUO010000860.1, on the reverse strand, counting down.
ATATTCAACATGTTCAAATGTCTGAAAACTTATGTCAGAACTCAAAACAGAACTCTGTATCTTCCATCTCAACGGAGAAAACTCATTTTACCAGATGCACTCCAATGATTGGTTAACAACAGTTTTGGTCTCGTGGGCCAGGGTTTGCATAATGTGTCTGTGTACTGATGTTTATGTGCTGTAAATGGAAATATAAAGAAGTGCTTTTCCTTGTTTGTTTTGTAGATCCTATTCAGTAGTTTGTTCAAAGGGCCAGATGGTTACCCCCTACATTACTACATTGATGACTTTTCTGTAGGAGTCACCAGTGCCAAATTCACACATTATGTTGTACGAGGTGAGTGGAATGCTAAAGATTTTAATTGTTAACTAATGTAATTTGTAATAAAAATTGGTTGTCAACTGACCAGTACTTTTCAAAAAAAAATCATAATTTATAATTACCTACTTAGCTTTCTCAATAGTTCTATTACTTACATGTCCACAAAAAAACCACAGTAAACATTTTCATTATAAAGTTTCTAAACCATAATGTCCACGATATCAATTTTCTTGATTTTGATTTAATGTTGCTTTTGTATTTCATCCTCAAAAGGTAAGAATTTGTATATCAAAATTTCAAATTAAAAGAAAATAAAGTCCATTCCTATAGCGGACACATCTGTAGCCAAGTATGTAAGTGTCCTGACATTGGCAGGATGGTCATTTTTTTGCAGATTTTCAGAGATCAGGTTATCTGCTAACAAATAATCACAGTAATTACTATTACTTATCAGTACATTTCTAAATTATCTTGTACAAACTGCACATGTTTAAACGTTTGTACATATCTATTCTTTGCACTTCAACTTCTAGACTTTTAAAATTACTTTCTATCACTTAGCATTAATTTTGGTAGCCAACTGTACAAGATATTATCCTACCATAGTTCTGTAAAACTTGTAATAAATCCTGGTTTAGGTCAATATTCCTGGTTGATATTTTATACCCTGTCTACTGGCCTTGGTGACCTAAATAGTAGTCATGTCATCACTCATGTCAAATTGTAGTTCTGTGTTGGTAGATCTTGAGTTCAACATATCTCTCTGAGAACAATTTAGAGATTTTTTATTTAACTGTCAACAGCAATGACATTGAAATACACTCGTTACACGTGTCTTCAGCTTCCCAGAAGTTAACTCAACTTGACAACGATGGATGTAGCTCTGGGATTTCTCGAGGCAATCCCAGCACAACTGCACGGGAGTGTAGGCTACAGGATACGATACAGGACATCCCTCTTCAGCACGCAGACAGGTATAGTATGGAGCACAGGCACACACACATGCGCACGCATGCGCACATACACACAATTGCATACAGTCATGCATGCACATTCTCAGAGCTCTAGAATATATTTTCAGATGTATTTAAATTTTCACATTTACTAAAGAGCTGCATGTAATGATAACACAAATAAAGAAGGAGGTTAACATAATTTTAAGGTGGACGAAAATGGATGCCGTTGTCGGTTGACCCCACTTCGATGGCTTCAAAGTATGTCTTCACGGACAAATGTCGCATCAAATGCCATAACCGGCCATCTTATATCGTCTATCCACTTGTCTGCCTTCTTGTCATCACCAGTATGAAGTAAATTAGCGGAGTTATCCTTCAAAATACATCAACATTTAACAGTCTGTGACTCAACGCCATCTTTGATTTCACTTTAGCTTGGGGGGTACCCGCTTTGTACTGCAAATACCCAAAGAACGGCACTGATTGGTTGAAAAATATGGGTTTCCTAGTGATCCCGATATACTGATGTCATTCGGTGTTAACCAGCCATTGGGATTCCAAAACGTCAGAGTGCAGGGAAATGGTGTAAAGTGCAAACTACGACTAGAATCGTATTCCGGATAAAAAGGGTAACTACGACTGGAATCGTATTCCAAATAAAATGGGTTAATGACCCTTTTATAAAGAACACATCCATCAAATATCTGATAAATTACTGAAGTTTATTTCTGTATGAAAATACTGCATAGAAGCTGATATACTTCCATGTGTACATAGGGTGCACTTTGAGGTGTCAGCATCCAACGGTGGCTATGTGACAATTAAGGACAATGACAACAATCAAACTGTGGGCCCCAAAAGCTACTACACAGGTCAGACAGTGACACACAAAGCTGAGCTGGTCATCGACCTGGTCAAACCATTCCACTGCTCAATCGGGTCAACCTGCTCTGATAACATGTTGGACAGAGGTCCACCAATAACTAAGGCAGTAAGTACACATACATTGATGGTAAATTTATATTTGATGAAGGAACTAAAATTGAAGTTGTTTTTGGTCAGTGTTTTCTAATTACAGTTTTTTCTCATTACAGTAGAGCTTCACTATTAAGTTCTTCCTCATAATTGGACAAAATGACCTAAATAACAGATCCTAGACCTTACTTTATATTAAAACAATTTGGGACTGTCCCAGAGTGACCTTAATTAGGAGATGGCTGTAATACAAAGTTGACTTTTGCAGCTCTATAAAAGCTGAATAGTACAAGTGTACATAATAAAATATGTGAACATTAAAAAGTATATGTTATAAAAAGACAATACATTAATTGGATATAAACTATTAAAATGGTAAAATTGTATTGAATGAGATGCATTAAATTATATATAAATAAATGAAACAAGGTTATAATTTTAATATTAAATAAAGGACATTGAATTGATTGTATATAACAAAATTAATAGAAAAAAATGAGAGCCTATATTAATTATATATGTTGTAACTGTTTAGCTTGGTTCCCAAGAACTTGGGGGCAACCGAACTTACCTTATTATTGTTCATGTTATTGCAGACAAATATCACTGTACACTGGGCAGGTTGGAAAGATGAATTGGCAGGAATAAAAGGGTATGAGTTGAAAATCAACAAATTACAGCCTTTCGGAGACACGTTGGCACACAGCACTACTGCACTTGTTCAGAAGTCTCTGAGTGCAAACAACGACAGTTTCAACATCAATCTCATTGATCCCGGTGAGAATCATGACTGTTCTCATGTTCTGTTTCTATATGAGATAATGACTTTGTTATAATAATTTAGTGATTTTCATTTGCTTTTCCTAATTATATCAGACAGTCACGGTGGTTCTTTACATGTACATGTCTTGCTGGTAGAAGACAAGATAGACAGTGTAGTGTGTTTGACTGTAAATATGTTGGTTGTGTATGCCGTGGTGTTGGTGGTAGAAGACAAGATAGACAGTGTAGTGTGTTTGACTGTAAATGTGTTGGTTGTCAGGTGTATATGTTGTGGTGTTGGTGGTAGAAGACAACACAGACAGTGTAGTGTGTTTGACTGTAAATGTGTTGGTTGTCAGGTGTGTATGCCGTGGTGTTGGTGGTAGAAGACAACACAGACAGTTTAGTGTGTTTGACTGTAAATGTGTTGGTTGTCAGGTGTGTATGCTGTGGTGTTGGTGGTAGAAGACAACACAGACAGTGTAGTGTGTTTGACTGTACATGTGTTGGTTGTCAGGTGTGTATGCTGTGGTGTTGGTGGTAGAAGACAACACAGACAGTGTAGTGTGTTTGACTGTACATGTGTTGGTTGTCAGGTGTGTATGCTGTGGTGTTGGTGGTAGAAGACAACACAGACAGTGTAGTGTGTTTGACTGTACATGCATTGGTTGTCAGGTGTGTATGCCGTGGTGTTGGTGGTAGAAGACAACACAGACAGTGTAGTGTGTTTGATTGTACATGCATTGGTTGTCAGGTGTGTATGCCGTGGTGTTGGTGGTAGAAGACAACACAGACAGTGTAGTGTGTTTGACTGTACATGTGTTGGTTGTCAGGTGTGTATGCCGTGGTGTTGGTGGTAGAAGACAACACAGACAGTGTAGTGTGTTTGACTGTACATGTGTTGGTTGTCAGGTGTGTATGCCGTGGTGTTGGTGGTAGAAGACAACACAGACAGTGTAGTGTGTTTGATTTTACATGTGTTGGTTGACAGGTGTGTATGCCGTGGTGTTGGTGGTAGAAGACAACACAGACAGTGTAGTGTGTTTGACTGTACATGTGTTGGTTGTCAGGTGTGTATGCCGTGGTGTTGGTGGTAGAATACAACACAGACAGTGTAGTGTGTTTGACTGTACATGTGTTGGTTGTCAGGTGTGTATGCTGTGGTGTTGGTGGTAGAAGACAACACAGACAGTGTAGTGTGTTTGACTGTACATGTGTTGGTTGTCAGGTGTGTATGCCGTGGTGTTGGTGGTAGAAGACAACACAGACAGTGTAGTGTGTTTGACTGTACATGTGTTGGTTGTCAGGTGTGTATGCTGTGGTGTTGGTGGTAGAAGACAACACAGACAGTGTAGTGTGTTTGACTGTACATGTGTTGGTTGTCAGGTGTGTATGCTGTGGTGTTGGTGGTAGAAGACAACACAGACAGTGTAGTGTGTTTGACTGTACATGTGTTGGTTGTCAGGTGTGTATGCCGTGGTGTTGGTGGTAGAAGACAACACAGACAGTGTAGTGTGTTTGATTTTACATGTGTTGGTTGACAGGTGTGTATGCCGTGGTGTTGGTGGTAGAAGACAACACAGACAGTGTAGTGTGTTTGACTGTACATGGTTGGTTGTCAGGTGTGTATGCTGTGGTGTTGGTGGTAGAAGACAACACAGACAGTGTAGTGTGTTTGACTGTACATGTGTTGGTTGTCAGGTGTGTATGCTGTGGTGTTGGTGGTAGAAGACAACACAGACAGTGTAGTGTGTTTGACTGTACATGTGTTGGTTGTCAGGTGTGTATGCCGTGGTGTTGGTGGTAGAAGACAACACAGACAGTGTAGTGTGTTTGACTGTACATGTGTTGGTTGTCAGGTGTGTATGCTGTGGTGTTGGTGGTAGAAGACAACACAGACAGTGTAGTGTGTTTGACTGTACATGTGTTGGTTGACAGGTGTGTATGCCGTGGTGTTGGTGGTAGAAGACAACACAGACAGTGTAGTGTGTTTGACTGTACATGTGTTGGTTGACAGGTGTGTATGCCGTGGTGTTGGTGGTAGAAGACAACACAGACAGTGTAATGTGTTTGACTGTACATGCGTTTGGTTGTCAGGTGTGTATCCCTGTGGTGTTGGTGGTAGAAGACAACACAGACAGTGTAGTGTGTTTGACTGTACATGTGTTGGTTGTCAGGTGTGTATGCCGTGGTGTTGGTGGTAGAAGACAACACAGACAGTGTAGTGTGTTTGACTGTACATGTGTTGGTTGTCAGGTGTGTATGCCGTGGTGTTGGTGGTAGAAGACAACACAGACAGTGTAGTGTGTTTGACTGTACATGTGTTGGTTGTCAGGTGTGTATGCTGTGGTGTTGGTGGTATAAGACAACACAGTGTAGTGTGTTTGACTGTACATGTGTTGGTTGTCAGGTGTGTATGCCGTGGTGTTGGTGGTAGAAGACAACACAGACAGTGTAGTGTGTTTGACTGTACATGTGTTGGTTGACAGGTGTGTATGCCGTGGTGTTGGTGGTAGAAGACAACACAGACAGTGTAGTGTGTTTGACTGTACATGTGTTGGTTGTCAGGTGTGTATGCTGTGGTGTTGGTGGTATAAGACAACACAGACAGTGTAGTGTGTTTGACTGTACATGTGTTGGTTGTCAGGTGTGTATGCCGTGGTGTTGGTGGTAGAAGACAACACAGACTGTAGTGTGTTTGACTGTACATGTGTTGGTTGTCAGGTGTGTATGCCGTGGTGTTGGTGGTAGAAGACAACACAGACAGTGTAGTGTGTTTGACTGTACATGTGTTGGTTGTCAGGTGTGTATGCCGTGGTGTTGGTGGTAGAAGACAACACAGACAGTGTAGTGTGTTTGACTGTACATGTGTTGGTTGTCAGGTGTGTATGCTGTGGTGTTGGTGGTATAAGACAACACAGTGTAGTGTGTTTGACTGTACATGTGTTGGTTGTCAGGTGTGTATGCCTGTGGTGTTGGTGGTAGAAGACAACACAGACAGTGTAGTGTGTTTGACTGTACATGTGTTGGTTGTCAGGTGTGTATGCTGTGGTGTTGGTGGTAGAAGACAACACAGACAGTGTAATGTGTTTGACTGTACATGCGTTGGTTGACAGGTGTGTATGCCGTGGTGTTGGTGGTAGAAGACAATGCAGGCAATGCAGAAGTCGCTCGACGATTCCTCATCTTTGACAACACAACTGACATCAGCATCAGTTCGGATGAAGATAAACAACTTCTGGTGTGGTCTGCGGCTGAGAACACATCTCACACATGGTTGACATCACTGGAAGGTGGAGACATTCTCGAGTACCAGGTAAGTAATGACAGCAATACCTGTTTGATCTTCTCAGCAGTATGACATTTATTGTTATGCTTCTTATACCTTGGGTCATGACCCATCCATTTGAGTGGGTTGCTTGCTTTGGGGTCAGAACTTTCCTTTTTGTCTTTCTTACTACAACATTTTAAAATGATAATAGATTTGCCAGTTGCAAGTCAAATCATGTTGGGGGCTGTCTTATCTGATAGAACTTGTGCAGCCACAAAAGTGTGAAGGATACCTGTGTAAATCAACAAATTATCATATTTGCCTTAATTAATTTTTCCATTTGATAATTTGCTATTGTCTGTCATTCCATAGAGAGAGTTTTTTTCTCAAAATGTTCAATGAAATAAATTGAGAAAATAGCCATCAAAAATTGCATAATGGATGTGATCACGTGATATCAGCATGTTTGATCCATGAGCAAGTTATTTAGAGGTATGTAATGGTTATAAAAGTGAACTTTATTGATAGTAAACATTAAAAACCAGTCGATTATCTGCCTCCTTATTGTCAGTTAAGCACAAGTACGAATTATAATAGTGTAATAGTCTTCAAAAGTTGTGGAAATTGTATTTGATATTCTGACTCCGCCTGCCTTCTTTTAACTGTCAGTTTGCAAGGGGTGTCCTCTTTCCACATTGCTAAACCAACGAACCGTGCTGGTATTGGTGATTTGTTTATGTTCAGCAATGTCATTAATTATTTCTTTTTGCATTAGTCACAAGTTCTTTGAAAGCAAGGGTATGATCCTAAGACAGCAATTTGGGTTGTGTCATAAAAGTTTATATTATTGACTTTCAAAGTTGATCAAGAACTCGTGGATTTAATAAGTATTGTTTTTCTGTGACCTTGATATTTACCAACCAACAAATGCTTCGAAGTTTATAAAAAAATAAGCATTACAAGATACAGCCAAATATAATATATCACAGTTGAGCTAAGACACAGCATTTTGATTCTTTGATTATATCCCCAAACAATCATTTTACTGATATGTTGAAAGAAAATACATAATAAAATGTTAAGTTTTGCATTCTCTTTGCACATTGATTATTGGTCTTAATGCAAAGACTTTGTCAACTGTAATATAGTTTAATATTATAAACAAATATTGTTTTCATTTTGCTTCTTTTGTAGAACTCTGCAATGGTTACAACTGATTCCGACTTTCAAGATAATATGACGGAAACAACTGATTCCATCCTGCAAGATAACATGACGGATACAAGTGATTCCATGCTGCAAGATAACATGACGGATACAACTGATTCCATGCTGCAAGATAACATGACGGATACAACTGATTCCATCCTGCAAGATAACATGACGGCTACAACTGATTCCATTCTGCAAGATAACATGACAGATACAACTGATTCCATCCTGCAAGATAACATGACTGATACAACTGATTCCATCCTGCAAGATAACATGACTGATACAACTGATTCCATCTGCAAGATAACATGACGGATACAACTGATTCCATTGTGCAACATCTCGTTGGAATCAGTTGGCATGGTCATTTTGCCAATGTGTTCCAACACACCAAGAAGTTCCTCAATGAAATAGCTGACCACTCTCCCCCACTGGACAGCAACTACGAGGAGATGACCGGTCAGCCACCGGTCACTGTCTCTAGACAGGTATGTGACAACCACACTAGCTGGCCATTATAATCTGTCACCTGACTCACCTCCAGTAATAAGTAGGTTTATATTCACTCAGTGACACTCGCCCTTGAAGCAACAAATTAGATGCAACAGTTATCTCTATTACAGAAGTTTGTTTAACTTACTCCCCTACTGGTGCCCTCTGTAGGAGAGTTTTTCATCACTTGATTCTCTCAGGAGAAATGTCCTCGAAACTATAGCATATTAAACTGAACATTGCAAGTATAAAAAAATCTATTTTATATATTTTTAAGATGTGCAATATATACAATGTTCAAATATACGAATACTCATTTTGGTAGGTTTAAAAAGATGACAGTGGTCTACTTGTAAATAAACGTATATATAATTTGTCAAACCATAACTCGTTTTTTAACTACAACATCTAGTTAATACACCTGCTATGCTTATGGATTAATAATCAATAAATAAACCTGAATATTGATTTAGTTATTTATATTTGTACCACTGTCTGCTGTAGGCCATACCAAATGTGAATGCCATCGTCAAGTATGAGTTGAGTCATGCTGTTGATCATGAGGGTGGTCGCTCTATCACAGTCCCAACAGGCTGGGTCAGTGTGGACAACTTCCAGGTGAGTAGGTGTCTTGTACATTGTCTACTGGTTGCTGGTTCCTCCCTGCCTCTCTCTGCTACCTTCTTTCCCTCACCACCCTCTCTCCCTCCTACTCCCTTTCTCCCTCTCTCCCTCTTAGCCGCTCTCACTCCTAGCGTCTCTCCCTCCTAGGCTCCGTCCCTCCTAGCCTCTCTCACTCCTAGCTTCTCTCCCTCCTAGCCTCTCTCCCTCCTAGCCTCTCTCCCTCCTAGCCTCTCTCTCCCTCCTAGCTTCTGTCCCTCCTAGCCTCTCTCCCTCCTAGCCTCTCTCCCTCCTAGCCTCTCTCCCTCCTAGCTTCTCTCCTCATAGCCTCTCTCCCTCCTAGCCTCTCTCCCTCCTAGCCTCTCTCCCTCCTATCCTCTCTCTCCCTCCTAGCTTCTGTCCCTCCTAGCCTCTCTCCCTCCTAGCCTTCTCTCCCTCCTAGCTTCTCTCCCTCCTAGCCTCTCTCACTCCTAGCCTCTCTCCCTCCTAGCCTCTCTCCCTCCTAGCCTCTCTCCCTCCTAGCCTCTCTCCCTCATAGCCTCTCCCTCCTAGCTTCTCTCCCTCCTAGCCTCCCTCCCTCCTAGCCTCCTCCCTCCTAGCCTCTCTCCCTCCTAGCCTCTCTCCCTCCTAGCCTCTCTCTCCCTCCTAGCTTCTGTCCCTCCTAGCCTCTCTCCCTCCTAACCTCTCTCATTCCTAGCCTCTCTCCCTCCTAGCCTCTGTCCCTCCTAGCTTCTGTCCCTCCTAGCCTCTCTCACTCCTAGCCTCTCTCCCTCCTAGCCTCTCTCCCTCCTAGCCTCTCTCCCTCCTAGCCTCTCTCCCTCCTAGCCTCTCTCCCTCCTAGCCTCTCTCCCTCCTAGCCTCTCTCCCTCCTAGCCTCTCTCCCTCCTATCCTCTCTCCCTCCTAGCTTCTCTCCCTCCTAGCCTCTCTCCCTCCTAGCCTCTCTCCCTCCTAGCCTCTCTCCCTCCTAGCCTCTCTCCCTCCTAGCCTCTCTCCCTCCTAGCTTCTCTCCCTCCTAGCCTCTCTCCCTCCTAGCCTCTCTCCCTCCTAGCCTCTCTCCCTCCTAGCTTCTCTCACTCCTAGCCTCTCTCCCTCCTAGCCTCTCTCCCTCCTAGCCTCTCTCCTCCTAGCCTCTCTCACTCCTAGCCTCTCTCCTCCTAGCCTCTCTCCCTCCTAGCCTCTCTCCCTCCTAGCCTCTCTCCCTCCTAGCCTCTCTCACCTCCTAGCCTCTCTCCCTCCTAGCCTCTCTCCCTCCTAGCCTCTCTCACTCCTAACCTCTCTCCCTCCTAGCCTCTCTCCCTCCTAGCCTCTCTCACTCCTAGCCTCTCTCCCTCCTAGCCTCTCTCCCTCCTAGCCTCTCTCACTCCTAGCTTCTCTCCCTCCTAGCTCTCTCCCTCCTAGCCTCTCTCACTCCTACCCTCTCTCACTCCTAGCCTCCCTCCTTCCTAGCCTCTCTCACTGCTAGCCTCTCTCACTCCTAGCCTCTCTCCCTCGTAGCCTCTCTCCCTCCTAGCCTCTCTCACTCCTAGCCTCTCTCCCTCCTAGCCTCTCTCCTCCTAGCCTCTCTCCCTCCTAGCCTCTCTCCCTCCTAGCCTCTCTCCCTCCTAGCCTCTCTCACTCCTAGCCTCTCTCCCTCCTAGCCTCTCTCGCTCCTAGCCTCTCTCGCTCCTAGCCTCTCTCACTCCTAACCTCTCTCACTCATAGCCTCTATCCCTCCTAGCCTCTCTCCCTCCTAGCCTCTCTCCCTCCTACCCTCTCTCCTCCTAGCCTCCCTCCTTCCTAGCCTCTCTCACTCCTAGCCTCTCTCACTCCTAGCCTCTCTCCCTCCTAGCCTCTCTCCCTCCTAGCCTCTCTCACTCCTAGCCTCTCTCCCTCCTAGCCTCTCTCCCTCCTAGCCTCTCTCCCTCCTAGCCTCTCTCACTCCTAGCCTCTCTCCCTCCTAGCCTCTCTCACCTCCTAGCCTCTCTCCCTCCTAGCCTCTCTCCCTCCTAGCCTCTCTCCTCCTAGCCTCTCTCACTCCTAACCTCTCTCACTCATAGCCTCTCATCCCTCCTAGCCTCTATCCCTCCTAGCCTCTCTCACTCCTAGCTTCTGTCCCTCCTAGCCTCTCTCCCTCCTAGCCTCTCTCCCTCCTAGCCTCTCTCCCTCCTAGCCTCTCTCCCTCCTAGCCTCTCTCACTCCTACCCTCTCTCCCTCCTAGCCTCTCTCACTCCTACCCTCTCTCACTCCTAGCCTCTCTCACTGCTAGCCTCTCTCACTCCTAGCCTCTCTCCCTCCTAGCCTCTCCCCTCTAGCCTCTCTCCTCCTAGCCTCTCTCCCTCCCTAGCCTCTCTCCTCCTAGCCTCTCTCCCTCCTAGCCTCTCTCCCTCCTAGCCTCTCTCCTCCTAGCCTCTCTCCTCCTAGCCTCTCTCACTCCTAGCCTCTCTCACTCCTAGCCTCTCTCACTCCTAGCCTCTCTCCCTCCTAGCCTCTCTCACTCCTAGCTTCTCTCCTCCTACCCTTCTCTCCCTCCTAGCCTCTCTCACTCCTAGCCTCTCTCACTCCTAGCCTCTCTCCCTCCTAGCCTCTCTCACTCCTAGCCTCTCTCACTCCTAGCCTCTCTCCCTCCTAGCCTCTCTCCCTCCTAGCCTCTCTCACTCCTAGCCTCTCTCCCTCCTAGCCTCTCTCACTCCTAGCCTCTCTCCCTCCTAGCCTCTCTCCCTCCTAGCCTCTCTCCCTCCTAGCCTCTCTCACTCCTAGCCTCTCTCCCTCCTAGCCTCTCTCACTCCTAGCCTCTCTCACTCCTAGCCTCTCTCCCTCCTAACCTCTCTCACTCATAGCCTCTATCCCTCCTAGCTTCTCTCCCTCCTAGCCTCTCTCACTCCTACCCTCTCTCACTCCTAGCCTCCCTCCTTCCTAGCCTCTCTCACTGCTAGCCTCTCTCACTCCTACCCTCTCTCACTCCTAGCCTCTCTCACTGCTAGCCTCTCTCACTCCTAGCCTCTCTCCCTCCTAGCTTCCCTCACTCCTAGCCTCTCTCACTCCTAGCCTCTCTCCCTCCTAGCTTCTGTCCCTCCTAGCCTCTCTCCCGCCTAGCCTCTCTCACTCCTAGCCTCTCTCGCTCCTAGCCTCTCTCGCTCCTAGCCTCTCTCGCTCCTAGCCTCTCTCGCTCCTAGCCTCTCTCCCTCCTAGCCTCTCTCACTCCTAGCCTCTCTCCCTCCTAGCTTCTGTCCCTCCTAGCTTCTGTCCCTCCTAGCCTCCCTACCTCCTAGCCTCTCTCCCTCCTAGCCTCTCTCCCTCCTAGCCTCTCTCCCTCCTAGCCTCTCCCTCCTAGCCTCTCTCACTCCTAGCCTCTCTCCCTCCTAGCCTCTCTCCCTCCTAGCCTCTCTCCCTCCTAGCCTCTCTCACTCCTAGCCTCTCTCACTCCTAGCCTCTCTCCCTCCTAGCCTCTCTCACTCCTAGCCTCTCTCACTCCTAGCCTCTCTCATTCCTAGCCTCTTTCCCTCCTAGCCTCTCTCACTCCTAGCCTCTTTCCCTCCTAGCCTCTTTCACTCCTAGCCTCTCTCCCTCCTAGCCTCTCTCACTCCTAGCCTCTTTCCCTCCTAGCCTCTCTTACTCCTAGCCTCTCTCACTCCTAGCCTCTCTCCCTCCTAGCCTCTCTCCCTCCTAGCCTCTCTCTCCCTCCTAGCTTCTGTCCCTCCTAGCCTCTCTCCCTCCTAACCTCTCTCATTACTAGCCTCTCTCCCTCCTAGCCTCTGTCCCTCCTAGCTTCTGTCCCTCCTAGCCTCTCTCCCTCCTAGCCTCTCTCAGTCCTAGCCTCTCTCCCTCCTAGCCTCTCTCCCTCCTAGCTTCTGTCCCTCCTAGCCTCTCTCCCTCCTAGCCTCTCTCCCTCCTAGCCTCTATCACTCCTACCTTCTCACACTCCTAGCCTCTCTCCCTCCTAGCCTCTCTCACTCCTAGCCTCTCTCCCTCCTAGCCTCTCTCACTCCTAGCCTCTCTCCTCCTAGCCTCTCTCACTCCTAGCCTCTCTCCCTCCTAGCCTCTCTCACTCCTAGCTTCTCTCCCTCCTAGCTTCTCTCCCTCCTACCCTCTCTCACTCCTACCCTCTCTCCCTCCTAGCCTCCCTCCTTCCTAGCCTCTCACTACTAGCCTCTCTCACTCCTAGGCTCTCTCCCTCGTAGCCTCTCTCCCTCCTAGCTTCTCTCACTCCTAGCCTCTCTCACTCCTAGCCTCTCTCACTCCTAGCCTCTCTCCCTCCTAGCCTCTCTCCCTCCTAGCCTCTCTCCCTCCTAGCCTCTCTCCCTCCTAGCCTCTCTCCCTCCTAGCCTCTCTCATTCCTAGCCTCTCTCACTCCTAGCCTCTCTCACTCATAGCCTCTATCCCTCCTAGCCTCTCTCACTCCTAGCCTCTATCCCTCCTAGCCTCTCCCTCCTAGCCTCTATCCCTCCTAGCCTCTCTCACTCCTAGCCTCTCTCCCTCCTAGCCTCTCTCCCTCCTAGCCTCTATCACTCCTACCTTCTCACACTCCTAGCCTCTCTCCCTCCTAGCCTCTCTCACTCCTAGCCTCTCTCCCTCCTAGCCTCTCTCCCTCCTAGCCTCTCTCCCTCCTAGCCTCTCTCACTCCTAGCCTCTCTCCCTCCTAGCCTCTCTCACTCCTAGCTTCTCTCCCTCCTAGCTTCTCTCCCTCCTACCCTCTCTCACTCCTACCCTCTCTCACTCCTAGCCTCCCTCCTTCCTAGCCTCTCACTGCTAGCCTCTCTCACTCCTAGGCTCTCTCCCTCGTAGCCTCTCTCCCTCCTAGCTTCTCTCACTCCTAGCCTCTCTCATTCCTAGCCTCTCTCACTCCTAGCCTCTCTCCCTCCTAGCCTCTCTCCCTCCTAGCCTCTCTCCCTCCTAGCCTCTCTCGCTCCTAGCCTCTCTCATTCCTAGCCTCTCTCACTCCTAGCCTCTCTCACTCATAGCCTCTATCCCTCCTAGCCTCTCTCACTCCTAGCCTCTCTCCCTCCTAGCCTCTATCCCTCCTAGCCTCTATCCCTCCTAGCCTCTCTCACTCCTAGCCTCTATCCCTCCTAGCCTCTCTCACTCCTAACCTCTCTCACTCATAGCCTCTATCCCTCCTAGCCTCTCTCACTCCTAGCCTCTATCCCTCCTAGCCTCTATCCCTCCTAGCCTCTCTCGCTCCTAGCCTCTCTCCCTCCTAGCCTCTCTCACTCCTAGCCTCTCTCCCTCCTAGCCTCTCTCACTCCTACCCTCTCTCCCTCCTAGCCTCTCTCACTCCTAGCCTCTCTCACTCCTAGCCTCTCTCACTCCTAGCCTCTCTCCCTCCTAGCCTCTCTCACTCCTAGCCTCTCTCCTCCTAGCCTCTCTCACTCCTAAGCCTCTCTCACTCATAGCCTCTATCCCTCCTAGCCTCTCTCCCTCCTAGCCTCTCTCCCTCCTAGCCTCTCTCCCTTCTAGCCTCTCTCACTCCTAGCCTCTCTCACTCCTAACCTCTCTCATTCATAGCCTCTATCCCTCCTAGCCTCTCTCACTCCTAGCTTCTGTCCCTCCTAGCCTCTCTCACTCCTAACCTCTCTCATTCATAGCCTCTATCCCTCCTAGCCTCTCTCACTCCTAGCTTCTGTCCCTCCTAGCCTCTCTCACTCCTAACCTCTCTCACTCATAGCCTCTATCCCTCCTAGCCTCTCTCCCTCCTAGCCTCTCTCACTCCTAGCCTCTCTCACTCCTAGCCTCTATCACTCCTAGCCTCTCTCATTCATAGCCTCTATCCCTCCTAGCCTCTCTCACTCCTAGCTTCTGTCCCTCCTAGCCTCTCTCCCTCCTAGCCTCTCTCGCTCCTAGCCTCTCTCCCTCCTAGCCTCCCTCCCTCCTAGCCTCTCTCCCTCCTAGCCTCTCTCACTCCTACCCTCTCTCCCTCCTAGCCTCTCTCACTGCTAGCCTCTCTCACTCCTAGCCTCTCTCCCTCCTAGCTTCCCTCACTCCTAGCCTCTCTCATTCCTAGCCTCTCTCACTCCTAGCCTCTCTCCCTCCTAGCTTCTGTCCCTCCTAGCCTCTCTCCCTCCTAGCCTCTCTCACTCCTAGCCTCTCTCGCTCCTAGCCTCTCTCACTACTAGCCTCTCTCCCTCCTAGCCTCTCTCATTCCTAGCCTCTCTCACTCCTAGCCTCTCTCCCTCCTTCCATCTCCTACCCTCCATCCCTCTTTCTCCCACCCTCTCCCATTCTGAGAATGGATAATGATCCACTGTTTGTGTTGTTGATGGCGATGGGCGTGAGTACTCTCTGTTGTGTGAGAGAAAGAGAGCAATAGAGAGCGATTCTTTTTGACATTCCGCGACAGGAGGGTGACTTGTATGTGTGAGGATGACAGACGTGACTACTCTATGTTGTGTTTTAGAGAGAGACAATGACTGTGGACACCCCGAGAGAGGACGGTGACTCGGTGCGTGTGTGGGTGAGGGCGACGGACGTGATGGGCAACATGAAGACCGACTCTGTGTTGGTGCATGTTGACTCGTCACCTCCTGTCATCCAGGACGTCTGGCTGTCTCGACACGGCCACACTCAGCTTGCTGTACACCACTCTGTCGACTTGTTTGATGCAAAGTAAGCAACTGAAGCATTTAGATATTAATACGCTAACGTTAGAATATTGTAAGTGCATCTCCTGTGAAATGTTGAGCTCCACTCATCTCCTGTTTTTATTCGTTGAACCAATTGCCAGTATATAGTTGAGAAATTGGCAATAGTTATGTAGAAGTTTTTGTTTTGTTTTGTTTTACTGTTTCACCAATTCCTGCCATGCTGACCGAGTGTGTGTTGCTGGTGCTGTCTAGGTTTGAGTTTGACAGCTATGACTTCCACTCGGGCTTGAAGGAGGTTCACTGGCGACTACACGACTCACTAGACTCTAACACGGAGCACGGCAGTGGACATGTCCCTGTCCACAAACACTTGGTGGGTTGTTGGTCTCCTCTCCCTCAATATCCTGGGGGAGGCTGGCCATGATATGTCCTCAATTGATGTTTTCTTTTTCTCTGCCATCTTCATCACCATATATCTTTCATTATGTGGCATGCCGATAATAAAAACAAACAGCATGTCAGTCCAGCAGCAGCAGCAGCAGCAGCAGCAGCAGCAGCAGCAGCAGCAGCAGCAACCTTTCAGGAAGGCGTTCTTCAGATTTCACGCTTGATTTCATACGATGCTTTTTAATGCAAGCTTTGCTTGCCCCGTGTTCCATTAGTGAAAACACAACCCCACTCCACTCATTTGAGCATTCCGTGTTAGCTGATATTGCTGCCAAGTTTATATTTTGTTTTAAGAATTCATATGTATATGGTCTAGATATATATTCACAACTTTGCTTGTAGATAGAATTAGATACATAAAATAATTCACACAAATAACCACTGCACATTACTGATTGTGCGACCTTGCTTTCACCAGGGCAATATGTCAGAATGTGTTGCCCCGAGTTGCTATTGCATTCCCAAAGACAACGAGTGCTACCTGCATCACTTTGAGATCCAGCCAAACATGCAAAAGATGAAGGAGCCACAAGGGAAACACGACTTTGACTACAAACTCGTCCTTACGGTTACAAACAACGCCATGTTGACCACTGTCTTCATGTTCAAGGCAAGTTATGACACGACCCCCATCTACCTGAGGTGGTGTCAACAGCATCTGAATCACCATGTCATCTCATGTTTCCTAACAGATCAACTGTAGACACTGTATGCTGTCCCCTCTACCTGGGGTGGTCAATCAGACATAGTCCTGACATCACCCATGTACTCTCTGTTCCCTCAATCACTGTAACATCACCGCCCCTCTACCTGGGTGGTGTCAGACAGCCTGACATCACCCCATGTTCTCTCTTTCCCTCAGATCACTGTGGACAGACCGCCCCTCACATGGGGTGGTGTCGACAGCCTGACATCACCCCATGCACTTCTGTTCCTCAGATCACTGTAGACACGACCGCCCCTCTACCTGTGTTGTTGACAGCCTGACATCACCCCATGCACTCTCTGTTCCCTCAGATCATTGTAGATTCACCCCCCTCTACCTGGGGTGGTGTCAGACATCCTGACATCACCATGACTCTCTTCCCAGATCACTGTAGACACGCCGCCCCTCTGCCAGGGGCATGAAGTGAGACAGCCTGACATCACCCCATGCACTCTCTGTTCCCCTCAGATCACTGTAGACATGACCGCCCCTCTACCTGGGGTGGTCTCAGACAGCCTGACATCACCCCATGCACTCTCTGTTCCCTCAGATCACTGTAGACACGACCGCCCCTCTACCTGGGGTGGTGTCAGACAGCCTGACATCACCCCATGCACTCTCTGTTCCCTCAGATCACTGTAGACACGACCGCCCCTCTACCTGGGGTGGTGCTGACAGCCTGACATCACCCCATGCACTCTCTGTTCCCTCAGATCACTGTAGACACGACCGCCCCTCTACCTGGGGTGGTGTCAGACAGCCTGACATCACCCCATGCACTCTCTGTTCCCTCAGATCACTGTAGACACGACCGCCCCTCTACCTGGGGTGGTGTCTGACAGCCTGACATCACCCCATGCACTCTCTGTTCCCTCAGATCACTGTAGACACGACCGCCCCTCTACCTGGGGTGGTGTCATGACAGCCTGACATCACCCCATGCCTCTCTGTTCCCTCAGATCACTGTAGACACGACCGCCCCTCTACCTGGGGTGGTGTCAGACAGCCTGACATCACCCCATGCACTCTCTGTTCCCTCAGATCACTGTAGACACGACCGCCCCTCTACCTGGGGTGGTGTCAACAGCCTGACATCACCCCATGCATTCTCTGTTCCCTCAGATCACTGTAGACACGACCGCCCCTCTACCTGGGGTGGTGTCAGACAGCCTGACATCACCCCATGCACTCTCTGTTCCCACAGATCACTGTAGACACGACCGCCCCTCTACCTGGGGTGGTGTCAGACAGCCTGACATCACCCCATGCACTCTCTGTTCCCCAGATCACTGTAGACACGACCGCCCCTCTACCTGGGGTGGTGTCAGACAGCCTGACATCACCCCATGCACTCTCTGTTCCCCAGATCACTGTAGACACGACCGCCCCTCTACCTGGGGTGGTGTCTGACAGCCTGACATCACCCCATGCACTCTCTGTTCCCTCAGATCACTGTAGACACGACCGCCCCTCTACCTGGGGTGGTGTCAGACAGCCTGACATCACCCCATGCACTCTCTGTTCCCTCAGATCACTGTAGACACGACCGCCCCTCTACCTGGGGTGGTGTCAGACAGCCTGACATCACCCCATGCACTCTCTGTTCCCACAGATCACTGTAGACACGACCGCCCCTCTACCTGGGGTGGTGTCAGACAGCCTGACATCACCCCATGCACTCTCTGTTCCCACAGATCACTGTAGACACGACCGCCCCTCTACCTGGGGTGGTGTCTGACAGCGAGCAGTCTGAGCCAGACGTAGACTTCCAGCAAGGCTCCACTCAGCACGCCTCGTGGCAGGGATTCTTTGACCGAGAGAGCGGCATCATGTTCTACCAGTTCGCCTTCTCTGACCACTGTCTCCCGGCCAGTGACTTCTCAGTGCCTCCAACGGGAAAGGTAGTATAACATTTACCAGATGAAATATGATTTTCTGTAGTTGCTAATAATTAATTCAGGCAGTTATTCAAAACCACTAGGCATCTTGTGAGGCAAATTGCAATTTGGGTGTGTTTTAGCATATGTCATGCAGAAAAAATTACTGATGTGAATAATGTATAATGCTATTGATATGTTCATCTGTTGTTCACCTCTAAATGAGATCTCAATAAACTTGCCCTATCAACAACACGTCCCAGGTGAAAGTAAGCAACAATGAATAGAGAGAAAATTACTGTTGTATAACTTGGGACCATTCATTATCATAATTTGTTGTTATTTTGGCTGAGCAAAAAATGGTAAATGATATCATTGACACTGCAGTGGGTAGCCACAACAAGGAAGTGTAACCAATTAAATACACGTCAGGTGACAGAGACGACATTGACCTACGCCAGCAGGACTGTGTCGGGCCCCGGGACCTACCACTGCACTGTCATCGCCTACAACAAGGCCCTCGAGCCCTCGGAGCCCGTGTGTTCTGATGGCGTCACTGTCGACACGACGGCGCCAGAGATCCATGAAGTGTCTGTTGAAAACTCGTGGACAAAGGACGGCCTCGTGAAGGACTCGACCAGCCATGTGTGGTACATTGACAGGAACAGGTTCCGTGTTCTACTGGAGCACCCCAGTGACAACTGCAGGTAATGACAAAGTGTCACTAGTTCTGTGACTCAGTGACAACAGTGACAGGTAATGTATCACTGTGTCGCTTGTTCTAGGACCCAGTGACAAATACAGGTAATGTCTCACTGTGTCACTAGACCTAGTGACAACTGCATGTAATGTCTCACTGTGTCACTAGTTCTAGGACCCAGTGACAAATACAGGTAATGTCTCACTAGTGTACTACTAGCCCCTCTGATGTCTCAGTGACAACAGTGACAGGTAATGTCTCACTGTGTCACTTGTTCTAGGACCCAGTGACAAATACAGGTAATGTCTCACTGTGTCACTAGTTCTAGGACCCAGTGACAAATACAGGTAATGTCTCACTGTGTCACTATTCTAGGACCCAGTGACAAATACAGGTAATGTCTCACTGTGTCACTAGTTCTAGGACCCAGTGACAAATACAGGTAATGTCTCACTGTGTTACTAGACATAGTGACAACTGCATGTATGTCACTAGTTCTAGGACCCAGTGACAAATACAGGTAATGTCTCACTGTGTCACTAGTTCTAGGACCCAGTGACAAATACAGGTAATGTCTCACTGTGTCACTATTCTAGGACCCAGTGACAAATACAGGTAATGTCTCACTGGTCCCGTGACAAATACAGGTAATGTCTCACTGTGTCACTAGTTCTAGGACCCAGTGACAAATACAGGTAATGTCTCACTGTGTCACTTGTTCTAGGACCCAGTGACAAATACAGGTAATGTCTCAATGTATCACTAGACCTAGTGACAACTGCATGTAATGTCTCACTGTGTCACTAGTTCTAGGACCCAGTGACAAATACAGGTAATGTCTCACTGTGTCACTAGACCTAGTGACAACTGTGTGTAATGCCTCACTGTGTCAATACGTTCTAGGGCTAAGTAAAACAGAAAACCACTGCCGGTAATGATGTCACTAGTGCTAGGACAGAGTAATACCAACAGGTAATGTGTCACTAGCTAGCAAGTGATAGTGTCAACTTCCATGATTTCAACATTTAGTGTCACTTGGGAGGAAGTGTGCAGCTGTATATTAAGTGCAGAGTCTCCTGTTTTAAACAAAACAATTTGTTATTATAATTTACTTTTTACTTTTAAATGTACATATTTATTTATTTATAACATACATTTCAGAAATACACATGAATTATATAAGATCAATGTGCATGTATAGTTATTGTTAATTGTTGCAGGCAAAAAGCCCGGCTTGAGAACAAGATATCGTTGTATCGAATTAGACAGCTGCGGAAGAGTTCTAGTGAGAACAATGTGACATTGTGCCAGAAACCAACTTTCCCACAAGACACAAACATCATAGTTAGCAAAGAGAACATGGTTAGTAATTGTTAACATTTATTGGAAGTATATATATTTTATTATTTTCCATGTCATGCTATGGAACTATGAGAGTAAGTGATATCATTTTGAAGTGTATCATTGTTTATCGTCTTAAACATAGAACAATTCATTTTGCAACAATATATTTTTGTTTTGAAGTAGCATTAACCTTGCATATATCACATGCAGCCTGTGTGAATGTGACACCCAGTAGTCCTACTTGCTCCCTTCAGTTGGAGCTGTCCTGGTTCGGCTCGGACGACGAAAGTGGCATCTACGTGTATGAAGTGGGACTCAGTTCAATGCGATCTGAGGACATGGATCTGCTGCCGTACACGTCAACTCACGGCCACCGTCACTTCATCACCTACCACCCGGACCTGATGGACGGACAGACCTTCTACATCCACATCAAGGCCGTCAACAGGGCGGGACAACAGACTGTCCAGGTAAGATGTTTACTTTGTCTCACAAGGTTAGGTAAAGGACGTCAACAGGGCAGGACAACAGACTGTCCAGGTAAGATTTTTACTTTGTCTTATGGCCACATCAAGGCTGTCAACAGGGCAGGACAACAGACTGTACAGGTAAGATGTTTACTTTGTCTCTGACTGGCGTCAAAAAAATCAAAGGCCTACCGTCAACTTACAGGGCGGGACAACAGACTGTCCAGGTAAGACGTTTACTTTGTCTTACCTAGAAACATCAAGGTTGTCAACAGGGCAGGACAACAGACTGTCCAGGTAAGATGTTTACTTTGTCTTACCTGGCAACATCAAGGTTGTAAAGGGCAGGACAACAGACTGTCCAGGTAAGACGTTTACTTTGTCTTACCTGGACACATCAAGGCTGTCAACAGGGCGGACAACAGACTGTCCAGGTAAGACGTTTACTTTGTCTTACCTGCACATCAAGGCTGTCAACAGGGCAGGACAACAGACTGTCCAGGTAAGATGTTTACTTTGTCTTACCTGGCAACATCAAGGTTGTCAACAGGGCAGGACAACAGACTGTCCAGGTAAGATGTTTACTTTGTCTTACCTGGCAACATCAAGGTTGTCAACAGGGCAGGACAACAGACTGTCCAGGTAAGATGTTTACTTTGTCTTACCTGGCAACATCAAGGTTGTCAACAGGGCAGGACAACAGACTGTCCAGGTAAGACGTTTACTTTGTCTTACCTGGCAACATAAAGGGGACAGGGAGGACAACAGACTGTCCAGGTAAGACGTTTACTTTGTCTTACCTGGCAACATCAAGGTTGTCCACAGGGCAGGACAACAGACTGTCCAGGTAAGACGTTTACTTTGTCTTACCTGGCAACATCAAGGTTGTCCACAGGGCAGGACAACAGACAGTCCAGGTAAGACGTTTACTGTTGTCTTACCTGGCAACATCAAGGTTGTAAAAGGGCAGCACAACAGACTGTTCAGGTACGACGTTTACTGTGTCTTACCTGGAACATCAAGGTGTCCACAGGGCAGGACAACAGACATGTCCAGGTAAGAGTTTACTTGTCTATGACCAGGCACGATGGAAGGTTGTTATCAGGTGCAGGACAACAGACTGTCCAGGTGAAGAAGGTTTTATCTCTGTCTTATCCAGGAGATCAAGGTGTGTTACCTGGTACAACAGACGTCCAGGTGAGAGATAGTTGTCTTATCTCTAGTACATAGTGTCCAGGTGGGGCAGGAAGACTGTGTTATCGTATGTACTTATGTCATCCCAGGTAAGATGCAAGGTGTGTATCTCGGTACAACTATGTGTCCAGGTAAGAGTTGTATCTCTGGTCTTACCAGGTGAGAGGAAGGTGTGTAATCTCTGGTACCTATGTGTCCAGGTGAGAGGAAGTGTGTTATCTCTGGTACTATGTATCCGGTGAGAGGAAGGTGTGTTATCTCTGGTACCTATGTGTCCAGGTGAGAGGAAGGTGTGTTATTCTGTCTTACCGGTAAAAACGTAAATGTTATTCAACAGGTGAGAGGAAAAGACTGTCCAGGTTATCTCTGGTACCTATGTTTTCCTAGGGTGAGACGGATCAAGTGTGTTATCTCTGGTACCTATGTGTCCAGGTGAGAGGAAGGTGTGTTATCTCTGGTACATAGTGTGGTGAAGGAGGGTATTGAACAACAGGGAACTGGTCGTCAGGTAAGAGTGTGTTATCTCTGGTACCTATGGTATCAGGTGAGAGGAAGGTGTGTTATCTCTGGTACCTATGTTCCAGGTGAGAGGAAGGTGTGTTATTTGTCTACCTGGACACTCATGGCTGGTAACAGGTGGGAAACTGATGGTTCAGGTAAGATGTTTATCTCATGGTACCTATGTGTCCAGGTGAGAGGAAGGTGTGTTATCCAGGTAAGATGTTTTGTTGTCTCTCTGGTGAGAGGAAGGTGTGTTATCTCTGGTACCTATGTATCCAGGTGAGAGGAAGGTGTGTTATCTCTGGTACCTATGTGTTCAGGTGAGAGGAAGGTGTGTTATCTCTGGTACCTATGTGTTCAGGTGAGAGGAAGGTGTGTTATCTCTGGTACCTATGTGTCCAGGTGAGAGGAAGGTGTGTTATCTCTGGTACCTATGTGTCCAGGTGAGAGGAAGGTGTGTTATCTCTGGTACCTATGTGTCCAGGTGAGAGGAAGGTGTGTTATCTCTGGTACCTATGTATCCAGGTGAGAGGAAGGTGTGTTATCTCTGGTACCTATGTGTCCAGGTGAGAGGAAGGTGTGTTATCTCTGGTACCTATGTGTTCAGGTGAGAGGAAGGTGTGTTATTCTGGTACCTATGTGTCCAGGTGAGAGGAAGGTGTGTTATCTCTGGTACCTATGTGTTCAGGTGAGAGGAAGGTGTGTTATCTCTGGTACCTATGTGTTCAGGTGAGAGGAAGGTGTGTTATCTCTGGTACCTATGTGTTCCAGGTGAGAGGAAGGTGTGTTATCTCTGGTACCTATGTGTCCAGGTGAGAGGAAGGTGTGTTATCTCTGGTACCTATGTGTCCAGGTGAGAGGAAGGTGTGTTATCTCTGGTACCTATGTGTTCAGGTGAGAGGAAGGTGTGTTATCTCTGGCACCTATGTGTTCAGGTGAGAGGAAGGTGTGTTATCTCTGGTACCTATGTGTTCAGGTGACAGGGCCGGTCTTGGTGCAAGTGGACGCTCCTGTCTTCACTGGTCACATTGCTGTGTCCGTACAAGAACATGTAGGCACCAAGTACCTGGTTGGTTGGTGGGACAAGACAGACTTCTCAGCCACAGACCTACAAAATGGTCTCATCTACAGCTATGGCTATGCCGTAGGTAAGTACTTCTTGGTTAAGATGAGGTATCTTCTTTTCTTCTGTGAGTATCCATATTGTCACCAAATGACTGGAGGAACCATATAGAATTAACTTAGCAGCTGTGTTGTTTCTGCGTTGATTGGCACAGACAATTTCAAAGTTTGTCTTGTTTGATTCCACTTGGCACAGTCTTGACACAGACAACATCAAAGAGTTTGTGTGTTGTTTATTTCACAGGCACAGTCCTGGCACAGACAACATCAAAGAGTTTGTGTGTTGTTTATTTCACAGGTCACAGTCCTGGCACAGACAATATCAAAGAGTTTGTGTTGTTTATTTCACAGGCCACAGTCCTGGCACAGACAACATCAAAGAGTTTGTGTGTTGTTTATTCCACAGGTCACAGTCCTGGCACAGACAATATCAAAGAGTTTGTGTGTTGTTTATTTCACAGGTCACAGTCCTGGCACAGACAATATCAAAGAGTTTGTGTGTTGTTTATTTCACAGGTCACAGTCCTGGCACAGACAACATCAAAGAGTTTGTGTGTTGTTTATTTCACAGGTCACAGTCCTGGCACAGACAACATCAAAGAGTTTGTGTGTTGTTTATTTCACAGGCCACAGTCCTGGCACAGACAATATCAAAGAGTTTGTGTTGTTTATTTCACAGGTCACAGTCCTGGCACAGACAACATCAAAGAGTTTGTGTGTTGTTTATTTCACAGGACACAGTCCTGGCACAGACAACATCAAAGAGTTGTGTGTTGTTTATTTCACAGGCACAGTCCTGGCACAGACAACATCAAAGAGTTTGTGTGTTGTTTATTTCACAGGTCACAGTCCTGGCACAGACAACATCAAAGAGTTTGTGTGTTGTTTATTTCACAGGCCACAGTCCTGGCACAGACAACATCAAAGAGTTTTGTGTTGTTTATTTCACAGGCCACAGTCCTGGCACAGACAACATCAAAGAGTTTGTGTGTTGTTTATTTCACAGGTCACAGTCCTGGCACAGACAACATCATAGAGTTTGTGTGTTGTTTATTTCACAGGCCACAGTCCTGGCACAGACAACATCAAAGAGTTTGTGTGTTGTTTATTTCACAGGCCACAGTCCTGGCACAGACAACATCAAAGAGTTTGTGTTGTTTATTTCACAGGTCACAGTCCTGGCACAGACAACATCAAAGAGTTTGTGTGTTGTTTATTTCACAGGTCACAGTCCTGGCACAGACAACATCAAAGAGTTTGTGTGTTGTTTATTTCACAGGTCACAGTCCTGGCACAGACAACATCAAAGAGTTTGTGTGTTGTTTATTTCACAGGTCACAGTCCTGGCACAGACAACATCAAAGAGTTTGTGTGTTGTTTATTTCACAGGTCACAGTCCTGGCACAGACAACATCAAAGAGTTTGTGTGTTGTTTATTTCACAGGTCACAGTCCTGGCACAGACAACATCAAAGAGTTTGTGTGTTGTTTATTTCACAGGTCACAGTCCTGGCACAGACAACATCAAAGAGTTTGTGTGTTGTTTATTTCACAGGTCACAGTCCTGGCACAGACAACATCAAAGAGTTTGTGTGTTGTTTATTTCACAGGTCACAGTCCTGGCACAGACAACTATCAAAGAGTTTGTGTTGTTTATTTCACAGGCCACAGTCCTGGCACAGACAACATCAAAGAGTTTGTGTGTTGTTTATTTCACAGGTCACAGTCCTGGCACAGACAACATCAAAGAGTTTGTGTTGTTTATTTCACAGGTCACAGTCCTGGCACAGACAACATCAAAGAGTTTGTGTGTTGTTTATTTCACAGGTCACAGTCCTGCACAGACAACATCAAAGAGTTTGC
>JAODUO010000860.1:0-165000 GCA_025642075.2 Ridgeia piscesae | reverse complement strand
ATTATATGAACCTTGTTCTTGCCCATTGCTCCAGCTCTGCTCCTACTCGGCCAGTCTGAAGGCACCCCTGGAGACGTCCAGTTGTGTTGTGTTGGCATTGAGGGCGTACAACAAGGTGGGTCTGTCCTCAACCATCACCCGCCAACTGAGTGGGTGTGACGTCACCAGCAAACTGAAACTGACTGTGATGGACGCAGTAGCAACAAACCTGGATGGGTGAGTGTGGTTCTGGACGAAGACAGTAGATCATAACTTATGTCATTTATGATTGTCAGGACATGTCATTCTAATGTGGTTGTTTGTCAGGACGTCATTCTAATGTGGATGTTTGTCAGGACATTTAACTCTAATGTGGATGTTTGTCAGGACATGTCATTCAGTTATTATCAAGACATGTATATATTCTGATATGGATATTTGTCAGGATTTGTCATTCAATTATTGCCAAGTGATGTCATTCTAATATCCAGAAAGTAGTGCCAGAGCAATAAGAATATTTGTTAACAATGTTAAACCACAGCAACACTTAAAGTGTATAACTTCATGTCTACTCTTTTTCAGGTCTCAGGTAGTTTACTCTAAACAGCCGAAACTTGGGCTTCTTGTGCGCATGCGTTTGGTTGTGTGTTTGTTTGTTTGTTATAGCTTATTTGTTTGTATGTTTGTTTGTTTGTTTGTTTGTTTGTTTGTTTTACGGGCAATTTATAAAGCAATTTTTTTCATTATTTTCTATCTTACCACATGAGTTATTATTTAGTAGTTATTAACTTGACTTGTGTTGTTTCTCATATTGTATTTTTTTTATAACTTGATAGTTTGAAGAATACATTGTAGCATCACATAAACAAATTCTCAACATACTTTGATATTTGGTCTCATCACAGTAACATCTTACTTAAGAAGAATGCTCAGTGGCTGATGTCAGACCGTGAGTACACTCCGTCCTCATCGTCCCTGAGTGCCGTGTGGCCAGACCTGCGTCATGGCACATACCACTGGAAGGTGGTCTCAGATACGCCATCAGGAGACTCGCCTTCGTGCAGCCAGAAACAGCTCCAGACTACAGCGACTACGACTGCTCAGCCCCAGAAGTGATGGCGTGTGGGGAGACAAGGGTGAGATGTGTGGGGAGACAAGGGTGAGATGTGGAAGAAGGTGAGTGGGGAGCAGGAGGGGGAAGGTGATGTGGGACATGAGAGGAGAAGGGAGAGGGGGCAGAAGGTGGGAGACAGAGATGGGGGGAGAATGTAAAAGAATTTGGAAAGGGGGTGGGGAATGGGAGAAAGGGGAGTGGGGAGAGGGGGATGTGGGAGACAAGGTGAGATGTGTGGGAGAAGGGGGATGATGTAGAGCCGGGTGAGACTGTGTGAGCAAGGAGTGACGTGTGGCAGACAGGTATTGGAGATACAGGAAGTGGTAGATGAGCAAGGGAGATGTGTGAGAGACAAGTCAGATGTGGAGTAGATGTGAGAACAAGGAAGTGATGGCGTGTGGGGAGACAAGGGTGAGATGTGTGGGGAGACAAGGGTGAGATGTGTGGGGAGACAAGGGTGAGATGTGTGGGGAGACAAGGGTGAGATGTGTGGAGAGACAAGGGTGAGATGTGTGGGGAGACAAGGGTGAGATGTGTGGGGAGACAAGGGTGAGATGTGTGGAGAGACAAGGGTGAGATGTGTGGAGAACAAGGGTGAGATGTGTGGGGAGACAAGGGTGAGATGTGTGGGAGACAAGGGTGAGATGGTGTGGAGAGACAAGGGTGAGATGTGTGGGGAGACAAGGGTGAGATGTGTGGAGAGACAAGGGTGAGATGTGTGGGGAGACAAGGGTGAGATGTGTGGGGAGACAAGGGTGAGATGTGTGGGGAGACAAGGGTGAGATGTGTGGAGAGACAAGGGTGAGATGTGTGGGAGACAAGGGTGAGATGTGTGGGGAGACAAGGGTGAGATGTGTGGAGAGACAAGGGTGAGATGTGTGGAGAGACAAGGGTGAGATGTGTGGAGAACAAGGGTGAGATGTGTGGGAGACAAGGGTGAGATGTGTGGAGAGACAAGGGTGAGATGTGTGGAGAGACAAGGGTGAGATGTGTGGGGAGACAAGGGTAATGTGTGAGAGAAAGGGTGAGATGTGTGGGAGACAGGGTAGAGTGTGTGGAGAGCAAGGTGAGATGTGTGGGAGACAAGGGTGAGATGTGTGGAGAGACAAGGGTGAGATGTGTGGAGAGACAAGGGTGAGATGTGTGGAGAGACAAGGGTGAGATGTGTGGAGAGACAAGGGTGAGATGTGTGGAGAGACAAGGGTGAGATGTGTGGAGAGACAA
This sequence comes from Ridgeia piscesae, assembly GCA_025642075.2. Taxonomy (NCBI): domain Eukaryota; kingdom Metazoa; phylum Annelida; class Polychaeta; order Sabellida; family Siboglinidae; genus Ridgeia; species Ridgeia piscesae. Next base: position 162,683 of record JAODUO010000860.1, on the reverse strand, counting down.
GGGTGAGATGTGTGGAGAGAAGGGGAGATGTGTGGAGACAAGGTGAGTGTGGGGAACAAGGGTGAGATGTGTGGGGGATAAGGGGGGGGGGAGACAAGTGTGAGATGTGTGGAGAAAGGGTGAGATGTGTTGGGAAAGGGAGATGTGGGGAGACAAATGGTGAGATGTGTGGGAGACAAGGTGAGAGTGGGGCGGTGTAGATAGTGACCAGACATTAATGTGGTTGTATGAGGGGTACAGTAAATGGTGACTTCTGAGATATGTGAATGTGTTGGTGATAAGGGAGGGGCGGTGCTACTACATATGTGACTTCTGAGATATGTGAATGTGTTGGTGATAAGGGAGGGGCGGTGCTACTACATATGCAGCTTGGCCAATGTCATGCATCTGTTGTTATTACAGGATAACTTTGTGAACGTCCATGGTTTGCCACTAAAAGAAGGACAACGCTACTACATCTGTATCCTGGCCAATGCCACCGACCTGAAGTTTGAGAAGTTCACACAACATCTGGAGCAGAACTCGGAGTGCAGCAACGGAATCGATGTAGTGGACACAACGCCGCCCACCGCTGGTCAAGTGTGGGTCGGAAGTCACCAGAAACACTGGCACTTTCAGGTGTGTTTTCTGCAGAAGTGGACCAGAGGTTTCTGTGAATAAATGCCACTGTTTGTAGGAATTTCTTTAGTGGATTCTGGTTCTGGTGTCTTAATTGTTATATTGAGCCTGGGGTCTTGTAGAATCAGATGAAGTAGAAATGTTATTGTAATATTATTATATATGCTAAATATATCTGACAAGGTTGTAAAACTGTCTGCATGTATGTTATTGTGTACCATTGTTTTATATGATAATGTATGCTGTTGCAGACAAACAATCAGTTGTATGCTGAAGCTGAGTTTATGACTTTATACTTTGATTGTTTACTAAAATTATTTTGTTGTAATTTTTAGCTGGAATTTCGTTTATTTCAGATCGACCGATCACAGCTGAACATTTACTGGAGCTCATTCATTGATGTTGAAGCCTATGGTCATTCCTCACACCACTCTGGTATACACAAGTATGAGTATGCCATTGGTGAGTGTATGTTTTGGCAAGCATGACAATATCATAGGTTAACATTTATCATTTCAGTATATAAAGCATTCTTCTGCTAATACAGTACATTGCCATCTTTCAAGGACTGTCTTTGATGACACTGTAATCTTGCTGAACTTAAAAGAAAGGTACATAAGATATGTTTTGCTTTAAGAAATAGTTGTCCCTTAGATAAAAAAAACAGTAATTTAACACCATTGTACAATGTCTATTAATTCCAACAATGGATGTTTGTATTTAAAAAACTCATTTCAGAGGTGGTTGTTAAACATGTTGACAGTCAAGTTCTATACCTTGTATCACTTAGCACTGTAAATGGTTTGTGTTAGTTACCCAGTGTGAGGGCATGGTTTGTGTTGTGTCAGTTACCCAGTGTGAGGGCATGGTTTGTGTTGTGTCAGTTACCCAGTGTGAGGGCATGGTTTGTGTTGTGTCAGTTACCCAGTGTGAGGGCATGGTTTGTGTTGTGTCAGTTACCCAGTGTGAGGGCATGGTTTGTGTTGTGTCAGTTACCCAGTGTGAGGGCATGGTTTGTGTTGTGTCAGTTACCCAGTGTGAGGGCATGGTTTGTGTTGTGTCAGTTACCCAGTGTGAGGGCATGGTTTGTGTTGTGTCAGTTACCCAGTGTGAGGGCATGGTTTGTGTTGTGTTGGTTACCCAGTGTGAGGGCATGGTTTGTGTTGTGTTGTGTCGGTTACCCAGTGTGAGGGCATGGTTTGTGTTGTGTCAGTTACCCAGTGTGAGGGCATGGTTTGTGTTGTGTCAGTTACCCAGTGTGAGGGCATGGTTTGTGTTGTGTCAGTTACCCAGTGTGAGGGCATGGTTTGTGTTGTGTCAGTTACCCAGTGTGAGGGCATGGTTTGTGTTGTGTCAGTTACCCAGTGTGAGGGCATGGTTTGTGTTGTGTCAGTTACCCAGTGTGAGGGCATGGTTTGTGTTGTGTCAGTTACCTAGTGTGAGGGCATGGTTTGTGTTGTGTCGGTTACCCAGTGTGAGGGCATGGTTTGTGTTGTGTAGTTACCCAGTGTGAGGGCATGGTTTGTGTTGTGTCAGTTACCAGTGTGAGGGCATGGTTTGTGTTGTGTTAGTTACCCAGTGTGAGGGCATGGTTTGTGTTGTGTCAGTTACCCAGTGTGAGGGCATGGTTTATGTTGTGTCAGTTACCTAGTGTGTGGGCATGGTTTGTGTTGTGTCAGTTACCTAGTGTGAGGGCATGGTTTGTGTTGTGTCAGTTACCTACATGTGGGCATGGTTTGTGTTGTGTTAGTTACCTATCATGTGGGCATGGTGTATGTTGTGTTAGTTACCTATCATGTGGGCATGGTGTATTTGTGTGTAGTTACCATTGGGGCATGGTGTATGTTGTGTTAGTTACCTATCATGTGGGCATGGTGTATGTTGTGTTAGTTACCTATCATGTGGGCATGGTTTGTGTTGTGTTAGTTACCTATCATGTGGGCATGGTTTGTGTTGTGTTAGTTACCTATCATGTGGGCATGGTGTATGTTGTGTTAGTTACCTATCATGTGGGCATGGTGTATGTTGTGTTAGTTACCTATCATGTGGGCATGGTGTATGTTGTGTTAGTTACCTATCATGTGGGCATGGTGTATGTTGTGTTAGTTACCTATCATGTGGGCATGGTGTATGTTGTGTTAGTTACCTATCATGTGGGCATGGTGTATGTTGTGTTAGTTACCTATCATGTGGGCATGGTGTATGTTGTGTTAGTTACCTATCATGTGGGCATGGTGTATGTTGTGTTAGTTACCTATCATGTGGGCATGGTGTATGTTGTGTTAGTTACCTATCATGTGGGTATGGTGTATGTTGCAGGCACATCACCTCAAGGAGTGGACATTCGGGACTATGTGGACGTTGGTGTGACTAACATGGCTGTTGCAAAAAGTCTGACCCTACACGATGGACAGACTTATTACATCACAGTCCGGGGTGAGTGGTCAGTGTTTGTGGTCAGTCACTCATGTGGTCAGTAGACTGTGGCTGTTGACGTTATATATTAGAAACACATAAAGTTATGTTCTTGAATTGCAATATCTTGTTGGTTTGTAGCAATTTTTGAGAACCATATAAAAATTTAATATGTTACCCAAAGGCATGGAATGCAGTACTGAACCTTATAAATGTTACTGAACATGTCACTTCCTATCAGAACTGCCCAGAAACATTACAGTTAAATCCTGGCAGACCTGTTCATTTGAACATCACCTAAACTTATCTGGGAAATATTCTCTTGATGGAACGATTACATATGGCAGTTCACTCTATCACATGTGTTGATGCCATAATCACACTTACCACATGTGTTGATGCCATAATCACTCTTACCACATGTGTTGATGCCATAATCACTCTTACCATCAGTGACCAATCACAACCACATGTTTGATTCCATAATCACACTCACATGTGTTGATGCCATAATCACACTTACCACATGTGTTGATGCCATAATCACACTTACCACATGTGTTGATGCCATAATCACACTTACCACATGTGTTGATGCCATAATCACACTTACCACATGTGTTGATCCATAATCACACTTACCACATGTGTTGATGCCATAATCACTACTTACCACATGTGTTGATGCCATAATCACACTTACCACATGTGTTGATGCCATAATCACATTTACCACATGTGGATCCATAATCAACTTACCACATGTGTTGATGCCATAATCACACTTACCACATGTGTTGATGCCATAATCACACTTACCACATGTGTTGATGCCATAATCACACTTACCACATTGTTGATTCCATAATCACACTTACCACATGTGTTGATTCCATAATCACACTTACCACATGTGTTGATGCCATAATCACACTTACCACATGTGTTGATGCCATAATCACACTTACCACATGTGTTGATGCCATAATCACACTTACCACATGTGTTGATGCCATAATCACTACCACATGTGTTGATGCCATAATCACACTTACCACATGTGTTGATGCCATAATCACACTTACCACATGTGTTGATGCCATAATCACACTTACCACATGTGTTGATGCCATAATCACACTTACCACATGTGTTGATGCCATAATCACACTTACCACATGTGTTGATGCCATAATCACACTTACCACATGTGTTGATGCCATAATCACACTTACCACATGTGTTGATGCCATAATCACACTTACCACATGTGTTGATGCCATAATCACACTTACCACATGTGTTGATGCCATAATCACACTTACCACATGTGTTGATGCCATAATCACACTTACCACGTGTTGATGCCATAATCACACTTACCACGTGTTGATTCCATAATCACACTTACCACATGTGTTGATTCCATAATCACACTTACCACATGTGTTGATGCCATAATCACACTTACCACATGTGTTGATGCCATTCACCTATCATGCATTACATGTGTTGACCATAATCATGTGTTGATTCCTATCAATCACATGTTGTTTACTTACCACATGTGTTGATGCCATAATCACACTCAAGTGAGTACATTCCACATGTGTTGATCTAACTAACATGGTTGTTCAAATCACACTTACCACATGTGTTGATGCCATAATCACACTTACCACATGTGTTGATGCCATAATCACACTTACCACATGTGTTGATTCCATAATCACACTTACCACATGTGTTGATTCCATAATCACACTTACCACATGTGTTGATTCCATAATCACACTTACACATTGTTGATCCATAATCACACTTAATGTGTTGATCCATAATCACACTTACCACATGTGTGATTCCATAATCAACACTTACCAGTGTTACATAATCACTTTACAGTGTTGCAACCTTCCATTGACATCACACTTACCACATATCTTGATGACCATATCACTTAAGGGACCATTCACTTACCACATGTGTTGATGCCATAATCACACTTACCACATGTGTTGATGCCATAATCACTTTACCACATGTGTTGATGCCATAATCACTCTTACCACATGTGTTGATTGCCATAATCACACTTACCACATGTGTTGATGCCATAATCACACTTACCACATGTGTTGATGCCATAATCACACTTACCACATGTGTTGATGCCATAATCACACTTACCACATGTGTTGATGCCATAATCACACTTACCACATGTGTTGATGCCATAATCACACTTACCACGTGTGTTGATGCCATAATCACACTTGGGATGTTCTTGAACCCAGGCTTGGAGTCTCTGACAGAATGTTTGTGAGAGACACATCAGGTGTGTCACTGTGTGTGTCACCCTTGCTGTGTTCTAAGTGACTTGTACGTTTCCTGTAGCCACTGACCATGTGGGTAGATCGACTACTGCTTGCTCACCCGCAGTCACCATTGACTCGACTCCACCAGGTGTCAGTGCAGTGCTCATTGACGTAGGCGGGTCTTACGTGACAGAACGCAGTGAGCTGACAGCGGTGTGGAAGGGCATCTTTAGTGATGATGAAAGTGGTGAGTTTAAAGTAGATATCTAGATACACCCTTCAGCTTCTGGTAGCAGACTCAGTTGGGATTGGCTGCTCATTCATAGATGCAACAGTTTACTATCAACAAGGCTATTCCCAAATTACCCATGAAGCAACAAGCCAAAGGCAACTGTTATCATTACTATAGTATTTTGATTTTAAATTCATGACAGTGGCACCATCTTAAGAATGTGTTGTAATACAATTTGACCTCTGAATAATGTAGACAGCTTTAAATAACTACGTTTTTCAAATACACTGCCATTTTGTAGATCAAAGGCCCATGGTCCATTTAGGATGTGAATAGACCTAGAAAGAAGTGGGTGGATTTCAGTGGTGTACTCATTATATTAAATGTGTATACAACAGTTTGTCTGCAATAGTATTATATACTATTACATACAACAGTAATACCTTGCACACAAACCTATAATTGTAGTTACAAACTTAGTATATTGATAAGTAGATCATACATCACATCCCAGCCACACTGTAGATCATACACTGTGATATTAGCCTCTAGATGCAACTATCCTACTGACATTTGCTTGCAGGGATTGAGCTGTACTACTGGTGCTTGGGCTCCCAGGCAGGCTACTGTGACATGATGTCTTATGTGGAGACACAGGAACCAGAAGGGTCCCAGGGTGACCTGCACCTGACAGACGGACACCCAGTCTATGTGTCTGTGCAGGTGAGACAGTCACCAAAGTTGTGAGTGAAACAGTCATTTGTAAACAATGGGTACAGTGGTCATGTCAGAGCCAATGTATGTATTCGTTTATTGTTTTCGCTTCAGCAGTGCACTAATTAACTAAGATGCAAGATTGACTTAATTTAACCAGCACATTTGATCCAATAATGTGGTATATTTGACCATGTATGACATTGCTGCTACATTTTTATACATCAGTCCTCATTTCATAGTTTGGTTTAAAGACAGGGTTTTAGCATCATCAGTCTGACATAGAACTGTACCAACTTATAGTAGTTATAACTGAAACATATGACACGTTCCAGGCAGTAAACAGAGTTGGACTGACAGCAGTGACAGTGTCTAAAGCTGTCATAGTTGATGCGTCACCTCACATGACTGTCATGTTTATTGTAGGCAGTAAACAGAATGGGACTGACAGCAGTGACAGTGTCTAAAGCTGTCATAGTTGATGCGTCACCTCACATGACTGTCATGTTTATTGTAGGCAGTAAACAGAATGGGACTGACAGCAGTGACAGTGTCTAATGCTGTCATAATTGATGTGTCACCTCACATGACTGTCATGCTTATTGCAGGCCTTAAACAGAGTTGGACTGACACAGTGACAGTGTCTAAAGCTGTCATAGTGGTTGTGTCACCTCACATGACTCATGTTTATTGTAGGCAGTACCATAAATCCTGTATTATTAGCCGCGGCTACTAATACAGTAGTGTGTAGCCGAAATGTGGACGAAAACGCCAAAGTTGGGGTGCGGCTTTAAATACAGTAATTTGCCGAAACAAATTGACATTTGGGTCACAGAATTGTCAGTATAAACGTGAAAAACTTACTGAAGAAACGAAGCCGGTTTTATAAATAACATATTGTATTACAATTGCCAGTTGTGCTAAACAAATGATATAACAGTTAATAAAATCCCATGTCCATAAAATGTTCAGATACAACGATCAGAATATGAAAACTGTCACAATTAAACTCCACAAAAGTCCCTTTCATCATCGCTGTCAAAGAATGTCTTGGCTAGGTCGGGGAAGGGAACGGCTCGGCGTCGCCATTTCATGTATCCATTTCAACGTTGGCAACATCGTTGACCGTTGACCGGGTACGCGTACACCAGACAATCATCATCAAATATGATGAAATAATTCCTTTCACAGTTAATATAATCCTTTGTCAACACTATTGTAGTATTGTCGCCGTCAAAGAACGATGTCGCGAATGGCATGATGGTGTCGTTCAGTGTAGTGTGTCCGTGTCTGAGTCTGATGCTGCAGCATGCGCCTGCAAATAAATGTTATGTCATCGTCCTTTGTTAGCATCAATCCCACGCCATCTGTTTTGTTTTGACATTAGTTTTAATCTCAGTTCCAAGAACAATGTTCACACGTCTACAAAAGCCAGGCTTCATGGTGATTGTCAAAATAACACCACACTCTACCAGGGCTTCCCAGCCACTGAAGACCGAGTTAATTGCATTTGCTTTCTGGGTCAAGATACAATGTTGTAACCCTGACTTCCCTGTGCCTGGGCGCTGCCTGGACAAACACGGTTGGCTGGTGGCCTAATTAAGGGACGACTGAGAAAAACATGTTACATCCGTTCCCACGCTGGTGGAGACGCCAAGTTATTATATTGTTGCTAGCCGGCAAGGAAGCGTCTTTGAAGTATACACAGGCCTGGGAGAGGATGGGTAGCTTACATTTTATAGGTGCCAGCATTATGCATGGTTCTACATACAACCCTATAAAACCAAAACTTCTTAACATATTTTAATAATTTTAGCACCATTGAATAGCTTAAATATGTGGCTACATTTTATTCGTTGGATATATGGACATTCTGCCACCCAATTATGTTCTGATAGCATGGTGAAATTGTGGTTATTTCTTCCCCGTTTTGGTCCTAATTCACGTAATAATATTCTGATTAAAATACATACTGTGTTGTAATTATAAATGCATTACAATAATGAGTCTTTCAGTTATTCATTTATGGTCATTATTAGCAAAGTTATGACTTTTATGAAACACTAAAAAATTTCCAAATTGCATGTGCTACGGCAGTATGTCACACGCAGTTTTGGCTCAAAGTCGGGGTGCGGCTTTAAATAAGGGTTTTGCCGATATCAAACTAATTAAAGCCGCACCCCGACTTTTGACCTAAATCCCGAAGTTCTTCCGCACTGTTTGCCGATATCAAACAGTGCGAAGAAATTCGGGATTTATGTCAAAAGTCGGGGTGCGGCTTTAATTAGGGGTGCGGCTACTAATACAGGATTTACAGTAAACAGAGTTGGACTGACAGCAGTGACCGTGTCTAGAGCTGTCATAGTGGATGTGTCCCCTCACATGACTGTCATGTTTATTGTAGGCAGTAAACAGAGTTGGACTGACAGCAGTGACAGTGTCTAGAGCTGTCATAGTGGTTGTGTCCCCTCACATGACTGTCATGTTTATTGTAGGCAGTAAACAGAGTTGGACTGACAGCAGTGACAGTGTCTAGAGCTGTCATAGTGGTTGTGTCACCTCACATGACTGTCATGTTTATTGTAGGCAGTAAACAGAGTTGGACTGACAGCAGTGACAGTGTCTAGAGCTGTCATAGTGGTTGTGTCCCCTCACATGACTGTCATGTTTATTGTAGGCAGTAAACAGAGTTGGACTGACAGCAGTGACAGTGTCTAGAGCTGTCATAGTGGTTGTGTCCCCTCACATGACTGTCATGTTTATTGCAGGCAGTAAACAGAGTTGGACTGACAGCAGTGACAGTGTCTAGAGCTGTCATAGTGGTTGTGTCCCCTCACATGACTGTCATGTTTATTGCAGGCAGTAAACAGAGTTGGACTGACAGCAGTGACAGTGTCTAGAGCTGTCATAGTGGTTGTGTCCCCTCACATGACTGTCATGTTTATTGTAGGCAGTAAACAGAGTTGGACTGACAGCAGTGACAGTGTCTAGAGCTGTCATAGTGGTTGTGTCCCCTCACATGACTGTCATGTTTATTGTAGGCAGTAAACAGAGTTGGACTGACAGCAGTGACAGTGTCTAGAGCTGTCATAGTGGTTGTGTCCCCTCACATGACTGTCATGTTTATTGTAGGCAGTAAACAGAGTTGGACTGACAGCAGTGACAGTGTCTAGAGCTGTCATAGTGGTTGTGTCCCCTCACATGACTGTCATGTTTATTGTAGGCAGTAAACAGAGTTGGACTGACAGCAGTGACAGTGTCTAGAGCTGTCATAGTGGTTGTGTCACCTCAAATGACTGTCATGTTTATTGCAGGCAGTAAACAGAGTTGGACTGACAGCAGTGACAGTGTCTAGAGCTGTCATAGTTGATGCATCACCAATAACGTCATGTTTATTGTCACATAAACAGAGTTGGACTTAGACTAGACAGTAAAAACATGTCAAAAGCTGAAAAAAATATTATATTATACAAATTTTGGCTGGAAGATGTTGTAAAGATGTCAAAACCCTAAATGCAAAAGCCCTAAAAGTGCCTGTTTTTATAAGGGTTGTAAAGACCATCCTTAAAATAAAGCCGATTAAATTTTGCAGAATCACTGTCTATTTAAAGCACCTAATAAGAAATTTTGTTCATATCCTGAGAAAGAGCTTACTTCCCCAAGCCATACTTTTGTTTTTGTAGCCTTGACACCATTCATTTTTGTTCTCTTTTTCATGGATACCATGATCGTAAAACAAGTTTTGATAATCAAACATTGGAGCTAAGTTAGTTTTACCTATAGTGAATTTTGACAAGGTAAATTGTAAGTAAGATTACATATTTGCCAGCGCACTGTTAAAGATTGTATTGGTGTTTCTTGGTGTTGGGGATTGCCAACAGACACTGCTAAAAAGAGTTACATTTATTAGGGGATGTGCGCTTAATAGGATGGGTACCATAAAAAAATATAGTAATATTCAATTGAAAATCCACTTAAGAATTAAAATCAACACCACTGAGTTTGTGGGTTTGTTTTAAATTATAATCTCCACTGTAAACGTAGTATTGCAGCTGTGAATACAATACGTCGTTTATGTAAGACTTAGATATGTTCAGTTATATAGGAGGATACCAGAGCCAGCAGCTCCCTTGTTGTTTCTCCCCTGATGGGTCCTTCCCCTTCCTTCTACACAGGGCTGGTCTCTTGGAGATATGTACTGTTTCAGACATGTGCCACTGATGTGAGAGCAGTTTGGGCGGGATTCCACGACCCGCACTCTCACATCACAGGCTACAGTGTGAACATTGGCAAGTGTCCTCAGTGTGGGGACATCCTCGAGAAGTCACATGTTGGCATCACAACCAGTAAGTGCAGCCTAGAACTACACCTTTGATTTTAACTGTCCCATCATATGTCACTTTGTCTGTTTTTCCCCTTGTTTGTTTGGACATTCCTCACCCCTTTTGTTTTGTTTCACCTTCCCAATTTTTTGGTTACGTCTTTTTTTCACCCTGCCCCCTTTTCTGTCCCCCCCTTCCCTCTTGTATGTCTGTCACCCTTCCACCTGTCTTCACCTTCCCACCTGTACGTCTGTCACCCTGCCACCTATCTGTCACCCTGCCACCTGTCTGTCACCCTTTCCACCTATCTGTCACCCTTCCACATGTCTGTCACCCTTCCACCTATCTGTCACCTTCCATCTGTCTGTCAACCTCCCACCTGTCTGTCACCCTTCCACCTGTCTGTCACCCTTCTACCTGTCTGTCACCCTCCACCTGTCTGTCACCCTTCCACCTGTCTGTCACCCTTTCCCCAGTCTGTCTGTCACCCTCCCACCTGTTTGTCCCCTTTCCCAGCTGTCTGTCACCCTCCCACCTGTCTGTAGGCCTACATCTGAGCACTGTGACACTGGAGCATGGTGTGACGTACTACACGACAGTGGAGGCATGTAATGGTGCCGGTCTTTGTGTCACTGTCACGTCTGATGGCATCATCACCGACACGTCACCACCAGTGGCAGGTGTCATCTTTGATGGCATCAGTAGCAGTGACGTTGAGTACCAGAGCTCGAGGTAAGTCTTCACGGACTGATGTGAACGTAACATGTTTGTTACTTTTCTATGAAACACTCGTCTCTAAGTGTCCTTTTGATGGGAGGGTGTCTTTATGTTAGTGTACATTTGTGATAGAGTGTCAGTGTTACTATACATTTATACATTTGTGTTAGGGTATTTTTATTTTAGGGTACGCTTATGTTTTAATGTTCCATTATGTGACGGCATCTGTGTTTATTGGGATACGTTTCCACTTAATTTGTAGCATTTTGTGCTGGTGTACAGTTTTGTTAGGGTCTCTCTGTAGTGTTCGTACATGTTGTGGTCACTGTTCACTTCACTAACATTTGTCTGGCCACACACAGGTCCACTCTGTCCAGTCACTGGGTCAACTTCCATGACCCAGAGTCTGACCTCTTGGACATGGAGTGGCGGGCTGGGACCTCGCCTGGACACGGTGACATCCTCTCTCCAACACGACTCCACGTGACAGACAAGGTGACAGTCAACCTGACAGACCCACTGCCACTGGGCAGGAGAATCTACGTCACACTGAAGGTGTTCAACAGGGCAGGTAGGACTGACCAGCTTCCTTGTCCAGCTGACCACTCTCTCTTACAGGTATGTGGCTGTTGAGAGAGACAGATCACATCATGTTTGGTCTGACTCTGGCCACATATTACATGGTAACAGGTTGTATTTGTGCTACTTTCAAGCTTAAACAGTACAAATTAATTGCAGTACTTTGTTCAGCTACATAAAAGTGCATGCATGCATGCGGTCATGCAAGCATGCATGCGAGTGTGTACATGCATGTGTTGTATTTATGTATATGTTTATTATTATTTATTTTGAATCGTTTTCAGCACAAAGTTTGATATTCTGTAGTGTTAAGAGACAAACTGTAAAACTCTGGTCATTACAAGTTCTAAATAAAATAATGTATTCATATTGAAACTATCTTTTCAGTTATTATACGATGTAACTAACGTATTCCTACTGAGAAATCTTACATCAGAGTTACGACAACATAAGTAGTTTGTCACCAACCCTGTGTACTTGTGATGTAGGTCTGTCAATTGAGAGGTCATCGATGGTTTCATTGTTGACAACACAGCACCGGTGACAGTCACAAGGGTAGTTCTTGACAACCGCATTGGGTCCCTAAAGCCTAACACACAGGTAATATTTACAACTCATTCAATCACTTCATTGATGTCACATGTTTACCTTATGTATGGATGTCATCAGAAAATATGATATATTTTCCTTATGCAGATGGGTGTTATCACAAGGTTTGACATTATAGACATATTTTACCTCTCAAGAAACTTGGTTTTCTACCTGGATATTTGAATCTGCTGACGAAGAAGATGGGTGTGGTTAATTCACTGAATAATTGCTGTTGACAACAAGACTTACCGGTTGACACAGTCACAATGATTTATAGGTGGACACTCAGTTGACATGTTTACCTTGTGTAGGTGTGGCTGTCATCACTAAGTGTGTAATGTTTACCTTGTGTAGGTGTGGCTGTCATCACTTAAGTGTGTAATGTTTACCTTGTGTAGGTGTGGCTGTCATCACTAAGTGTGTAATGTTTACCTTGTGTAGGTGTGGCTGTCATCACTAAGTGTGACATGTTTACCTTGTGTAGGTGTGGCTGTCATCACTAAGTGTGTAATGTTTACCTTGTGTAGGTGTGGCTGTCATCACTAAGTGTGTAATGTTTACCTTGTGTAGGTGTGGCTGTCATCACTAAGTGTGACATGTTTACTTTGTGTAGGTGTGGCTGTCATCACTCAGTGTGACATGTTTACCTTGTGTAGGTGTGGCTGTCATCACTAAGTGTGTAATGTTTACCTTGTGTAGGTGTGGCTGTCATCACTAAGTGTGTAATGTTTACCTTGTGTAGGTGTGGCTGTCATCACTAAGTGTGTAATGTTTACCTTGTGTAGGTGTGGCTGTCATCACTCAGTGTATGTTACCTGGTAGTGTGGCTGTCATCACTAAGTGTGAATGTTACCTTGTGTAGGTGTGGCTGTCATCACTAAGTGTGACATGTTTACCTTGTGTAGGTGTGGCTGTCATCACTAAGTGTGTAATGTTTACCTTGTGTAGGTGTGGCTGTCATCACTAAGTGTGTAATGTTTACCTTGTGTAGGTGTGGCTGTCATCACTAAGTGTGTAATGTTTACCTTGTGTAGGTGTGGCTGTCATCACTAAGTGTGTAATGTTTACCTTGTGTAGGTGTGGCTGTCATCACTAAGTGTGTAATGTTTACCTTGTGTAGGTGTGGCTGTCATCACTAAGTGTGACATGTTTACCTTGTGTAGGTGTGGCTGTCATCACTCAGTGTGACATGTTTACCTTGTGTAGGTGTGGCTGTCATCACTCAGTGTGTAATGTTTACCTTGTGTAGGTGTGGCTGTCATCACTAAGTGTGTAATGTTTACCTTGTGTAGGTGTGGCTGTCATCACTCAGTGTGTAATGTTTACCTTGTGTAGGTGTGGCTGTCATCACTAAGTGTGTAATGTTTACCTTGTGTAGGTGTGGCTGTCATCACTAAGTGTGTAATGTTTACCTTGTGTAGGTGTGGCTGTCATCACTAAGTGTGTAATGTTTACCTTGTGTAGGTGTGGCTGTCATCACTAAGTGTGTAATGTTTACCTTGTGTAGGTGTGGCTGTCATCACTAAGTGTGTAATGTTTACCTTGTGTAGGTGTGGCTGTCATCACTAAGTGTGTAATGTTTACCTTGTGTAGGTGTGGCTGTCATCACTAAGTGTGTAATGTTTACCTTGTGTAGGTGTGGCTGTCATCACTAAGTGTGTAATGTTACCTTGTGTAGGTGTGGCTGTCATCACTAAGTGTGTAATGTTTACCTTGTGTAGGTGTGGCTGTCATCACTAAGTGTGTAATGTTTACCTTGTGTAGGTGTGGCTGTCATCACTCAGTGTCCAATGGAAGATGTCAGATCCTGAGAGTTCCATAGTGGAACAGTTTGTGTCTCTGACCACACGGGACTCCATCCAGCATAATGTGCCAGCAGTCAAGGTAAGACGCCATCTAATATAATCAGCCTATAATTAAGGTAGGACCCCATCTAATATAACATGATTGCTGTTTTGGTAATAATACATTACATCATCTTAACTTGCCTACAGTCAAAGTAAAAATGCATCCATCTTAATATGCCTATAGTAAAGATAACACTCCATCCATTTTACCATGCAGACAATCAAGGTTAGACTCCATCCCTTTTACCATGCAGACAATCAAGGTTAGACTCCATCCCTTTTACCATGCAGACAATCAAGGTTAGACTCCATCCATCTTAACATGCCTACTGTCAAGGTTAGACTCCATCCATCTTAACATGCCTACTATCAAGGTTAGACTCCATCCCTCTTAACATGCCTACTGTCAAGTTAGACTCCATCCCTCTTAACATGCCTACTGTCAAGGTTAGACTCCATCCATCTTAACATGCCTACTGTCAAGGTTAGACTCCATCCCTCTTAACATGCCTACTGTCAAGGTTAGACTCCATCCATCTTAACATGCCTACTGTCAAGGTTAGACTCCATCCATCTTAACATGCCTACTGTCAAGGTTAGACTCCATCCATCTTAACATGCCTACTGTCAAGGTTAGACTCCATCCATCTTAACATGCCTACTGTCAAGGTTAGACTCCATCCATCTTAACATGCCTACTGTCAAGGTTAGACTCCATCCATCTTAACATGCCTACTGTCAAGGTTAGACTCCATCCATCTTAACATGCCTACTGTCAAAGTTAGACTCCATCCATCTTAATATGCCTACTGTCAAAGTTAGACTCCATCCATCTTAATATGCCTACTGTCAAGTTAGACTCCATCCATCTTAATATGCCTACTGTCAAGGTTAGACTCCATCCATCTTAACATGCCTACTGTCAAAGTTAGACTCCATCCATCTTAACATGCCTACTGTCAAGGTTAGACTCCATCCATCTTAATATGCCTACTGTCAAGGTTAGACTCCATCCATCTTAATATGCCTACTGTCAAGGTTAGACTCCATCCATCTTAACATGCCTACTGTCAAAGTTAGACTCCATCCATCTTAACATGCCTACTGTCAAGGTTAGACTCCATCCATCTTAACATGCCTACTCAAGGTTAGACTCCATCCTCTTAACATGCCTACTGTCAAGGTTAGACTCCATCCATCTTAACATGCCTACTGTCAAGGTTAGACTCCATCCATCTTAACATGCCTACTGTCAAGGTTAGACTCCATCCATCTTAACATGCCTACTGTCAAGGTTAGACTCCATCCATCTTAACATGCCTACTGTCAAGGTTAGACTCCATCCATCTTAACATGCCTACTGTCAAGGTTAGACTCCATCCATCTTAACATGCCTACTGTCAAGTTAGACTCCATCCATCTTAACATGCCTACTGTCAAGGTTAGACTCCATCCATCTTAACATGCCTACTGTCAAGGTTAGACTCCATCCATCTTAACATGCCTACTGTCAAGGTTAGACTCCATCCACTCTTAACATGCCTACTGTCAATGTTAGACTCCATCCATCTTAACATGCCTACTGTCAAGGTTAGACTCCATCCATCTTAACATGCCTACTGTCAAGTTAGACTCCATCCATCTTAACATGCCTACTGTCAAGGTTAGACTCCATCCATCTTAACATGCCTACTGTCAAGGTTAGACTCCATCCATCTTAACATGCCTACTGTCAAGGTTAGACTCCATCCATCATTAACATGCCTACTGTCAAGGTTAGACTCCATCCATCTTAACATGCCTACTGTCAAGGTTAGACTCCATCCATCTTAACATGCCTACTGTCAAGGTTAGACTCCATCCATCTTAACATGCCTACTGTCAAGGTTAGACTCCATCCATCTTAACATGCCTACTGTCAAGGTTAGACTCCATCCATCTTAACATGCCTACTGTCAAGGTTAGACTCCATCCATCTTAACATGCCTACTGTCAAGGTTAGACTCCATCCATCTTAACATGCCTACTGTCAAGGTTAGACTCCATCCATCTTAACATGCCTACTGTCAAGTTAGACTCCATCCATCTTAACATGCCTACTGTCAAGGTTAGACTCCATCCATCATAACAAGCCTACTGTCAAGTTAGACTCCATCCATCTTAACATGCCTACTGTCAAGGTTAGACTCCATCCATCTTAACATGCCTACTGTCAAGGTTAGACTCCATCCATCTTAACATGCCTACTGTCAAGGTTAGACTCCATCCATCTTAACATGCCTACTGTCAAGGTTAGACTCCATCCATCTTAACATGCCTACTGTCAAGTTAGACTCCATCCATCTTAACATGCCTACTGTCAAGGTTAGACTCCATCCATCTTAACATGCCTACTGTCAAGGTTAGACTCCATCCATCTTAACATGCCTACTGTCAAGTTAGACTCCATCCATCTTAACATGCCTACTGTCAAGGTTAGACTCCATCCATCTTAACATGCCTACTGTCAAGTTAGACTCCATCCATCTTAACATGCCTACTGTCAAGGTTAGACTCCATCCATCTTAACATGCCTACTGTCAAGGTTAGACTCCATCCATCTTAACATGCCTACTGTCAAGGTTAGACTCCATCCATCTTAACATGCCTACTATCAAGGTTAGACTCCATCCATCTTAACATGCCTACTGTCAAGTTAGACTCCATCCATCTTAACATGCCTACTGTCAAGGTTAGACTCCATCCATTTAACATGTAGCAGGTTGATCATCCACTAATGCTATTACTGTTAGTACTTCAGTGAATCATTAAATGATGCTATGTCAGGTTACCCATATCAACAGCTGTCAACTGTAAAAGTAGAAATCTTTAACATGTCTCACTTGTATAGAGTTAGAGTCAACAATTTTAACATAGCCGTTGTATCCGCTGTTTAAGTTGACGCCATCAAACATGCTACGTGTCACAAGTAGTATTGGCCATGGAGAGACTTATACGCCTAAGGTGTCAAGTTGCAACACCAGACTCTGTTACTAAGTCCTACAATAAGGCATCTTAGACTAGTGGTCTCCACAGAATTGTCATGCTACGTTTTTATTGGGAGGTACATAAAAACTGCTAACACCTGTGTCACAAACATAATTAGGCAACACAAACATTATTAGTTTAAGTTGACAACATAAACATTGTTACTTGTGTAGATTGACAACACAACTTTGTTACTTTAAGTTGACAACTAACAGACAGTACTAACGTTACTTAGTGTAGGTTGACAACAGACATTGTTACTTTATGTTGACAACATAAACATTGTTACTTGTGTAGATTGACAACATAAACATTGTTACTTAGTGGTTGACAACATAAAATTGTTACTTTATGTTGACAACATAAACATTGCTACTTGTTTAGGTTGACAACATAAACATCATTACTTAGTTAGATGAAGACATACATAATGTTGTTACCTGTAGGTTGACAACATAAACACTGCTACGTGTTTAGGTTGACAACAAAACTTTTTTAGTGGATGACAGACATCATCAATGTTGTTACACGTTGACCATAAACACTGCTGACCTGCTTGGATGACAGACATGAAACACGACCACTTATTGCGATGAAGACACTGGACTCTGTTGCTTCTCTGACGCACACAGTGACGTCACAACTTACTATGTCACTGTCGGAGCGACAATGGCATCGTCAGACATGTTGGTGAGTGGCCACCCACTAAGATGTATTTACTGTCTTCTGTGTTACAGGAACAAACAAATGTTGACAGCATCAAAATAGTTTCACTCCCAGATATTGCTGACACTACTTTATATTTACACAATTATTTATGCGTGTGCCTGATGTTTTACATTGGTCTGTTATCATTACAGGGACAAATGATTGTCAGTATTACAAACATAGTTGGTAATGTATATGACTAGAACTAATGAGAACCTTTATTGATATATTTCTGTTGTTATAGCCTGGAGACTCTCCTGTGGTGATCTCACACACCACCACTGATCTCCATAGCGACGAGGGATACATCCAGAAAGCAAATGTTTCTGTCAAGTTGGCCATTCAACATAACCAACAACTGTACATCTCAATATGGGCAGTTAACCAGGTGTGTCTTTTTGGGGGAATGTGGAACTACCCACTACTGTTTACTGGAGCTTATTTTATTTGTTGCATTTGTAATATTGTTCTCAATAATGTCTTTAAAGTATTCATCTGGACAGTCATGATTATTTTTCTGTAGCAAATGATACAGTGATAGGGACCTGTTTACACTAGAATTGAGAACCACTAATGTAGAGTAAGGTTTCGAATAAAGGTTTCTGGAACAGCTTTAGCAGAAGTGTCTGCCTGTCTGAGGTGAGTCTTTGATCAGTCGTCCTGTCTCCATCTGTCTCAGGTGGGACTCATGAGCAGTCGTCTCCACGGCACCTTCACGGCCGTGCCATCGCAGTCTGTGGTCGGCACACTCGCCTTGGTGCGCCGGTGTCAGCCTGTCACCTGCGAGGGACACTGCACCTGCGCCCCGCATGGACAACTCACCTGTGAATCAAATAGTAGCTGTGTCAATGTCAAAGGTTCTCTAGCTTATCTTTACTAACAACATGTTCCCTAGTTTACCATTAGTAACAAATGTAAATATAAAAGTACATGTGGATGCTAGTAATGTTTGTCTATGATCTCATGTTCGCAGTTTCTCACAAGTAAACCTGGGTACTAGAAGTGTCCATCTGTGATATCATGTTGACACTTGTTCACAGGTAAACATGGCCGTTGGAAGTGTCAGTCTGTGATATCATGTTGACACTTGTTCACAGGTAAACATGGCTGTTAGAAGTGTCTGTCTGTGATATCATGTTGACACTTGTTCACAGGTAAACGTGGCTGTTAGAAGTGTCAGTCTGTGATATCATGTTGATACTTGTTAACAGGTAAACATGGCTGTTAGAAGTGTCTCTCTCTGATATCATGTTGACGACACTTGTTCACAGGTAAATCTGGTTACCAACCAGTGTCTGTCTACGACATTGAGGATTACACCGTCACTCCAGAATCAAACACACAAGACATAGACTTCACGCGATCTCAATGTGCCCTTGCTGCCACCTGGCGGGCCGTGGTGACATCAGACAGAGCCCCTGTGTGGTATGAGTGGAGCGTGGGAGTGGCGGGCGAGTCGATGGGCGGCCGTCTCCTGGACGTGTTGAGGGAGCCACTGTGGAGAGAGACAGGAGACAGCGACATGGCCTTGTACACCACCAGGAGCTCACGCAAGGCTGGTGAGACAACAGTCATCTAACTTACCTTTTATACACCACCAGGAGCTCACTGAAGGCTGGTGAGACAACAGTCATCTAACTTACCTTTTATACACCACCAGGAGCTCACTGAAGACTGGTGAGACAACAGTCATCTAACTTACCTTTTGTACACCACCAGGAGCTCACGCAAGGCTGGTGAGACAACAGTCATCTAACTTACCTTTTGTACACCACCCGGAGCTCACTGAAGGCTGGTGAGACAACAGTCATCTAACTTACCTTTTATACACCACCAGGAGCTCACGCAAGGCTGGTGAGACAACAGTCATCTAACTTACCTTTTATACACCACCAGGAGCTCACTGAAGGCTGGTGAGACAACAGTCATCTAACTTACCTTTTGTACACCACCAGGAGCTCACGCAAGGCTGGTGAGACAACAGTCATCTAACTTACCTTTTATACACCACCAGGAGCTCACGCAAGGCTGGTGAGACAACAGTCATCTAACTTACCTTTTATACACCACCAGGAGCTCACGCAAGGCTGGTGAGGACAACAGTCATCTAACTTACCTTTTATACACCACCAGGAGCTCACGCAAGGCTGGTGAGACAACAGTCATCTAACTTACCTTTTATACACCACCAGGAGCTCACTGAAGGCTGGTGAGACAACAGTCATCTAACTTACCTTTTGTACACCACCAGGAGCTCACGCAAGGCTGGTGAGACAACAGTCATCTAACTTACCTTTTATACACCACCAGGAGCTCACGCAAGGCTGGTGGGACAACAGTCATCTAACTTACCTTTTATACACCACCAGGAGCTCACGCAAGGCTGGTGAGACAACAGTCATCTAACTTACCTTTTATACACCACCAGGAGCTCACGCAAGGCTGGTGAGGACAACAGTCATCTAACTTACCTTTTATACACCACCAGGAGCTCACGCAAGGCTGGTGAGACAACAGTCACCTAACTTACCTTTTATACACCACCAGGAGCTCACTGAAGGCTGGTGAGACAACAGTCATCTAACTTACCTTTTATACACCAACCAGGAGCTCACGCAAGGCTGGTGAGACAACAGTCATCTAACTTACCTTTTATACACCACCAGGAGCTCACTGAAGGCTGGTGAGACAACAGTCATCTAACTTACCTTTTATACACCACCAGGAGCTCACTGAAGGCTGGTGAGACAACAGTCACTAACTTACCTTTTATACACCACCAGGAGCTCACTGAAGGCTGGTGAGACAACAGTACTCTAACTTACCTTTTATACACCACCCGGAGCTCACGAAGGCTGGTGAGACAACAGTCATCTAACTTACCTTTTATACACCACCAGGAGCTCACTGAAGGCTGGTGAGACAACAGTCATCTAACTTACCTTTTATACACCACCAGGAGCTCACTGAAGGCTGGTGAGACAACAGTCATCTAACTTACCTTTTATACACCACCAGGAGCTCACTGAAGGCTGGTGAGACAACAGTCATCTAACTTACCTTTTATACACCACCAGGAGCTCACTGAAGGCTGGTGAGACAACAGTCATCTAACTTACCTTTTATACACCACCAGGAGCTCACTGAAGGCTGGTGAGACAACAGTCATCTAACTTACCTTTTATACACCACCAGGAGCTCACTGAAGGCTGGTGAGACAACAGTCATCTAACTTACCTTTTATACACCACCAGGAGCTCACGAAGGCTGGTGAGACAACAGTCATCTAACTTACCTTTTATACACCACCAGGAGCTCACGCAAGGCTGGTGAGACAACAGTCATCTAACTTACCTTTTATACACCACCAGGAGCTCACTGAAGGCTGGTGAGACAACAGTCATCTAACTTACCTTTTATACACCACCAGGAGCTCACGCAAGGCTGGTGAGACAACAGTCATCTAACTTACCTTTTATACACCACCAGGAGCTCACTGAAGGCTGGTGAGACAACAGTCATCTAACTTACCTTTTATACACCACCAGGAGCTCACTGAAAGCAGGTGAGACAACAGTCATCTAACTTACCTTTTATACACCAACCGGAGCTCACGCAAGGCTGGTGAGACAACAGTCATCTAACTTACCTTTTATACACCACCAGGAGCTCACGCAAGGCTGGTGAGACAACAGTCATCTAACTTACCTTTTATACACCACCAGGAGCTCACTGAAGGCTGGTGAGACAACAGTCATCTAACTTACCTTTTATACACCACCAGGAGCTCACTGAAGGCTGGTGAGACAACAGTCATCTAACTTACCTTTTATACACCACCAGGAGCTCACGCAAGGCTGGTGAGACAACAGTCATCTAACTTACCTTTTTACACCACCAGAAACACCAGAGATGTTATCAGTTAAAATAATAGCATGAATCTGTAGTGTTTTGGGGTGGGTCTGATGCCCAACAACAAATATGTTGTGTACGTGAGGGCATGGTACATATGTTATACCTAAAGGTGTACTTTGTAGGTGTGGTTCTGGTGCCCCACCTCAAGTACGTGGTGTACGTGCGGGCTTGGTATGATGCCAACACCTACGCCGTATACACGACGGACGGTCTAGAGACAGACTCAAGTTCACCAGAGTTGTCACGGGCTGCCAAGGTGACAGAACTACAGAGTGGCTCAGCACACAAAGACGTAGACTTCCAGACGTCAGCCTCCAGTGTGACCGTGTCATGGCGTGGTGTCTTCAGAGACTCTCAGGCCTCCATTCAACGCTACATCGTCTCTGTCAGCAAGACACTTGGAGGGCGGGACACAGCTGAGAAAGAGTTGACATTGTCAGCACCACTGACGACACTTGGTGGACTGTCACTTGACACAAATGACGTCTACTACAGCACAGTGGTTGCCTATAACGAGGCTGGCTTGTTCAAGGCGGCGTACTCAGATGGCTTCAAGGTACTTGGAACATAATAAGTATGAACAAGTTGAAATATTAGTATGCAATAGTGTATTATTTTCAGTTTCACCGACATACTATGTGTGCATGCATATGGATATCCACTGGTCAGTGTTTGTTTGCACTGGTCAATGTGTATGCAGTTTTCAGTGTGTATGCAGTGGTTAGTGTATGTCTGCATTGGTCAGTGTTTGTCTGCATTGGTCAGTGTGTGTTTGCGCTGGTCAGTGTGTATGCACTGGTCAGTGTGTTGGCACTGGTCAGTGTGTATACACTGGTCAGTGTGTGTCTGTACGGGTCAGTATTTGTATTGGTCAGTGTATGACATACGTGGTCAATGTGTGTCCAAGTGTCATCTTTCTCCAGGTGGACATGACACCGCCAGTGACCGGTCAAGTCTGGGATGGCCGCAGTCTCACTGACCAGGACTACAGTCGAGACAACCGGACGGTGTCGGCATGGTGGCGAGGCTTCAGTGATGACCAGTCGTACATTGACCACTATGTCTGGTGTGTCGGTACACAGCCAGGGAAACAGAACGTGGTCACTTGTCACAATGTTGGACTTCACACGAGGACCACTAGTCAGATGTCACCTGTCCAGTCAGGTGAGATCTTTCTGTGACAGATGTCTGTCCGTCTGACTGTCACTGCTGGTAATCTCCTCTGTGGGTGTATAGACAGTGATCTATGTTGGGAAGTAAAACAATAAGTATGACTGCAAATGTTTGTTTTATATTGGGGTTGATTTTACAGTTGCCACACCCACATTATTTTAATATCGTGTCCACTGTAGCACATGAGCCATATAACAGGTGTTTGTTACATAAGAGAATGCTGCTACTATATATTAATTTCAATATTCTGCCACTACAACCACTGGATGTTTGTTCATATGTACATTGTCTTATGGCAGGGACTCAATTCTACTCGACTGTCAGACTTGTATGTTGTCACGTACATTTGTTGCTTGCAGGGACCAGACTTTACTCGACTGTATATGCATTCAATGGAGCTGGCCTCAAGTCGGCTGGCATCAGCTCTGATGGCGTGGTCATCGACTCGACACCTCCACTTCCTCTCCACAAGTTCAAACTGGGAAAGAACCTGCTGAAGAACCCTTCCTTTGAGGAAGACGCTCCCATTTCCGGAACACAGGAAGCATTTCCCCAGAAGTGGTCTGGCTCAGGCAGAGTTAATGTCACCACCAGTAGCAGCAAGATGGTTGCTCAAGACAAACAGACCTTTGTTGACATCACCAGTGGTTACATAGAGCAGACCGTGAGAACAGTGAAGACAAACAAGTATCGCGTCTCCTTCCATGTCCACTCCCCAAACACTTCCCATTTCCACTCCCAGCAAATCGGTTTCATCCGACTCCCAGGGTTCCATACTGCATTTGTCGTAGAGCCAACAGTAGCGACATCTGGTGAGTGGCAGAAGCATGTGTATTACTTCATCGCCATTGATTCGTTGTCATCCATCAGAGTTGGCGCTGTTGGACATAAGACTGGTTTCTTGCTGGACAATGTCCAGATACAAGAGGTCGGTGACGGTCACCGTAGTTTGTCCACTGACCCGAGAGATCCAGTCAGTTCTCAAGTCCAGCCAATGCACGTGCATGTGATGTCAAGGGGCAGCTACTCGGCTGTGACAGCGGCGTGGGATGTTGAGGACCCAGAAAGTCCAGTGACCGGCTATTCCTGGGCCATTGGAACAGTGCGGGGTGAGTAGACATGTATGGTGGGTGCTTATGGAAAACACAGATAGGGGAGTGTGGGGCATAATTGGAAGGTTAGACATAACTGGATGGCATAGGGAATCTCATAACGAGTGCCATCTGGCAAATAAAGTTATTACGTAGGCCATGGCTGTCTTATGAGACACCGTCATGTTCTCTTGTGAGAACACGGCAACTCACGACATGAATAAAGTTATTACGTAGGCCATGGCTGTCTTATGAGACACCGTCACGTCCTCTTGTGAGAACATGGCAACTCATGACATGTACCCGTCATGGAAAGTTTCAATTTGGTGTTAGCAATCTTATTTTGACACGCTACATGAATTGCCTCAGCTGACACACTTTCAGCATGAGTCTGGACCATTTCCGAGGAACGTAGGTTGCCATAGTGGGCAATATAGGCTGCAGTGTATTAGACAGTCATGTGATATGTGACAGTCATGTGGATGATAATGTGGGTTTGGGCTCACAAATGACCTCAGGGCATAATTGGATGTCTGAATATGCCCTTATCCGATTATCCCCCAGTCATATCAGACTATTAAATCTCTGCATTCTATGGCTGATTAGCACAAGACAAGAATATACCTAGAGGCTGGAAGCAAGGGCAGGTAAGGGGCAGCTTCATGGACAAAACTAGATTATGACAGTAGGCTACAAAGGAAGAATAGACTAGTTCACCAGCCAATGATTAGTTTGTTGGATTATTTATGAATGACTTACCTGGTAAGTAGCTGAGAGTACTATATATACTTAGCTATTGACTACCGGGGTAGTTCTATAAATCTATGATTTCGGGTGGAGTTATTTAATACTCCACACCAAATCCGGTTATTCCCCATATATGGGACATAACCAGATGGCTAAGGTTTTTTCAGAGGTTATTTTCTGTAACACTTATCTGTTAGTGGTTATTATTGGTCGTGGTGAGAGCGTCAGGGGCAAGCATCTCAGGGGGTGCGGTGTGGTATGTGCTGGGAGCAGCCTGTCAGCGACTCAGTATTATATGTTACCAGCAGGTATTGCCCCACTCTCCCCTATCACAGTTTGAACCACCTCACACTGATAGGATGAAGTTGAAATGTAGAGCACGAACTTGTTAATGTTGTTTTCACAGTGTTTAGCTCTGTGCACCTCCTGGTGTTTGACTTGCATGAAACATTATGTAACTTCAAAAAAATTTGGATTCAGGGCCACAGCTAAATAGTTAGCAAAATTAATGTTTGGTTAAAAATAAGCTTTCCGTGAAAAAAGACGTATTTCCCATGTACAGACTTGTATGCTAATGATAATGTCAATGTTGACTGCAGGAGGTGTCCAGCTACAGAACTTCCGGTCAGTCGGTGGTCAGTCCCTCGCACACACAGCTGACCTCCGGCTGCAGCACGGCACAGAGGTGCACGTGACCGTGGTGGCCGAGAATGCGGCCAAAATGACCACGAGTCATCTACTCGGACCCACTGACCATAGATCTGACACCACCTGTGCTCTGTTGTCTCATTGTAAGTTATATTACTATTGCTAACTTTATCAATGACAACCTGACTTTCTCTGTATAACAAACTTCTGTAAACAAAAACTGATTTGTGTGCAAATGCCTTCCTAGTGTAACTGCTCATTCTTCCATTGTTGTATTGATAATTCTTATATTTCTCTGTGCATAATTTTGTCTATTGATTTTTATTTGTTGAGCCTGTGAGTTAATATTGAGGTTTCTAAATATCAGATGACTTGGTTACCATGACAACGCCAATGGAGGTGAGTGTAGACTGGAGGCCAACGTACTTGAAGTAGCAGACGATGTAATGGAGATTTATTATTATTGTTCTGTAGAGTATTGTGAGTTTTATTGTTGTAAAGTTGTGAGTTCGATTGTTGATATGTTATGAGTTGTAATGTGAGTCCTATAGTTGTATTGTTGTAAGTCATTGTGGTGAGTCATATTTTGAACTGTTATGACTCGTATTGTTGTGACTTATATTGTTGTGACTCATGATGTTGTCAGGATGGAGGAAGTGGGTCAGCTGTGTCCTACCTGACGACCCGACATGTCTCCATGACCTGGTCCGTGACAGACGCAGAAAGTGGAGTCAGCCACTGTGAATTGGCTTTAGGTAAGTTCCAAGTGTTAGTGCGAGTGTGCTGATTTTGAGTGTGCTAAATTTTTTTATACAACAATGCAATACCAAAGAACAACATACCTAGGTACATATAATAAGAATGTGTCATATATACCAAGGACTATAGGTAAAGCAATTCAGAAGTTTATTTGTAATTTTACAATAAAAAATCCAGGTACTAAATATAATAAAAATATAACTATTACCCCCTGGTATGTCAAACTTTCAGCAAACTGGCTATGCAATTATATAGTCTGAATACAACATTCACTGTTGATTCCTGATGTCAGGAAATCAATCTTGTTGCACTTTTCTGGTTAAATCACAACTCGAACAAAATATTTATTGCTATTTATTTAACAGCCAAATTCAAACTGAATAGCTCAGTGTGTGTCTGAAACAAGTGACTGTCAGATGCAGTAAGTGTCACTTGGTGCTACAGGCAAGAGTCCGGGCTCACAGGAGGTTCAGCCTTTCACGAGGACAAACTCCCTGTCAGCAGCATCAGTGACACTGGACGCGTCCGTCACTCACGGCGAGACTGTCTTCAGTGTCGTCCGCTGCTTCAACTACGCCGGCCTCCAGTCTACACTCATCTCCAGTGGCGTTGTCATGGTGACTACGTCACCTGATGTTTCCATGGCAACAGTGAAGATCATCACAAGTTCGGTATCTCATTATGCTTCCAGAAGCAGCCACCAGGTGGACACAGCACACGTGTTCTTTGGTTGGCATGGAATCCATGACAGGTCGGGGGTAGAAGGTTATGAGGTAAGTCTGAGTTCATGTACAGATATTTATCTGTGTCAGTTCGAATATTGCACTGTTATCTGGTATCCTTGGCAACTTGAATGTGTAGTAGTAGAATCAACATTAGAAAACACTGTTTTGAATAGATCGATGTATGACTGCTTTCAACACATTCTATTGAAGTGATCCAAGTTGTGATATATTTTTAGAACCAAAACATTTAGGTCAAAAATTCACTCCCTGGGTTTTTAGACATGATCAGTACAATAGCGCAGTGCAACGACTCCTTGCTTGCTAGGATGTGTATAATGGATGTGTCCTGGTAAACTTGGTGAAATTGTGTGGGCTTTATGTATTTATTGATCTTATTGTTTTTATTATTATATTATTTTCAAACACATTGTATTTAATTGATCCAAATATTCTCTATTAATAAACCTTTAGATGCACATATTAAAAGTGGCAAATAAGAGTAATTAAATTGTAAAAATCCATGCATGAGTGTATGACGTCATCATGAGAACAGGGGTAAGATAACCACATGGTGATTAATGTTATCATAATTCGCTAAAAGCAGATACTACTGGTGTCAAGTGGAGATCAAAATTAAGTATTTTGTTCAGTAACACCAGTACAACCGTAGATAACGATTTGTTCTACTGGTTCTTATCTTTTGTGTCTTATAGGTGAGTCTGCAGCAGTCAAAGACAACCATCATTCTGCCGTGGAAGTCTCTGGCCTCTGCCAACCAACTGTTTGCTGAGCTCACAGACCTCAG
Organism: Ridgeia piscesae; assembly: GCA_025642075.2. Taxonomy (NCBI): domain Eukaryota; kingdom Metazoa; phylum Annelida; class Polychaeta; order Sabellida; family Siboglinidae; genus Ridgeia; species Ridgeia piscesae. The sequence goes on along the minus strand of JAODUO010000860.1, from coordinate 134,732 downwards.
TCTCAAGTCCTACACGACGTACACACTGATGCTACGGGCGACCAACTATGCTCACTTGACCAGTGACATCATCGCCAGCAACTTCACCATTGAAACCGAGGCTCCACGTGTCACTGGTGAGTTACCTGCCAGTCTGTACAGTAAGCTCTAGAAGGAGTGTGAATGACAGTCAAATTATTAACCCTAAAGACATACCAATAGTAACAGAAAATGTACTTATATTTCCATGCCATTTCCATCCTACTTCAGGTTCTTATTTGTCTTCGTTTGCCAGGTGCATTACTACGGAGTACCTGGCCTCGTCGCTGGATTCTGACTCTCGACTGGACGGGCGTCTTCACCAGCAACTCATCACTGCTGTACGAGGTCAACATAGGTAAGAAACTTGTGCACTGCACATCCTAGTGTAAAAAATAATTTACCATTATTATAACACTGATTTGTCTTGTTTCAAGAATTCACGTAAACATATAGCAGGACAATAAATACCACATGCAGCAATGGTGTAACTGAACGTGGGTTTTCTATTATAATAAAAACCAAGTAAGATGTGTTTATCTACAATAACATTTCATTGAGTTAGTACAACAGCCGACATGACCATGGTGAAGTTACGGTGTTTTAAACTACCCGGTACCTAAATGTATATACAGGCATATATAAATCAAAGTTGTACTGGGAAGGTTATGAGGAATACTTGAGAAATCAACGATCTGTATGAGAATAGTTCATGTTGAAATCAGTACAGATATACTAGTCTAGTAGCGTAAAGAGACAACGTAATGTTGATAGAATTAAATACTGAGTTTGACACTGCCGGATATGACTGTAGTGACATATAGATGGCGCTGTGTGTTCCAGGCATGACGCCAGGCGGCATTGACGTGTTGGCTTGGACAGAGACAGAACTAACAACACTCCGCATCACTGGAGTTGACTACACCAAGGAGCATCACGTGACACTGACCGCTGTCAACAAGGCTGGACTCTACACGACTCACACTTATCCAGTCACCTATTCTCCACCCTCAGGCTCTGTGTGACGTCACCTGTCCTCCCTCTCTGACTGTCTGATGTCACCTATTCTCCACCCTCAGGCTCTGTGTGATGTCACCTGTCCTCCCCCTCTGACTGTCTGATGTCACCTATTCTCCACCCTCAGGCTCTGTGTGACGTCACCTGTCCTCCCCCTCTGACACTCTGATGTCACCTATTCTCCACCCTCAGGCTCTGTGTGACGTCACCTGTCCTCCCCCTCTGACACTCTGATGTCACCTATTCTCCACCTCAGGCTCTGTGTGACGTCACCTGTCCTCCCCCTCTGACACTCTGATGTCACCTATTCTCCACCCTCAGGCTCTGTGTGACGTCACCTGTCCTCCCCCTCTGACATCTGATGTCACCTATTCTCCACCCTCAGGCTCTGTGTGACGTCACCTGTCCTCCCCCTCTGACTGTCTGATGTCACCTATTCTCCACCCTCAGGCTCTGTGTGACGTCACCTGTCCTCCCCCTCTGACTGTCTGATGTCACCTATTCTCCACCCTCAGGCTCTGTGTGACGTAACCTGTCCTCCCCCTCTGACTGTCTGATGTCACCTATTCTCCACCCTCAGGCTCTGTGTGACGTCACCTGTCCTCCCCCTCTGACTGTCTGATGTCACCTATTCTCCACCCTCAGGCTCTGTGTGACGTCACCTGTCCTCCCCCTCTGACTGTCTGATGTCACCTATTCTCCACCCTCAGGCTCTGTGTGATGTCACCTGTCCTCCCCCTCTGACTGTCTGATGTCACCTATTCTCCACCCTCAGGCTCTGTGTGATGTCACCTGTCCTCCCCCTCTGACTGTCTGATGTCACCTATTCTCCACCCTCAGGCTCTGTGTGACGTCACCTGTCCTCCCCCTCTGACTGTCTGATGTCACCTATTCTCCACCCTCAGGCTCTGTGTGACGTCACCTGTCCTCCCCCTCTGACTGTCTGATGTCACCTATTCTCCACCCTCAGGCTCTGTGTGACGTAACCTGTCCTCCCCCTCTGACTGTCTGATGTCACCTATTCTCCACCCTCAGGCTCTGTGTGACGTCACCTGTCCTCCCCCTCTGACTGTCTGATGTCACCTATTCTCCACCCTCAGGCTCTGTGTGACGTCACCTGTCCTCCCCCTCTGACTGTCTGATGTCACCTATTCTCCACCCTCAGGCTCTGTGTGACGTCACCTGTCCTCCCCCTCTGACTGTCTGATGTCACCTATTCTCCACCCTCAGGCTCTGTGTGATGTCACCTGTCCTCCCCCTCTGACTGTCTGATGTCACCTATTCTCCACCCTCAGGCTCTGTGTGATGTCACCTGTCCTCCCCCTCTGACTGTCTGATGTCACCTATTCTCCACCCTCAGGCTCTGTGTGATGTCACCTGTCCTCCCCCTCTGACACTCTGATGTCACCTATTCTCCACTCTCTTCCTCTATGTGACGTCACCTGTCCTCCCCCTCTGACACTCTGATGTCACCTATTCTCCACTCTCTTCCTCTATGTGACGTCACCTGTCCTCCCCCTCTGACACTCTGATGTCACCTATTCTCTACTCTCTTCCTCTATGTGACGTCACCTGTCCTCCCCCTCTGACACTCTGATGTCACCTATTCTCCACTCTCTTCCTCTATGTGACGTCACCTGTCCTCCTCTGACACTCTGATGTCACCTATTCTCCACCGTCTGGCTCTGTGTGATGTCACCTGTCCTCCCCCTCTGACACTCTGATGTCACCTATTCTCCACTCTCTTCCTCTATGTGACGTCCAGCCGTGGATGTGACTGCTTCTACAAAGTGACTGAAACGTGTCATATGTCACAAATGTTCTGGATTTTGGATTACTAAATGGATTATGGACTGATGTGTATTATACCCGATACTCAACTCAAGTAGTCTTCAATGGTATTATTCCTGTATTATGTAATCGCTGCACCATGGTATGTGTATTGAGCCTCGGACAAAGATATATCACCATTTCTTAAACTCTTGCTAACATAATTGCCAGTAATGTTTTTTGTCAGTGAATAATTGATTATAATATACTAATAAAAATTTATGTCCATTATTTGTGCGTTATGTAGTTCTTGATAACAATGATTTAAATTTGTTTTGTGTTCTTCTAATCCAACTTTACATCAGCAAAAGCTTAAGAACAGATTGCTACAATAATTGAAATCTGAATGTGATAGAAATGCTAACTGCTGTGACCACATCACGGAGAACACTAGTGCCTTGCTTACACGGACTACAGTTAATTTTAGGTGTGAATAAAGTGTTTGCATTTTAACAACAGGTGTGTTTCGTGTTTGTTTGTTTGAAAGCTAACATGTAAAGTATGGTTGTGAAATCTTATTTCTAAGTGCTGTGCATGAAAAGTAATTTCAGTTTTGGAAACAGTTTAATTGCTCTCCTAAATGCTTTTCTGTAGTAATGTCCTATGTACTCTACATGATATGACTTGCCACGCCTATGATTCCCAAGCTTGTACTGTACATGGATAAATGACAAGATCATACTGGTTCTATATTTCCAGAGAAATATATCGCATACTTTATTATTTCCAAATCTTTGAATCCTGGTACAAATGTACTTTGTAGTGTCCTCTAGTAAATAACTGAAGCAAAGTTTGTGTAAATTGTATGAAGATTTAAAAACGTGGCGCCACTTTGTGGATAATTTGGGTTTGTCCGTTAGATGGAGCCATCGTATAACAGTGCCCTAATTATCCGCAAGGCGGCTCCATGTTTTTAAATATTCACACATTTTACAAACTTTGCATGCCATTGTTTAATCCTACTTAGTTAAAAGTTTTCAATGTTCAAAACATTTGGGTTAATAAGTCCCTTAGCAGTGGCGTAGCCAGGAATTTTGCACGGGTCTTTAAGACAAAATATATTAGAAAGATACGAAACTGGTGATATAAGGATTTGTTTAGTATCAGTCGAAGTATTATTCCATACTTTCATCTCATTACAAAAGTGTGAGAAATGTTATTTGGACGAATATGCTTTGTGTAATGATTGTAAAAAATAAAAGGTTAGTGTAAAAGAATTAACAACGACAACGGCTGCTTGTATCAGAGTGAGCATTAAATGCCTCGGTTCGTTTTGTGTTATATGCAGACGCACTGATTGGAAGACAACAGAAAAGTGTGCACGCCGTTTTAAAGACCAGCATGGTAGTTGACGACACCGCTAAGCATGTAATATGACCAACATCGCCCCTGCCAGAACACATCTTCGCCAAAATGTTGTTGTCACTTGACATGTGTTGACATATTGCGAATATGGCTCCTCTATGTATAAAGTAGATTGTTATTTGACAATAACGATATCAACCATAACATACATCATTTAGTAATTTTTTTAAGAAATTCAGTTTTTAAATACTGCGTTTAACAAAACCGTTTTAATTACCAAAACACGTAATAACATAATTAACGATCTCAATGATAATGACCTGTAGAATATATAACTTGTAACTGCTCAGGCAAACATTCGCATATGTTAAAACGTGATCTGATTTAACAGTTATTGTTAACATACAAACATGTACACATGTACACACCCACTCGCAGTGCTTTTCGCACAGATGACACAAACAAAACAGCCACCCAAAAAGTGTTTTTCGTTAGGATTTTAAATGCCCTATTTACACACCAAAATGTTAAACCATTTTAAAATGTCATGTCGTAGAATTACCATGACTATGACCCTCCTACCGACATATGGCTTGATGAGATGAAGGTTCCGACGTTGAGAGTGGTGTGATCCGTTAGTCGAAGAGATAGTGTAATAGCTTTGTTTCTAAGTCCTTTCGTTGCGTGCGCTGTCGCGGCCTTCCGCTAGGTCGGCGCTGAGCATTTTGGATCTCTAAAACTAAAGCGTGCGAAACAAAACATCAACAACATGTTTTATTTTTTTAAGTTTTATTTTTCCAGTAATGTTTACATTAATTTAACTACACCTAAATTGCTAATGAAAGTCCAATAATTATTAATAATGTCACAATACACAAAACGCCGCAATTGAAACTTGAACGCATCCGACGTCTCCTCCCTGTCGTCTCTTCCCGTCCAAGTCGACGAAGATCATGAACAATCTTTCCTGCACATCGCTTCACAAGTAATGATCGTCGGTCGTCTTCGGTGACGTCGTCAATGATCTGTTCCAATCGGCCGGATTCTTCTTTTTCCGACTTTATGCAATGGTGCTCGACATTCCGGATGGAAATGTAGTCGACAAGGGCGCGATAAAACACGTCCGTATTATACACCGACGTCTACGTTGTTAGGCAGACACAATGCACGTCACGTGACTAGAGTCCCGCACAGTTTGAATGATTAAATTTAAATTTATATCATAACAACCAAGACGATATACCATTAAGTATATATCATATATTGACTGTTAAATACGACATGTTTATTTTCATGAGGGGGGACGTTGTGTTATGCGGAATATGTTGAAAGAACAATAACAACCGTTTTCAATGACGTCATCGCTATTAGTTCATATCTCTGTTGGCGTCGCTCGCGTTCGCGCGAGAAATAGAGAGAACATATTAAGAAGGGAAGGGGTGGAGCAAGAAGTACACTAGGGAGGGGCAAGACAAACAGGACGGACAACTCGGTCACACACCAACTTGTCCATTATGACACATTGTGTGTCAGAATTTTTTTTTTTCAGCGCAACTCATTGGGGCCTAATGCATTTGTTTCATTTACTTGCTAAGCTGCCAGGGGCGTCGATCCGGTTTTAAAAGTGGGGGGGACGGGGGACCAATTTATATATACATATATGTATGTATATATTATATATATATATATATATATATAATATATATATATATTATATTATATAAATTAGCACATGTATATATATATATATATATATATATATATATATATATATATATATATATATATATATATATACATGGTGCTAATTCTAAAATAAACAAAGGCCTCTATTTTATGCTATTTAAAGTAGTTATGTTGGCTACATATATTTGAAGAGGGGACATGGCTCACCCCAATCCCTGAAAATGTGGAGGCTAGACTTGTTGGACCCTTTTAACGGGGCCTTAGCCTGATTCTTTTTAAAGGGGGGGACAACAACGTCCCTTGTGTGCATATAATCCCGGCACAATCCATGACATTTTTTCCCTAAATAGGGTTAAAAATTTATATCATGGTCCTGGTTACCGCTACAAAGTCCCCCGGGCGACCAGTGTGGCTTAATCCAGGATTGACAAAAAAACTTTTTCTATAAGTGCTTGATGGGCCTAATATTACACAAAATGCAGGAATCCTGATAAAAGTATCCACCAGGGACAAGGCTGCAATCCAAGGTGACAGGTCAAAAAACAATTAATAATCTATAATGTGCTTGATGGCTAGAACCTACTAATAATATCAACACAAGGATGCAAACTGATAGAGCACGGCAGCGGCTCAGCCCGGTGTCGCGCTGACATTTTTCCGGTCGTTATAAACTTTCCGATTGACGTTTCTGTGCATGCGCGATAAATATAAAATCACCAATGTGCAGCGAAACGATAAAACATTTTTGGTATGAATGCCAGGGCTGTTCGTCAACTCTCCTGTGATGATTACTGTGAAGTGTTGCTTAAAATGTCTTCAATACAATAATATCTTACGTTTGTTTAAATCACCGTCACGGATTATGGCGCACTATGGTCATGTGGGACGTTTGCTTCAAAACTTGTTTGCCTCGTGTTAATTTGCTACAAATAACTTTATATATATATATATATATATCCTAACGAACAACCCGTAATATTTATACCATAAATGCATTGTCCTTTCGCTGCTCATTAATGATTTTTTTATCGCGCATGCGCAGAAACGTCAATTGGAACATTTATAACGCCGGAAAAAATGTAAGTGCTACACCGGCATGACGATTATTTACTGAAGTAAGATCAAGTTGCGCGCTGTGGCCAGTCGATTTTCTAATGGGTGGTCGGAACTTCATATCGCGAGTTTATTGTCTAGCTACTAGTCCTATGTAGCGGCTTTGTGACAATTCCTATGCTGTCCCCCACGCTGGAAAGTGGGGGACGCGTCCCCCCCCCCGTCCCCCACCGATCAACGCCCGTGCTAGAGCCTATAAATAATATCAACACAAGGTTGCAAACTGATAGAGCCCGGCAACGGCGCAGTCCGGCATGATGGTTATTTATTAAGTAAGATCAAATTGCGCGGTGTGGCCAGCGAAGCAATTTTTCTAGTCGATTTTCTAATGGGTGCATGGTCGGAACTTCATATCGCGAGTTTATAGTCTAGCTAGTCCTGTGTAGCGGCTTTTAAGAGAGAGGAGTGGTGAGTCAGGCTATATGCCTCGCAATTTTTCTGAGCTTAAAAGTGGGGGGAGGCAATTCCTATGCTGTCCCCCCACGCTGAAAAGTGGGGGGACGCGTCCCCCCGTCCCCCACCGATCGACGCCCGTGTAAGCTGCATACAGTAGGGTTTGTCTGACTGGTCAATTTATTTGATTGGTATATCAAAGTGCGCGAGGATGAGGAAGACGACGAGGAGGAGGTGTCATCACACCGGCCCTGGTGCCGCTCACATTTCAGTGGGCAGTCTACGGGCACTGGACGACTTCGGCTTAAATTATCAGAATAATTCATTGTATTTATGTTCAACTAACAAAATGTATAATAATATGTTTATCTGTTGACCTAACTATAATTTTTGCATTTCTGCAGCTCTTAGATAAAATGAACTTTCATATTTGATGATGCACGTTTTGCAAAGGTGTTTTTTTTTAATATGCTTACGTAGTCACTTTAATACTAATTCAACTCGTGCATGTATATGTTGCGTTTTATACATGTCAGAGTTAATAAAACCAATGGGCTATTAAGGGTGTAAATGTGTCCTGGTTCTATTTACTTACATGAGTAGGTAGGTTTTGATGATTTGTTCCATCAAGTCATTACGATATGACGTGATGTGAACAATTTCAACTGTGGTTGTGTCACTACAGTCGTAACAAGCACATCACTACCAGGTGACATGATGTGAACGATTCCTACTTGTGGTTGTGTCTTTACAGTCAGAACAGACACATCATTACCAGGCGACATCATAGCTTTATGCAGAGACCCGTCCACCCGTCATTTGGACGAATAAAAACCTTTGTGGACGGGGTAAAAAAATGCAGCAAAATAAGCATAGATATTGTCAGTTATGCCTCAAAAGTGAGTGTAAATGGTGTCACATGTGTGTATGTATATATTTTAGGTCATCAGACACATTTAAAGTTTGTAAACTGCCTTAACAGTTAACATCCATGTTTCTACCAAAACGTGTGACTGGCAATAATTTAGTCCTGCATAAAGACTGGCAATAATTTAGTCCTGCATAAAGAACATTTCCAACGTGTAGCTATATCCTTACAGTCAGAACAAACTCATTATTACCAGGTGATGTGATGTGGACAATTCCAACTTGTAGCTGTCGATGAGACATTAATAATTCCAACTAGTAGTTGTGGTCTTACAGTCAGAATAAACAAATCACAAAAGCATAATTGCACGTGAACAATTCCAACTTGTCGAAGATGGATCCTGATATGGTAATACACTGTATGGGGAACACAGAACCTCGAATTACTTCCGTTCATGTCGCCAAAAATATGTGTCCTGCTGTTGCACTCCATATTGCGTGACATTGGGAAATGGGCATAAGGTGGAGCTGTTGACATTTTTCGCCGCTGCATTAAAAAAACTTGGAAATATACAAAGGCAAGGGGCACGTGCCCCCTTGCCACCAGGCTCCGCCTATACTCGTGGTTATATCATCATAGCCAAAAGTCAGAACAAACACATACGATTGGGTGGGGGTGCTGTTAGTATATAAAACAGGCGGCTTTGTGTTTTTAAATCAATTACATAGCTAAGCCCCACTTTACTGAATTCTAACCTCCAGGGACACAAAAGACTCATGGCACCTTGGAAGATCTGTGACTGACAGCATTCTACACCAGAGCTACCGGAGTCCCATCACGATGAACGACGAAGAACGTCCCGCGAAAAGTTCACCCTTCTTCCCGTTCCCGCGCAGGTCGATGCACGGGGGACTGCGCCACTTGTCACCTCTGTTGACACTATCCGAGCAACAGCCTGCATCCATACTCGTATTTCAGCGACTCTCAGTGGTTCGGTCACATGCAATGTTTGGCACCAGACAACTTTGCATAACATTTGTACCAATCCCACCCACATAACTACGGTTAAAGAAAGGACCCCGTAGTCGCACTCGCCGAGACGATGAGTTAACTGCATTAAGCTGGACTGTGAGTGAGTGAGTGAGTGAGTGAGTGAGTGAGTGAGTGAGTGAGTGAGTGAGTGAGTGAGTGAGTGAGTGAGTGAGTGGTGGTGGTGTGGTGGTGGTGGTGGTGGTGGTGGTGGTGGTGGTGGTGGTGGTGGTGGTGGTGGTGGTGGTGAGTGAGTGAGTGAGTGAGTGAGTGAGTGAGTGAGTGAGTGAGTGAGTGAGTGAGTGAGTGAGTGAGTGAGTGAGTGAGTGAGTGAGTGAGTGAGTGAGTGAGTGAGTGAGTGAGTGAGTGAGTGAGTGAGTGGTGGTGAGTGGTGGTGAGTGGTGGTGGTGGTGGTGGTGGTGGTGGTGGTGGTGGTGGTGAGTGGTGGTGGTGAGTGGTGGTGAGTGGTGGTGGTGGTGGTGGTGGTGGTGGTGGTGAGTGAGTGGTGAGTGGTGGTGAGTGGTGGTGAGTGGTGGTGGTGGTGGTGAGTGAGTGAGTGGTGAGTGAGTGAGTGAGTGAGTGAGTGAGTGGTGGTGAGTGAGTGAGTGAGTGAGTGAGTGAGTGAGTGAGTGGTGAGTGAGTGAGTGAGTGAGTGAGTGAGTGAGTGAGTGAGTGAGTGAGTGAGTGAGTGAGTGAGTGAGTGAGTGAGTGAGTGAGGGTAACAACGAACCTCCGGCTAATGCATTTCTACACATTGTTTAAATGGTCTCCAACATTTATATTATTTTTATCATTTGCGCAGCGTTTCTATTACAACCTTCGGCATGGTATTTTGTAACAAGAAAATTGCGATCGACAGAAACGTTTACTGGCAACTAGTCGGCTAACACGAATATCGATGACGTCATCACGACGTTTTGCCTTGCGGACCCCGTCACGTGACATGCATTGTCTGGGCCTAACAACCGTACGACGTCGAAGTGCTGGACGTTTTAAGGCGCCTTTGATATGTTGACTCCACTTCCACTCGGAATGTCCAGCCACCACTGCACGAAAAGCTGCAGGACAAGATCGGGCCGACGACGATTACTTGTGAAGCGATCTGCGTGAAAGAATGTTCATGAATTTCGACGGAATGAGACAATACAGACGAGACGAAACTGCGGCTTTTATGGATTGTGAAATTAGTAATAGGTATTGGACTTTAATGAGTAATTGTTGGATTTTAATTAGTAATTAAGGTATAGTTAATTTAATATAAGAATTACTGGATAAATAAAACTGTTAAACTAAAATGTGTTGTAGGCAATGTTTTGTACCGCACACTTTAGAGTTGTACATGTCATTTGGTTGCTGCATGTACGCTATGAATCAAATGAACGTTGAATAACACTACCTCCTGACATGTCCCGAAATGCTCCGCGCCGACATAGCTTCCGTTGTGTACCTTGGCGGAAGTGGGGTGCGACATTAATTTCTACAGTGTCCTTCGATTCAAATAGCGCTGGCTACTGTGTGCTTCTAGAGTTGTACTTTAGCACGTTGTGTGTGTGTGCGTGCGTGCGTACGTGTGTATGTGGTGTAAGTATATACAAATAATGTGTATGTATGTATGTACGTATGTATGTACTTACGTGTGTATGTACGTAAGAACTCGGTTTTTGTGTGTGTGCGTGCCTGCGTGCGTGCGTGCGTGCGTACGTGCGTGCATGCTTGCTTGCGCGGATGTAAGATATTGTTTTGGTTCTTTTTGTAATCAAACTACTAATTGCAAAAGTCAACACACTGTGTTTATCGACATAAAGATAAAACAAACACTAGTCAAGTGCAAAGTGCACCCGGCCATATATACCATTGTTTATAACGCGTGTATTTGAAGGCGTAGACTGCTTTTGATGTCTAAAGATGGACCCGCATACAGGTATTATCATTGCGTTCCAATCCATGTACACCGATCTTTCAAGTGTCATTACATATAATTATAATCCATGAATTAGCCACTAATTGTAATTGCTATCGAAGGCGTTAAGTGTCGCCAGGTGATGTGATGAGACGTGTCCAACGTCTTCTTCGGAGTCTTCAGCGGCGTTGCAGGAAATTGTCTTTGATATGTGCCGCTTTGTTAACGTGAACAAGTAGAACAACAGGTGCGCAGTAAGTGGGCACTCGTAGACACTCGTAGCTACTTAAGTGTGCGTGCGTGCGTGCGTGCGTGCGTGCATGCGTGCGTGCGTGCGTGCGTGCGTGTAGGTAAGACCGGGGTTGGTTGTCACACGGGTTAGTTGTCACATAGCCTCTAGTGTTTCCTAGATGGCGGGAACACTCTGTGTGCCATTGCAGTGACCTTTTAACAAACATGAACACACTTCCGCTACTGAATATTAATGCGTTTGCTCGTATTTTCTATTTTATGTCATAAAAATACACGTTACTGTTTATGATATAGCACCGCGTTGTGCTTGACGAAACTCATGTTGAATAAGACCAATTATGACTGTTTACATGAATTGTGATCCAGGGGGAAATGTGCCCGTAGTACGGTGGGCCTCGAGGTACAAAGACGATAGGTAGGGTAAGGTAAAGTTAGATAAAATGAAGTATGTTAAAATAAACCATGGCTTCGCATGGCAGATCAGTTTTGCCTCTGAGGGGTGACCAGGTTGCGAACGCGTCCTATCCCCCTCCCCCCGCCAGTGCTCAAATGTAAACTCCTTACTATATATGAGTAATATTTTATTAATAAAAAAATATATGTACAACATGAATGCTTTGGGCTGAATGTAAAGACTTCCGGTGTCATTGTGACTTAGTCATCGACATTACACACACTGCTGTCTCGACACACCAGGCTGCTGTCTCAACACACCAGGCTGCTGTCTCAACACACCAGGCTGCTGTCTCAACACACCAGATTGCTGTCCCCAATTGTGGCCAAGTTCACTTAATAAAGCGGCAGTAAAAATTCAAACTATACACTTTTGACTGTATTGTGGTGACTGACGACTCGTCATACTTGACTCGCTATGCGTATCCTTCGCTTCCCCGGCGCATGCGCATGAACATGGTTGTTTCGCGGCCCTTCGACGTCTACGCTCCGTAGACGGTCGTCCAGTCGAACCCGAACCTCGGTATGTTGGTGAGGATGCGGGCCTTTGAGGGTCGTACGGCGCGGGGGCGAGGCAGGACCGCCACACGTCGCCTCCTCGAAAGACCCACGGCCGCTGTCTGGCTTACTGTCCTCGGAACAGCCGCTTTCCGAAACCTTGTCGCCGCCACTGGAGAGGTGTGTCTCGGAAGAGAACTACAAGCAAACAAACACCGTGGTTAGTGTGTGTGTGGGGGTGTGTGTGTGGGGGGGGGGTTGTGGTGTGTGTGTGTGTGTGTGTTACGCGCGTGCGCTCGTATCATATATGAACATATATATTAATAAAAGTCATAAAGTTGTATTAGTGACATATATATATATATATATATATATATATATATATATATATATATATATATATATATATATAATATATATATATATAATATATATAATAAGCAACGGGGTAAACTCTATCCCAAATCGCATACACATCTTTCTCCCTTAAATTGGTTTTTCCTCAGCCAATGCTCTCAGCCACTCCCTACGCAACTATGCGCCACTGCATTGGACATTTTATACTACCAGGAACAACACAAGGCTTCATGAGAATGCGGGTGTGAAACGCCAGTTCTTTACAGGAATACGACGTTACGTCAGACTATAGGCACGCCTCTATTATCCATGCTCCGTGAGGTGGCAGCACTTTTTAATCCCTCGCATCCACCTGGGAGATGAATGCTCTGACAATGTTGCCACCAGGGCGGCCTATACCAGAATAGGGAGGAGCGCTGATTGGCTCTCAGGCCGACTATTAAATTAAAATAAGGAAATACTTTTAAAATACTGTACTATCAACAGTATCCAGCATAAAACTTTTGTACTCACAAAAAATAAACAGCAACACACATTTAAGTTGTTTATGAAGCAGTAATTACAGTATTAGCCTCGATTATCCAGGCCCCGTGAGGTGGCGGCAGTTTTCGTTCGTCACACGGATGACATTCAAAAGCCGGCTATTAAGACGCTACTAGGCTGTCTTCTCGGCGAAGTTACGCGGCCAGCGAGAGTTGGTTAAGCGAGGCTAACAAGACACTTGAACAGGCTGGAACAGCTCTCGGATTGAAGTGTCACACGAAACTACTCGCACATGTCGCTGTCAATAGACGGGAGACACATGTCACCCCAACAAGCTGTCGCCAAGACACGACGTTGTTACCGGGCCCGTGTCAACCAGTTCCCGAGGGACGTGTGCTTCGCGAGCTGTTCTATTGTCGCGGAAACATCTCGTTAATTCTCATTTTGTCGCGCCACTGGGCGGCCACTTCAAACAGGGGTCCATGCGGTTCATTGGCTTGGCCACCCTTTTGTTGTTGGCAGAATTACCCTTCTGGGGAAAGTGAATAACCGCTTAGGAATACCCTGGAGGTTTGTAGTGATTACCGTGAAATCACGTAACGAGTGAGTAAGGTAACACGTTGTATGACAACGTTTTAAATCGACATCTCTTGCTCCTCGTTCATTAAAATAACTATTTAGTAATACTAAAATAACTCAATTATGTTTAGTTATTTTTTTAAATAAAATATGAGGGAAGTTTGATATACACGGGACGTCAGCTAAGCTTCAAGATTAGTGTAACTTTCTGGCAACAAATACTGTTCTTTATACAAACAAAACTTGTAAAATGTTATAGCAAAATATTTCTATTTTAACGATGGTTGTTTCTTGTGATGGTCGTAGCAAATTTTAACTGGAGGTTGGCATACAAAAATATACGTTGAAGGAGTTGGACTGTAAAGGCAGCGACATGCAGGCTCCCAAAACAGGTTAGAGGTGGCGGGGTTGCCCGCTACGCAGAACGGTTGGGGGAAAGACGTCGCCATCTTAATTTATGTATGTTAGAGACGCCCCCACCCCTAATGTGCAACTGCCAGCCAATGTGGGTGTCATGGACGCCAGTGGCGTTGTGCTAATGACTGATAATGAAACTGTGTTTTAATCGGTTTCTTTATCAGTTGGCAAGTGGCCATGGAAGTATCCTATTTTTCAAGAGTCCAACTTTGTAAGTGTCCCGACGGTTATCGATTTTGTTTATAAACACATTAACGTTTTTTACCCACAAAAGCAGCATACCCGTATTATAATTATAAGAGAGCTTTCAGAAAAAGCTGTTTCATTCTCTGAAAATATTATGTAAATAATCTCCCTAGTCCCTTCATCAATGTTACATTGTGTGTTCTGGTCCTTCAGTCTGAGAAAACGGTCCCCGAAATCACCTGCCAGGGAAAACAGAGTTGAATCGAAGAACCGACGGAAGAGTAAAAAACAAAATGGCTGACCATACCGAACATAGCTTCTAGTCGAAACAGTGGAAGGGGAACTAAAGCGGTGTTTACCGCATCGGGCCTTTGTTTGGGGCGTGTTATCGACCGCGTCAGGGGTGTTTATGGCGTTAGGGCAAGAGACAACGACATGAGAGAAATCACCTCTGGCTCTGCGAAAACAACTCGACCGGCCAACCCGCAATCAGTGCATCGGCAATCGGTGACAACGGCCTATTCACCAGGGGGCGTTGATCACCAGAGGGCGCACGTTGACCACATCTGTTCTCTTACACCTTTGTAATTTCCCCGCAATTCATTGTCTCTCGTGCGCCCGGGAGAATTGGTGGGAACGCGGTAATCGTGCCGAACACAACGTCGGTTAACGACCCATTAATGGGCGGTTTGAAAGCGCCTCTGTACGTCTCTATTATAGCTAATGGCCCAACATTGCACAGCGGCCGGGAAAGCGATCATCGACCTGCAGACGTTCGATTCAATTGAACGACACCGGCGGCGCGATCGAAAAACGTTACTCTACGTAATGGCGCGCGCAAGTGGCAATAATGTCCGCTGTTAATTAAAGGCTATACCTCTGCCGTCAGAAGTCGCTGGTCTGGGTGTATCATTTCGCGTGTTATCTCTTTTGACCCGAGTGTTGCTATCTTGCAGTTAAACGAGACTCAACATTAGACCAGACAGGGCAGTGATCTGGGCATTAATCGAATTTTAAACATATGATTTTTGGCAGATGCATCAACCTCGTTTCGTAAGTGGTTGGGTGTTAAATGATGCGTTAGCATGTGCAATGAATAGATGGGTCGTTTTACCTACTCAAGGAAATGACTTAATCATTGCTGTATTGGCGTGTGCTTTGCGTTTAGATACAGCGAACCTCCAGGGGTGCTTCTGGTAATTGGGCAGTTTCCTGAAGCTGTGCTTACTGTAATGCTTATTTTAATTGTCACAATGCGCTGCATAGAATTTCACTGAGACTAAAGGCTTTGTTAGCTTAACTTAACGAAGTCATCATTGTTATGGCCGGGTATCCAGTGTACAATACTACATATATAACCAGGCCTTGAAATGATAGACCTGCAATGGATGCGACGTACCGCCAATCTAAAAAAATTGAAGGTCCTGGGACCTCACACCTTCAGCTAAGGTTTGGTACCAATCGGACCGCCAATTTCACAAAGTCGAAGTAAAGTTGACGGTCCGGGAACCTGACACTTTCAACTAAGGTTTGGTACTTCGGTTTTAAATGGTGACAACGTTTCAATCGGACCGGCAATTTCACAAAGTCGAAGGTCTGGCGGACCGACGGACCTTTGATTTGTGTGAAGTTTGCGACCTCATTTTCAGCTCGTGTTTCGAACACAGAATGTAAGTGTAACTCAATAACCGGTCAGCATGTCGATATTCCTATTATTATTAACAATTTGAAAACAACTCCCTATTACAATTAAATCTTCTGAAATTATAGCCACCTTTCGTAAAAAAGAAAACATATTTGTTTGAAATTGCTTTACGCCCACCAAATTTCGGCGGTTCCATGCTCCAATTACGACTCTAGCCTGTCCCCGCTTATGATTATGCCAAATGAGTTTGTTTGTTTGTTTGAGTTAGAATTGTCACGGACACAGGGGCTACAGAAGTGTTAAAATGATTGTTATTATTTTTGCCATTATTATTATTATTCCTCACCTGCAGTCGCGACGGCCCCGCTGTCCCGTCTGTGTGTGAGTCTTCATGTTCGTGCTCAGCCGAGTGTGTGTGGCCATTATGTGCGTCACACAGCATGTCGTGAGACCGCAGACTCTCCCGCGAATCGGCGGCCCTGATTATCCCCGGGCGAAGTGGATCGTAATTCTGCTGGTATCCCACCGTTCCCGCCGAATCCGTGAAGGATTTCTTGGACGCCTCATTCCAGGCGCATTGCACGTTGTCCGAGTTCTGCTTCTCGCTCAACTGAGAGTAATCATTGTTGCAGCGGTCCACCTGGCGGATATGCACTGCAAATGTCTTGCCCGCCAGGTGTCGCGGCTCCAACATCACCATGGCTGGCGATCGGCTTGTTTTTGTCTCCGAGCGACGCCGACGAATGAAAAGCACGATAGCGACACAGAAGACGATGAGCAGGACACAGGTGCTTATGACAACGAGGGAGACGACGGTGGCAACCCAGTGGTTGTTGTACTCGGCTGTGTCACCCAGCTGGAAGGGGACGGAGCTGTTGACGACAAGGATCAGACGAGCCATGCTACGTCGTCGAGGCTGACCATCATCTTCAGCCACGCACCACAAGACGAATGTCCTCGAGTCGATGTCTTGCAGTTCCTTCGCGACTCTGACGTACCCGGTGGCATTATCGACCGTGAAATACCCGTCGTCGTCGTCGCCGTTCAGACCGTAGGACAGCGCGCCGTTCCGGCCCGAGTCGGCGTCGTACGCCAGCAAGCGGGCGATAATATAGTCAGTTGGCGTGAACGGCGACACGAGAACGGTCCCGTTGCCGGAAACGCCGGGAACAGGACGACCGGGACGTTGTCGTTGGTGTCCTGGACGTAGACGGTGACGGTGGCGGTACCCGTGCCGGTCGTGTCTCGGACAGGTACGGCCAGTACACGCAGCGTGTAGCTGGCCTCCAGCTCCCTGTCCAGCGAGCCGGTCGTCGATATCGCACCAGAGGCCGAGTCGATGGCAAACAGTTCGTGCCGGTTTGTCTCCGGGTCGATGACGTAATCGAACTTATTGTTTGCATCCGTGTCCGAGTCGACGGCCGTCACGTGACCGACCGCCGTGACTTCCGGGCCGTTCTCGGGAACCTCGAATTCGTAGCGCGAGCGAGTAAACCGCGGATGCTCGTCGTTGACGTCGGCGATGCGTATTACGACATCTGCGCTTCCGGTCCGCTGCGGGGAGCCACCGTCGATGGCGTATACCGTGAACCGCATCTCGTCGGTGCGCTCGCGATCGAACGGCCGCCGCGTCGTGATACTTCCGGTCGAACTATCTATCGCGAAATACGGCGCCATGTTGGGCGGGATGGAATACCGGAAGTGGGAATTGCGTCCGGCGTCGGCATCTGTCGCCGACACCGTCAATACCACCACTTCCGGTTTGCCGTTCTCCGGTACGTCGACGGTGTAGGTGTCTCGCGAAAAGACGGGCGCATTGTCGTTCTCGTCTTGTACCGTCACGGAGAGTTGGCCGACGGAGAAGCGAGGTGTGAGTCCGTTGTCCTGGCACTCGATAGCCAGGACGAACTGCGCCCTTTGTTCCCGGTCGAGTGGCGCCGACGTGACGATCTTGAACTCCGTCTCGTACAGCTGTCGGATTTCGAACGACGGTGTGTGGATGGAACAGTTGAAACGTCCGTTCTCCCCGGCGTCCTCGTCTATCACCGTCATGTGGGCAACGAAAGTCCCGACGGGAGAAGACTCCGTGATTTGGGCAGCTCCGTCTTCCGTCAACGTGTTCACGGTCATCGTAGGAGCGTTGTCGTTCTCGTCAATAACATCGACGATGACCTTCGCACGGACGGGCGATGTGCTCGGGTCACGATTCCGGGCGGACACCGTGAGAACGTAACCGGAAGTCACTTCGTAGTCGATCAGTCCCGTGACTGAAATATCCCCCGATTGGTTGATATCGAACATGTTGCCGTATCGCTGCTGGGTCTTCCGGCTGAAGCTGTAGACGACCTCTCCGCTTGCACCGGAATCTGGATCCGTCGCCTTCACGTTCAGGATCACCGTCGACGGATCGATGTTTTCCGGGATCGAAACCCTGTATGTGGAGTTCTCAAACACCGGACTGTTGTCGTTGACATCAATGACGTCAATGGTCAACGTCACCGAACCAGTTTTAGGCGGCGTTGCGCCATCAAGCGCAACCAAACGGAGAACGTAACCATCCCTCTCCTCCCTGTCTAGTTTCCCACGTAGCACCAGCTGAACATCCGACGGACTGCCGTCCTCGAGAACAACGACCAGCTCGAACTTATCCGAATCAGCCTCCAGTTCGTACTTCTGAACAGCGAACTTCGGCGAGTCGGGATCCTCAGCCAGGGGCAGGGAGATACCGACTCCGGGCACGGACACCTCGGTGAGGGCGAACCGGAGAGAGTCGCTCAAAAACCGCGGCGAATTGTCGTTGATGTCGACGATATCGACGTTGACCTGGACGATGGTGAAGTACCTCACGGGGAGGATCTGCACGGCCAGAAGGACCACGCAGACATCGAGGTTGGCACACAACGAGTCTCTGTCCACCACCTCGGCTGTCGTCAGTAAACCCGTCTTCCCGTCGATGCTGAACAGGTGTTGGTGCTGGGAGCGGGCGGAGGAGAAGGAGAACTCCAACTGGGCGAGATCGAATTGCGACAGGGACGACGTTAAGCCGGCATCGACTAGAATGTTTCCGAGGGGTGTCCCGCGTTCGCTCTCTTCCCGCAGCGAGTACCGCAGCGGATGGGGGCCGCGAGCCACTGCCACCGCCGCGCCAACCAGAAGGATGGCGGCGGAGAGAACGAAGCTGCGGCGTGTCATGTCGACAGGTGGCGCAACCGCGGTGACTGGTGACGTCACGATGTCACGTGATCAACAGACTCGGAGTGTGTCGATCGGGCTATGATTGCGGTTTGGGATGCAGCGACGTCACCTTGCGTCTGTGTCTGGAACAAAGAATATCACATGTGAGGTGTTTTAAGTTGGGTATACACTGTAAAAGTAGTGTTGGTGTTGTTGTTTTATCTATGGTGTTGTTTGGTATTTAGATGGATTCCGAAGGATTGCTTGGATATACCCATAGACCATCAAATGGCACATAGTCAATAATACTAGTCATATTAAAAGGATCTTAGAAAACATCACAATAATAATTGTAACACTTCTATAGAAAATTCAAGCTCAGAGGCGCAACAAACATACATCAGTTGGCATAATCATAAACGCGGACAGGCAAAAGTCACAATTGGAACCGCCGAATATTGATGGTGGAGAAGCAATTTCAAACAGATGTAGTTTCTGATGATGTAAATGTAATGGGGCGTTGATTGTTGGTATCAGTCAACGGAGAGGGAGATGGCACAAGCAGGATGGAATGGAAAGATCTGGAAATGAATGCCCTAACTGGTGGTGGAGAATAATCGTTCGTGGCCTTTGCTCCGACACATAGTGAAAAGGTAAATCAAGATTCAATCAACTTGTACCAACAGTAAGACACGGGAAATCTGAAGCCAGGGTGAGTCCAAAACATCATTATAGCAGAGGTGACAAGGTCACTCACTCATATATATATATATATATATATATATATATATACACTCACACACACACACACACACACACACACACACACACACACACACACACACACACACACACACACACACACACACACACACACACACACACACACACACACACACACAACACACATATATATATATATATATATATATATATATATATATATATATATATATATATATATATATATATATATATAGTACAACCACAGATTTTATCGTTAGATTATTTTATGAAAAATTGCATATATCCCAACATGTTTACTTAGATTGATCGATCAAATGCGTTTGTATGCATAGGTCTTTAATATAAGTTTGCCATGTTTGTTTGTCAATTCGATAATTCGACCGTTCTGTGTGTAATAGCAAAAAAGGTGAAACATTGAGATTAAACAGACGACGATCAAAGTATATTTCAAGAAAAAGATTCATTAACCAAATACAACCAACACTTAAGTAGCGGCGCACATCAAAGGCAATTTTCTGCAACGCCGCTGAAGACACCGAAGAAGACGTTGGACACGTCTCATCACATCACCTGGCGAACGTCAACGCCATCAGTATCAATTACTGGTTAATTCAATGCACGGATTATATTTGTAATTACACTTGAAAGGTCGGTGTAAACACGAATGGAATGCGTTAATAATACCTGTATGCGGGCCCACCTGTCAACATCAAAGGCTGTGCACGCCCTCAAATACACGCGCTATAAACAATGACGTGTTGCGCTGGTTCACATGACTAGTGTTTGTTTTATCTCTATGTCAATAAAGACAGTCTGTTGACTTTTGTAATTAGTACATTATTTATCAACTAGGGAAAAACAATAGGCCTATATATATGTATTTAGTCCGATTTGTGTCTTGTGTGTATTTTCGTGTGTTAATGCCGAGTGCAAATTTATCGTAAGATTAATCTAATCATACATTTGAATTGTAACAAAGGTATTTTTTCTAAAAAAATTGTGAAACTAAAGGCAACCAGAGCACCAGGTTCTAAAATACTATTAATCGGTATTTCTTTGTATAAATTGAACGTAGGCTGTGTTTATAACTTGTTTTCTTCGTGATGTGTAACACTGACAAAGAACATGGAGTAAAGTTAATATTTCACTAGGACAACAATGTACAAATGTTTGTATTATGAAAAAAAATATTATGTGGATTACGAAGCCTAAGAAACTGCAGCGATCTAAATTATTATTAAGATGGCAATATCAAATTAAGAAACAAAGTATAGACTTGAGCTTGTTTTAACACATTGAGTGCTACATAATTAACAAAAGAATGGTTTGTTATCATACCCTGAACTGGACATTTGTTTATTTAATAAAACACACGCACGCACGCGCCACCCCCACCCCCCCACACACACACACACACACTTACCAGAACACCAACTCCTACGAGACACGTGCACCAGGTAGATTGACATGGCTTGACAGTCGGTACACAGACATTGCCCCGAGAGAGAAGAGGTCTGACACCTGCGCTCTAGTGAACAAGTGCACCCGGGAATGGATGCTGTCAACTCGTAAGAGATTGACATCTTACGTAAATACACTAATGACAAGTGTCCTCAACTCGACTAGGCGCCCTCGCAGTGTCAATATCCCGTCTACTCTAAGTCATTGACATCGACAGCTCGCGAGAACACTACGCCCATTGTTATGCCCAGCAGCTATTTGTTTTGCCATTGCCTTTGTGGATAACTTTTAGCGCAGCTCGTGAAATTCTACAAGGGTTTTCTTTAAGCTGCAAACATAGCCCTCTTGTTGGCGAATTATCTACAAGTTGTAGAATTTCGCTTTCGTGAGTTCAGCAAGTGTTTTCTGTTAAATGGCAAACAACGCTCTGTTGTTATACAGATATGGGCAACCGAATTCTTTACACGCTACGGAATTTCTTTTTACAGGGTACCCCGAGAAAACTGACTGGTAGCACACTCATATATCGTGCTAGAAAACCAAAATCTGTTTTAATATTCGCAATTGTTTGTGATTTCAATTTCCGCGTTGCAGTTTAAAAAATTGTTTTTTGGTCTCTAAAATGTGAAAGTCGGTCGCGTTAAAACTCTTTTTACAATTGAAAATAATTACAGATGAAAATTGTTGTGCTCAACGCCTCCGGGTTGGTATTAACTTTGAACACACATTCTGACTGTTGCTTCCTTATTAGATGCCACGTCTGTGCAACGGTGAAAGTAGACGTCACGTCATGATATGTTATTACCATGTAATGTTGTTATACCGTTCTGTAAGATGAATCGCCCGATTACAGCATGGGATCTTGCACACATCTCATGGTCGGCTGTAACATTAGCTTAATTTTGTATAACGGCTGAAATACAATCACGACCAAAAATTACCAACGGATGCTATGTATGTTTACTGCATTTGCCGCGTATCAGATGTAATCACGTTGGATATTTGAACTTAGTATGGGCTAGCAAATGAACGTAAGAAGTGTGTGATGATTAGGTGTGTCCCACGGTAGCACACATGCTTGAATTTTGCTCACAGTGTGATTGTCGTTGACAGTAGGACATGTTATGTATTATACAGCGTGTTACATGGCATAAACTATCCCACAAAGCTGTTTTGATGCTTTGAGGACCATTGTTCTAAATACAATTTGCCCAAAATCTATTTATGGAAATCAAGATTGTTGTTCATCTTGCAATGCAAACACGGTACTCAAGACGAAACGTAAAGATATGTATGAATTATCGCGCATCAAACACGCGTAACATCCTGCATTATTCTGGAATCCCAAACATGCTTGCAAGGTCGGGATGAAAACGAGATATGAATGAGAACAACGCACACTGAGAGCAAACTGTCCCATAGTTGATTGAAGGGGTGCACTTAGAGCCAGATTCAAATGTTAAATACTACAGTCAATATTGGGTGTGTATAGATAGTAGTGTATGATGGTGTCTATTAATGACTCTTCATAATTCAGGTCACTGTGGACGGTGGTTATCCTTTAATATATATATATATATATATATATATATATATATATATATATATATATATATATATATATATATATATATATATATATTGTATTTACACACATCTTAGTAATCCACCTAGGTGGGCTAGAATAGCTAAACACGAAGGTTGGATGGAGATGAGTTTGAACGCGAGAGTACCGACCGTCACAGTGACCTGAATTATGAAGAGTCATTAATAGACACCATCATACACTACTATCTATACACACCCAATATTGACTGTAGTATTTAACATTTAATATAATATAATACTATATATATATATATATATATATATATATATATATATATATATATATATATATATTATATTTAATATATATATATATATATATATATATATTATATTTACACACATCTTAGTAATCCACCTAGGTGGGCTAGAATAGCTAAACACGAAGGTTGGATGGAGATGAGTTTGAACGCGAGAGTACCGACGAGCATATTATATTATAAATTTAGTGATACTATTTATATATCAGGGAAATGTTATCACATAAGACGAGTGTTACAAAGTTTAAACGTGAACTGAGCGACTTGTTCCATGTCGCATGTGGAAAACGAAGGTTCGGAACTTTAATAATGTGTATTTCCCACCTTAACACATATGAATCTATTATTTATTATACACATTCATGTTGTTATGATAGACATAAAAGAAAATTCATGTTGTGTTCCATTGTCTGTGATAACGAATACTTTCTCATTATACTATCGCATATACCGAGACGCAGAAAAAACACTACATACCAAATCCGTGGATGAATAAAGCGTCGTTGCAGAAGCCGACGATATCGCGTGGAACAGCGAGAGACTCAATCACTTTGCTGAGTGTTCCCTCGGGCTCGCTGCCAGACTCGTTGACCAACTAACGATCACTGGGGCAGACAACACGATGAGCTCCGTCAATGACCACCGCGTCAGTGTCCACTCCACAGCTCCGCCCACAACTTCACTTCCCCGCGCATCTCATCCCGGCCACTCGGTCACGCGCCGCCGCCCACGGCTCGCGTCATGACATGCGCATTACGCGGCGGGATATCGCCGTCATGCGTCGCCGCGCACAACCGTCCGTCACGCGTGGCCGCGCAAACCGCTGCGCGACAATTTTCCCCACACGACACTAGCGCGGAAGACAACGGAGGACAAGAATTGGACAATGAGTGGACAGCGGGCTCTGCGCTGACCCTCCCGCCCCTGTTATTTCCCATTACCTAATTACGGCGCTGTTGGGGAAGGGCAGCGTGTGTAATGCCGGTCTCTTCCCGAGGGCCTTTTGACCCGGGAATTGGACATAGGGGACTATCGTCTTCAGGGTATATAATGACATCCAGTCTGGGAAGACAGAATACACTTCCATGCATGCTTAATGATGTGGGCGGACACTAGAAAAACAATCGACTAGGAATTAGTGTCCGGGCTGGTTCACCAGACAAACGTTTGGTTTTACACGGAGACGCCGTTGGTAATTAACGGGAAGCCTAGGGCTGGCATAAGGGACGGGGTGCCAACGTCCGTTGATCCCGACAGTATAAATAGAAACTTTCTCACGACAGTACACCGACAGCCTACGGATATGTCCACGGGGAAAGAGTGTGAAAATGTCATTGAGGACTCGTAAAATGTACACACCTATTTAAAACTGAATTGTATTATCAACATTCCTGAATAAAATCAAATATAAAATCGCCGTTGTTGAGAAGCACACTACAATGATCATCGGATCACGCGCTTGGTATTTATAATTTGAATGTGTACAGTTATATCACGTCTTACTGATATCCTGCCGGACCAGCAACCTCTCTGATTGGCAGGTGTGTACACACAACACTCAACTGAGTCAGATTTCTAGTGTTTCGTGCGCTGTTAATAAGGTTCTGTTGTGGGTAAATACACACACACACACACACACACACACACACACACACACACACACACACACACACACACACACACACACACACACACACACACACACACACACACACACACACACACACACACACACACACACACACACACACACACACACACACACACAACACACACACACACACATACACATACACATATATATATATATATATATATATATATATATATATATATATATATATATATATATATATATATATATATATATATTTTTATGTATGGCTGAATATATTACATTTGCTTCATTTCGGAATTATAAATATACTACGATTTAGAAAAAATGCTTTAATTAACTATATATATATATATATATATATATATATATATATATATATAATTTATATATCGTAAACATAAAAAAATATTTATATCATAATAAAAATACGATAAGATAACCCCATGTGTAATACTTAACTGTTTTGTGACTGTTAAAATTACACAGCTATCATAGATTGATATTGATATGGTCGGATTTCGCAGTATCTATAACCACAGTTGGAATATGCACTGTAACAGTATTTTAATTACCAACGTATTAATAATTACTGAAACACCAAAAGGGAAATGTTCATCGTTCCATTTTTGGGTGGGAAAGTTTATGGGTGGGAAAACGTGCGGGGGCAGGTCTCGTGGGAAGATGCTACATTCAGGCTATGCACAAACCTTCGAATTGTGCACGCACGCACGCACGCACGCACGCACGCACGCACGCACGCAGCGCGCACGCCGCGCACGCGCACGCACACGCACACGCACACGCACCGCACGCACGCACACGCACACGCACACGCACACGCACACGCACACGCACACGCACACGCACACGCACACGCACACGCACGCACGCACGCACACGCACACGCACACGCACACGCACACGCACACGCACACGCACACGCACACGCACACGCACACGCACACGCACACGCACACGCACTCGCACACGCACTCGCACACGCACCGCACACGCACACGCACACGCACACGCACACGCACACGCACACGCACACGCACACGCACACGCACACACACACACACACACACACACACACACACACACACACACACACACACACGATTCCACCAACAACACACGCCGACTCTTTCATCGACAACGACCATTGAACAAATACAGCGCCTTCATTTATATGACAACGAGAACTTAATCTAGTCCTTCACTGGGGTCATTATTTCTCCCTAATTCAATATTGATTGGATTCGCCTCACATTCCGTCTCCTCCAGCCACTCCTGGGTCTATCACACAGACAGGTGACACAACACGAGTCCGGTCCGAGAGATCACGCGGCGCCTGGCTCGATATTGGTCCTATTCTTGTCTGGTGTGGGTTGAATATTACCCAATACTGCCGGTGGAGTCATACGGCCAGGGTTGGGTGCGCATGCTTGTATGGTTGCTAGTCGTTGCATTCGGGTCGCGGGGTTGGTTGGAATGTGTGGGGGGTGGGGTAACAAATTAAAATATAGGCAATTACATTTAGCAGTTGAACAAGGTGTGAGCACTTTCACCAGTGAGTAGTGTGCCTACTCCTTGACACGTAGAGAGCGGGCTTCTAAATTGCCTTTGTGCTTTTTTGCTCATATTCCAAGTGACAAATATAAAAGAAAGTAGTTTTCGCAAATTACGTAAGTACATTGTTACGTTTTAAAAAAGCTTAGAATTTCTGTCAGGAATTGATAGTTTACTTTTGAGTAAGAAAGAGGAAGCTGTTACGACGTCAAATGTGGATACGCTGATTTCAACAGTTCGCGCGTTTTCAAACGTACACGTGTGATCTACGTCAAACGTACGCGTAAATGACGCGTTCCCAGCTGACGTCAAAAATGGAGTATCTTAAGAGTATCTTACCTCAAGATCTTACCTCAAGTCCAGTCAATAGTTGCCAAAGATTAAGCATTGAGACCGTCTCAAAGTTTATTATCTGTTGATGCAGTTTCTCTATTGATGTTTTTTTCCATATGCAACAGGAAATTACAGTAAATTGTCACATTTATTGGCGTATATGTTGGCACTACCAGTCAATGATTTCAACTGTAACACAGTGAATTTATTTTATATAGCTAAAAGTTCCTTTCTCAAAAATATAATTAGGGGTAGCACTAACCGTGTCTCAGGCACTTTGACATGTCAACAAGACCATGTTGTCACAACGTTTATACGTAGTTCCCCAGGTTATACAAAGTATAGATAATCAACTGTAGCAGTTTGGAGAAGTGCCAGCTCTTTCACAAGTAATTTTGAGTAACCAGACAAAGACCATTATAATAATTTATAATCGCGTTATGTCTAGCTGTAAAATAGTTTTATCAGCTCTTATAGTTCAGTTGTTTTCAGCATCTTGAGTTATACACAAACAAAATAGAGAGAGAGAGAGAGAGAGAGAGAGAGAGAGAGAGAAGAGAGAGAGAGAGAGAGAGAGAGAGAGAGAGAGAGAGAGAGAGAGAGAGAGAGAGAGAGAGAGAGAGAGAGAGAGAGAGAGAGAGAGAGAGAGAGAGAGAGAGAGAGAGAGAGAGAGAGAGAGAGAGAGAGAGAGAGAAGAGAGAGAGAGAGAGAGAGAGAGAGAGAGAGAGAGAGAGAGAGAGAGAAGAGAGAGAGAGAGAGAGAGAGAGAGAGAGAGAGAGAGAGAGAGAGAGAGAGAGAGAGAGAGAGAGAGAGAGAGAGAGAGAGAGAGAGAGAGAGAGAGAGAGAGAGAGAGAGAGAGAGACAACTTTAACACTTGAACAACTCAACGTGAGGGTAGTTCTAAAAATACGGATATAGTAAATGCATAAATCCATGCGTAACAACAGGGAACATACATAACTAATAATCCAGGTGGCGCCGTTACGCAACGTTTTATTTGAGCACTTTCGTAAATAGTTACCAAAATCCAAACTAAAGACACAAGTATACTGTTTTTGGAAGCAATACTGTAAAGGAATGTACACACAACCGAGCTTAAGAGTTTAACAAGATGTTATCAGCACTTTCATGAATAGTTATCAACTCGCAGACTAACGAATTGTACTAAGTCAACTTTAACAATTTAGACAGAAGGTTTTGTCACAATTGCCATTATAGGCAATAGAGATAAACGTGAGATAAACCGCAGTTAGACTTATATGTCGATAACGAGGCATATTGTATATACATGTACTAAACTAAAAATTAATCACGAATGCCAAACGATTAGCATGAAGCTTTGTGCAGCAAGTTTCAAAGTGACGTTGTATTCTGATTATTCTTCAATGTTCTTCGAGGACGAATATTTGTATGCAATGCACAGCGCCATCGATGAAAAATATGCGGAGTCTATTTTAATTTTACAGCAAACAAAAATAAGCTATCCAAAAATTGTATTAAGTTGACAGAATGATATTACGAGTTTTCTATAAATAATGGTTTAAAAGATTATATTTAATACAATAAATGTATTTGTTGCTAATATTTGACGCCAATAGGTGAGCTTAAATGAATAATCAATAATATCTTTTTATAGGCTGGGACTACTATAATACTGGTTGTGCAATTAACACGATGATACCGACAGGTGATACCGGTCCACCGTGATACCGACACAAAGCTCCGTCGTTCCGCACCAGTGAACACACACACGGAGACTCTTCCCATGCAACCGGCGCCAGTGAACTGCAATCAACGATTACTTATTATTCTACGCGTTTCCGCCAGCGCGTCATAGTCAGGAATTAA
Organism: Ridgeia piscesae; assembly: GCA_025642075.2. NCBI lineage: Eukaryota > Metazoa > Annelida > Polychaeta > Sabellida > Siboglinidae > Ridgeia > Ridgeia piscesae. The sequence continues at coordinate 106,082 of JAODUO010000860.1, read as the reverse complement.
TTAGATCTAGGTAATGAACTCGCAAATGAACATTTATTAACGATTGCTATCACGGATGGTTTGTTGCACCTTACTAAACGCAGTTTGCACGAGCATACTCTAAGTGCCACGACCAAGGGTTTGACAGTAGTCTGTTGAGTAAGGTTATGCAAACAGTAGCTGACTCATTCACGACTCCATCTTCACAGGTTTCGAATCGAAACTGAGGAGTTAGCTCTCCATTACTGAGGGGGCTGAAAACACGACTACCTCCAATATTCAGCGGCAGGTTGGGGTGTCTGTTTGGGTCGCAAATCGCGGATTATAGAGAGCACTAAACTAACCTCGACGAAAATGTGCCAACAGTTCAGATGGAAAAGATCGCGTCTCAGGAGCGGAAGCCAGTCAACCCCAATTATAATTACATATATACATATTCTGTTCTGACGCCGGTGATCTTGTCACCAGGTGGCGCCGACTGCGTATTCCGACTGTCTGTGTTTAACCGGATGTAACGAGTAAGACTGGGACATCCTCATTCGACAGATAAAGACATGTTATAACCGTAAGTCGACCATTTTTACTCGCGTTACGGCTTACATACAAGCATGCCGTTAATGTGAGAGCCACCCACAACTAGTTTAAACAACTAAAACTGTCCGCTACTCCATTAGTGCCAGTTAACACAGATGACAAGCGAACAAGAAAGCTGTTGGCGTATTTCGAGTGTGAGCCACTGTCTAGCATTGGTTTTCCTTACTTTGCAAAATTTTGATCAGAGTAAGTATATTACATATGCGCTAAATACACCCGTATCACAGGCTTGCATGTCTGCAAACCTGAGAATTTACAGTTTACATAATTTCCCGTGTAGTAATAACGGATAACCAGTTTAAGAACATCGATGGAGATTGATTGTTGAACATTTATTACGTTCACGTTTGAAAGACCGATGTTTTACGATTGTGTTACAAAGTCCTCGTAAAACTCACTCTTCGGCGTAGGATCAAATACAAACAACGGCAAAGAGAATATCACATACGTGCATTGATCATTTATGTAGCGAATCCAATTCGACACCAGCTGACGCAACGGCATGGGAATCGTTCACACACCGCGGCCCGCGTCCTTTCACTATCGGCGACGACAGGGATCCTTTCCGTGTGACAAAACAACGCTTCGCCGCCAACGTGAATACCAGTTCTTCGTTATCACGAATTACAGGTGTTCCAGCGATCGTCGAAGGTGTAATTACGCAAGATCAAACGCGGGCGAAATTGTAAAGTTTCAATTTGAAGCGTGCGTTTGTGTGCTCGGATTACGCATGGCGCGATTGACGGAGGAGAGTCTGTGGCGTCGAGATGCGGGCGGGGGACGGATGACCCTCGGTCTCTCAGCGGGCTCCATCGTCCTAGGTCGGTTCATTGACTACACTGTTGCATTGCAGCGATTTGTTGTGTCGGTTAACAATGGAATTAAGACATGCAATGGGCGTGTCCACTGCTCTCAAACTTCACAAGACGGCGGGGTTGGTGGCGAGAGAGTGATTACATGGCAGATTCGCGGGTAGTGTAAACATTGCATCTCCTTTGTTCAAGGTATTAGTGCTGGATGAGGAAGCGATATGACTAGTAGCGCGGTGGCGTAGTGGCTAGAGCTTCGGACTCCCGACTAAGAGAACCCGGGTTCCGTGCCAAACCTTGGGCAAGTTTTTTCACTCTACATCGCTCGAGTTTACTCAGTTGTATGAATGAGTACTTGGCTATAGACAGAGGTGGGTATTTGTGTACGAATAAACTGCAGTATGGCTGGATGCTTCCCAAATAAGCCGAGATGGTGTTTTATTGAATAGGTCTGCCAGGGAGAAAAGTGTATAGCGCTTTGAGCAGTCCTGAGGATTGGATACGGCGCTATATAATAACTCACAATTTAGTACACTATCTGAAGGCTTCTTGTACGGGAGGACAGTTGTAATGGAATCTTAAGACACGACAGTAGATTTAACCATCATTATGAAGACATTGGGTTTAACAGGTGTATGTCATTATACCTAGAATATATGTAAATGTGTTCGTTTACAAGCACCGTTAATGTGAAGCCACCCACAACTAGTTTAAACAACTAAAACTGTCCGCTACTCCATTAGTGCCAGTTAACACAGATGACAAGCGAACAAGAAAGCTGTTGGCGTATTTCGAGTGTGAGCCACTGTCTAGCATTGGTTTTCCTTACTTTGCAAAATTTTGATCAGAGTAAGTATATTACATATGCGCTAAATACACCCGTATCACAGGCTTGCATGTCTGCAAACCTGAGAATTTACAGTTTACATAATTTCCCGTGGAGTAATAACGGATAACCAGTTTAAGAACATCGATGGAGATTGATTGTTGAACATTTATTACGTTCACGTTTGAAAGACCGATGTTTTACGATTGTGTTACAAAGTCCTCGTAAAACTCACTCTTCGGCGTAGGATCAAATACAAACAACGGCAAAGAGAATATCACATACGTGCATTGATCATTTATGTAGCGAATCCAATTCGACACCAGCTGACGCAACGGCATGGGAATCGTTCACACACCGCGACCCGCGTCCTTTCACTATCGGCGACGACAGGGATCCTTTCCGTGTGACAAAACAACGCTTCGCCGCCAACGTGAATGCCAGTTCTTCGTTATCACGAATTACAGGTGTTCCAGCGATCGTCGAAGGTGTAATTACGCAAGATCAAACGCGGGCGAAATTGTAAAGTTTCAATTTGAAGCGTGCGTTTGTGTGCTCGGATTACGCAAGGCGCGATTGACGGAGGAGAGTCTGTGGCGTCGAGATGCGGGCGGGGGACGGATGACCCTCGGTCTCTCAGCGGGCTCCATCGTCCTAGGTCGGTTCATTGACTACACTGTTGCATTGCAGCGATTTGTTGTGTCGGTTAACAATGGAATTAAGACATGCAATGGGCGTGTCCACTGCTCTCAAACTTCACAAGACGGCGGGGTTGGTGGCGAGAGAGTGATTACATGGCAGATTCGCGGGTAGTGTAAACATTGCATCTCCTTTGTTCAAGGTATTAGTGCTGGATGAGGAAGCGATATGACTAGTAGCGCGGTGGCGTATTGGGTAGAGCTTCGGACTCCCGACTAAGAGAACCCGGGTTCCGTGCCAAACCTTGGGCAAGTTTTTTCACTCTACATCGCTCGAGTTTACTCAGTTGTATGAATGAGTACTTGGCTATAGGCAGAGGTGGGTATTTGTGTACGAATAAACTGCAGTATGGCTGGATGCTTCCCAAATAAGCCGAGATGGTGTTTTATTGAATAGGTCTGCCAGGGAGAAAAGTGTATAGCGCTTTGAGCAGTCCTGAGGATTGGATACGGCGCTATATAATAACTCACAATTTAGTACACTATCTGAAGTCTTCTTGTACGGGAGGACAGTTGTAATGGAATCTTAAGACACGACAGTAGATTTAACCATCATTATGAAGACAACGGTTTATTCCTCAAATGGGCAGGCGTATTTATAATTTTAATATAAAAATATATTGGACACAGCGGCCCGCCATATGGTGATGTCACGGCTGTAGCCCGAAGTACATGCCCGCCGTATATTGCGCCTATTTAGTCTACCTGTTCACATATGCGACAACGTCAGGGCATTCTTATTTCTCACTCCTGAAGTTGTAAAATTGTTGTTATTCATCTTCAACAAAGCACGGAGGGAAATATTGATAGTAAGTTCAATACGTCATCTTTCAGTGTGCACATTCCCGTAGGACGGATGAACAAGACTTAGTCTTCGCGTGGGGTCTTCTGGAGTATCTTTGATGAGGTGACGGCGCAGTCTACCAACCTCTGGCTTTATCCATGTGTAGAACATGGCTTGTCTTCTTGAATGCACGCTTCATGATAAATATGAGTGCCCGTTCGAAAAATAAATAATTAGTAGAATTTAAGTAAAACGCCTGCCAATTTGTAGAATTTGCCTAAAGCGCATGCCAATTTCTGTCTAAAAAAGCAACAACTGAGTGGTGTCTTCTTCCGTCCGTTATGCTGTAAGCGTATTTATAAACGCCATTTATAAATTGCAAAAATCAGTTATGCTCGACAGTGGTGACACCTATTGTACCAACATACGACAATCAATGCAATTGTATTCGATACGTGTATTATAACTACGGCTGAAATTCGGCTGTTTCTGTCGTTTGACGGGAAGTGGCGACTTTTAATGAAACATTCGTCTTGAAGCAATGAATTCACAAATCTCGCGAATGTCACGCATCAGTTCGCTTCAATAAACATCGACACTGACACACGTATGGTTGACCTCAACCATATCCCAGGTGGCGGCACTTCACGAAATTGCCGTCGCGGATCCTCTCCCGTGGGATTTCAAAGTCTTGTGTCAGTTCGCTGTCTCTAGCCGCCGTCTTTACACAGACTACTACATTTGAAATTAAGCAATCAACAATTGACAGTATCGTGTCAAAAGAGTCTAGCGCGCTGAGACAGTTACGTCGGACATGTCTGCACACTGACATCGCACTAGCACACATAGGGATGACGAGTAAGACCAACACCAGTGCGAAGGATCGACCAATCTTCAGACGTAAAGACTAAAATGCACGTTACTTCCGCACATTGCGTTTGTCGGTAGAGCCGTGAATGGGTGTTATTTTAAGTGGAAAGGGCACACTGCGGGCAGTTATCGAACCAAACATAACGTAACACGCACGCACGCACGCACGCACGCACGCACGCACGCAGCACGCACGCACGCACGCACGCACGCACGCACGCACGCACGCACGCACGCACGCACGCACGCACGCACGCACGCACGCACGCACGCACGCACGCACGCACGCACGCACGCACGCACGCACGCACACACGCACACACGACGCCAGAAGACAAGTGGTGAAGAGCCAGTTTCAAAGTTTTGTAGATGGATTATAATATACAATGTTTAGCATGGTGACAAGTGAAGTAGGCATGGATGTGAAGTATATTAAAACTTGAGGCAGCCGAAGATGACGAAGTTGACAGACTGATCGATATAACACAATTATGACAATGCCATGAGAAAATGATCAGCATAGGCATAGGATGGCGGCTACAATTTGACTGAAACTATGCTTTATATAACTTGGCTACAACATACTTATAATAAAAGTTCGATGGAACAAGGTTAATATTTCCTGTAGGTAACAATTGTTACTCAACGTTATAAAAACGTTCCTTTTTGACCGAGTTAAGCTCATTTGTCAAATTTGACATGTTCATTCATGCTCATTACTAACATTTCGCATAGATGACGGAATGTTTTTTTCTGTTTATACCTGAATCTAGAATTTGGATGCTATTCTGTTTAATTGTGTTTCCTTCCGTTGCCGTCATTGATTCAACTCCACTGTCGTCTCCGTCTATATGCACTATCCGCCTCCAATAGGGCACGCACGTCCCACCTGCCGCCATATCTTGTTTGGCTATTTACCCCTCCCAATGACTCGATCGAGCTATGTATTCTTTTGCGTACGGGCGCAACTCCACAGAAGAAACCTCCGTTGTAAGATGTATAGTTTTCTACCCGACAAAGATTCATCTAGAAGGTGGGGAACTATTATGCAGATAAGTTATTATTTTAAAATGATTTCCATATTGCAGTAATTTTGAATACGATTACGGATCACGATGTGGGGCCCACTTTTTATAATCTCGCACTTGCCTCCCCTATTCACCGTGTCTCGATGTCTGCTGTCCCAATGTCGCCTGCCTGTCTCTTCTCAAAGATCTTGCATCACATCTACTCCGTCGCGATCTTTCTTTTCTACCGTCTTGTCTTTTCTGAGGGTATCTAATATCTACCCTCTTCGTTCCCCGCTCGTTCCAACTCTTTACTCTAAGTCTTTTCTCAACTAACTTAGCATATCGCCAGTATGGTTCGTTTGTGTACAAAAAATATATACCTTATGTAGCGTGTGCGTTTTGGTTGAAGGAATACTGATTTTTAATATTTGTGTCAATAAAACCACACGGTTCTGGTCTGGTGGTGTTTTCAAACGTATTTTATTAGACTCTTTGTCTCCCCTCTATTATTACCTCTACTAGAGGGTCTTTCTCCTATATGTGATAAATGATTGGTGATCACTTTTTTAGATGACATCACTGTACATATTTGATGTGTTGATCCAAGTGCTGTTAGGCTGTACACGTCATGTATGTGTATATGGTCCACTAAGTTAACTTTGGAGATAGTCTGGTAACATCTCCTCCCAAGTGTCATGTGTGTCATTTGTATGGTCAGTTTGGTCACCCGCTCTGTTTGACCATTTACTTCTACTCTAGATATAGGTCCCATGCTAATGTGTTAAAGCACAAATGTAATTGTTTTCAGTAATCTACTGTTTGCGACAAACGTTAGTTACTGTAGGAAATTTGCTAACCAGTTGGTTAAACGGACAATCCACAGAGGGCGCCACTGAGACTTTTCTTTCACAGCTGGGACCGCGCCTTAGAGGTGGTTATTGCTGCCATTGCTGTGTTACTCGGAGAATAAACCGAGTAGGCATATTGTTGTTTTCAATTAGAAGAACATACAATTGATTGGCATGACAGAAATGCGACGACTGTCAAGACGCCGACAGACCTTGCCAGGATTTGACAAATCTCTCGAATTTTGACAGCAAGAATCTTAACAATCTTCCGATCTCCCGAATTAGAATAATAGTCTCCCGATTTTATTCGAAATTTTGTTTGTTTGTTTGTGTATGTGTGTGCGTACCTACGTACGTACGTGCTTGCGTGCGTGCGTGCGTGTTTCAGTTGGGTGTTTTTTCTTTTATAAAGAAACAACTACCGGAATAACCTCCTTACTGTATTTCGATAATATCGGGACATTTCCCTAATTCGGGTTTATTCCACTTGGAAGCTCTGCGCCGAAGTAGAAGCGTTCGTCACCACGCCGGCTCTAAGTCCACAGAATATATGCGTCAGCAGCTGATATAATAACAAATAATGTGACCAGTTTTCGCAAATTAGATAGGTAAATAGTTATAAGTTTTAAAGTAGAAAAGTTTACAATTTGCGCCAGGAAATCGGAAGGAGAAATAAGAGATGACGCCAGCGGGGAATAGTACGTATTACGTACACTGTTTATAACGCTTCGCGTGTTTTTTTACGATTGTTCGAACTTACGTCAAACGTCCGCGTAAGTTGTTTTGTGTAATATGATTGGTTCCACCTAGAAACATCCCCGCTGACGTCATAAAGTTGCGCGACTAGAGTGAGATCACAGTGAGTCATTGTGACATTAATTTTATTGATGAATATGTCGGCTGTAATAATTAAGGTTTCCAATTGTAATACAGTGGATATGTTTTATACAGCTAAAACCTGCTTGCTCAAAAAGAACCATGATTTTCACTAACCGTGTCATAGGCATGCACTTTAAATGTATCGTCACGAAACCTTCGCGCCACCATGACTTGTGCAATCTGGCTAACATTAGTGTGGTTGTGTTAGACACAGCTCGAAACATAGTGTTCCTTCGACAACTGAACACGTTTAGGAATTAACCGTTGATAACTGCCGAAATATATAACTATGACAACGTGAATCCCCCACATGTGGTTTTACATGGCAGTACGCTATCGCCAACAATAATCAACTACCGGGTGGTAGGGGCAATTTGTAGTAGTCTAGTTATTCACTATCAAACTTCTGTCGCTGTCAAAATATCCTATTCCAGGTTAGCGATTTGTGTCCAGACCAACAGACGCACGCGCCGAAAACCAGCCTGGAACCGATCTCATTTGTATAGCCTAAGCTCGCCGTTCTGTCCTGCGTTACCTGACACTACTCTTTGGTTGACCAATCGTTAACAATCTCCAGTGTACAGTCTCTATACACCTGTCGAAATAAGATAGCATAATAAAGGGTTGCTTGTGGCGACAACAAAACGGGCGTCTGAATGATAGCGTCTCACAGAAGCTCCTTAGTCGGCTGTCATCATTGGACACGATTCACTGACGCCGACTTGTTGAATCCGCTGGGTGGCTCAGATGCCACGCCTACACCTGTCAATCATTCACAGACCAATCAATGGTTATATAAGGCGGATTACGTCATATCACTTCTTCAGGAGAGGAGACGATTGCGTTGCGGCTATTGATACGCCGTCTTCAACGCCACCATTCCGACGTCTCAATTGCACAAGACAACTCAAAGGTGTGAACACTTTCAGCGCAGTGGATACATTGACAATGGACACCGCCACTCACTCTCAACATCGTTCAAGTTCAACAGTACTGTTTTGTTCGTTTCTCTGGATTGAGTTGCTGGGACTGACACAACTGTTCTAGTCTCACCGTTTTTTGTTAATACACGTTGGGTAGGGCTTGCAGATCCAGAGGTATAATAACTCACACAGAGAAATGGAAAAATCTGTCTTGGACTCACTGACATTGACGATGGATCACATCCTATAATTTAAAAATACTCCCACATAATAGTAGAAAATTTGTGAATTATCGACAAGCTTTGCCTTTCAGATTGCAGGCTCCATACTTTTACCCTTATTTGCCATCTAAATGGCAAAGCTTTTGATGTCAGCCAGGTTAAATAAAGGCCTAGGCATGCAGTGGGTTTTGTCTCATCAGTTTGTGAAGTTTTTTTGCATTTTGCTTTGGTTCCACCGGATATATGTGGCATGTGACTGGCCCCGTTTATGAACACGTTCCTAAATTAATGATACGTGTTTCGCTCGCTAGGCGGCACCACTGTAACAAATACATGGTTATGATTATAACCAAACTGCCCACGTATTTTATGGATGAAACCTCCCTTACGCTGGTTGTAAAGTGTGTGATGGTGACCCATTGAAATTCTTGCAACAAACATAGTTACAACCACGAAATGAATACATTTTGCTCATATAAGAAATAATCAGTTTCACTTCTCCAAATAAAGCCTTAAAGCACTCATGACGTTTTATGATATAGTAAAATCCAACACGTACAGACTTGAACGAAACGTCACTTGCAAGCTTTATTAATGACGTCGATAGCGTGCTTACATGATAGCGACCTGTACAGCATATAACTGTGTTATTATACACAGCTTACGATATACAGAACATATATTTAGGAAATTGCTAAAAAAGGCATATCAATATCAACAAAGGCATTATGTTTAATACTTGAAGAATCAGCCTGGTTCATCACATCTACTGAAGCCATAATCATGTGCTACTGTCGCTGTTATATCCAGCAACAAGTATGTAAAGAACCAAACGTTGTCAGCTGTTAATGAGTAATATGGTTACTACAGGTTAGACAGATAGACATATACCTATGCGAGTCATCATTTTCAAGATATATAAAATAGTTTACATAATAAAATATGTCTGATCAGTATTCTTATTTTCTAATGTATTTTTCAATATTTTGATGACCTTTCTTCAGGAAACACAGAGCAATAAGTTGGTTATACTGTTTAAAATAATTTTGAATCCAATTTATTCCATCAACTTGACAAACATTTCCTCCAATCATAACATTAGCTTCCATTTGACAATCTTAAAATAGTGTTTTATAATATTGCACAAAATAGCAAGTAATCATCAATAAAACATTAGTAAGTATATCCCTTTCAATCTGACAGCAGATTACATCACAATGTATTTACAAATATGTACACATTTTGTTTGTTGTGACTGTCTAAATTGTATTACATATGTACAATGAAATTTTTTTATACTTTGTATCTGTCACAAGCAACATTTCATTATGTCTTCATTCTTAGCAGCCCTCCCAATATAAAATGATGTGCGAGAACTAATTTATTTTAAAATGCATAATTATAGTTAAATTAAATGCTTTGGCAGTTTCAAAAAAAATTTGAACACATTTTGTCATGCGTGTAAATAATTAATTATCAATGAATTTTCAGAACAGCTGAATTCAAGAATACCAGAAATAAAATATATGTTTACGGCATTCACAAATCAGACATATTTCTGGAAACATCCTGACATTTCTGGAGGGTTGATAACTTGATGCCTACAAACTGACAGTGCAAAACAAATACATTGTATTATATATATTTACAAATGTACACTTAATACTTAATTACACTCAGACATCACCTTAGCTTAAGAACACATTTTCATATTAAAACTGTTGGTTGCTACAACAACGCAGCAGTTCACACCTGACTCGCCAGGCGGACTCGCCTATGACCGTCGGCATCTACGAAACTGTCATCATTGCCCATAGCAAACTGTACATGGTTGTCACGGGAACTGTACATTGACGATGCCCCATTGGCTGGATCCAGCTTCATGCCAGTTGGGTGGTAGTTGAAGGGGTGTCGGTACATGTCAGCTGTGTCACTACTGTGGCTTGGTATTCGCTGTGGTAGAGCAGGCTTCCTCACAGACAGACTTATTGAGCGGCCACACTGCGGTCCTGGAGGGACGTCGATGGTTCTAATCACTGGGGGAGGGTGACTTGTCTCTTGTCTCGGGGTGTCTGTGTGGGTCACACAGAAACAAACATGAACACATCCATAATGTATTAAAATGGTAAAGGTATATTCTTATATACACACACTGTAGTACAATATCCAAATGCTCAAAGTACTTTACGTTTTACTTGCTTTTAAACCACACTATAAGTAGTACTACTGGTACATTTTGTCAATTTCTTTATAATGGTTTAATATATCTTTGTAAACAACTGATTGCTTCTTGGTATTATGCACCCAAACATTATTACAACCCAACCATTTGCAACTACAGTCAACATTTTCAGGACAGAGGTTAACCAAGAATGAAGGAGAACATTCTAATAAAATTACATGGACTGTGCATTTTTCATAGACACCAGTTTTTCTCTGAAATGACGTCAACGGTGCAAGCTTACCATTGTGTGGTATAGATGGTGGCTGTGTGACGTGGGATGGAGATTTTGGGGCCTCAGATTCGCCATCGTTTGACCCATGGCCACTGTCGGTGGTGTTGTCCCCGGAGAATGTGCTATCCATGTCTTCTTTCCGCTGTGGACTGTGGCCATTCTGCACCAAAATTACAACAATGTAATAACAATACTGGGTTGTAACAGAACTTCTTTGGTAACTGAGAAGTGGTTGCATAAATTGACAAAGTTCCACAATATAAAAAGTTAAGGTAAGTTCTCATATAGTACAGAATCCAGTCGTCATAACGGATCAAAGTGCTTTACACAGAGCATTTGTTCAATCAAACACCATTTCAACTTCTCTTGGAAGCATTTAGCCATGTTGCAATAATTGCAAAAATATTTCATTTCTACACAAATATATACGTGTATAAAATGTGAGTCCTTATGCAGTGCAGTGTCCAGTCCTTAGAACTGATCAAAGTGTTTTACCTGTTGAGTCACTGTACCAACAATACCCAAGTAATCATTCATTATTTCTTATAGTTGATTGAACTGGACCAATGTAGACTGAAGAAATGTGTCCACTTTTCGAAATAACAACACAGAATTAAAACCCAGGTTATCTCAGTTCAGAATCCGATGCTCTAGCCAACGACAATGCATGGGGGAGATGGTTTGGTTGACACCATGGTCATGGGGAAATACATTGTCACAGTGGCTCCACCTAGTGGTGGAACATATAGATGCAAATTGTCGTTTTGGATCATGCAACTTTTATTGGCAGTGGATGCGTCAATTAAACCAATGCTAAATGCATAGACTATTGCATATATCTTTGGAATGAATAAAAATAATATGTAAATTATAATGAAATAGACCGTGCTTTAGTGATGAGAAAATGTAAAGTAATTACAATAATTAAACATGTACATGTCCAGAATAACTTTACTATGAAACACCAAACTGACAACATATGGGCAACATGCATGCTTGATGTATTAACAACACAAACTGCATTCTGACTAATTGAAAGTGAAACTGCTATCTGTTTTTCACATTTTTTGCATTGGTTCCTAAAAATACACATGATAAGAAAATAATTTTCCACAAATTCTAAACCTAAAGACTGCTCAGAACAGTTGAGACTTAAACAGACCTACACCCATAAACATACCTACTGATCATCTTCTACACTTTTCTGGGAAATATTCAGCCAAACTGGAATTTCTGTCAAAGATTATTCATCCCATTTGTACTGCGGAGTGAACTGGTGCAATGTGACGTGAAAAAAAATCAACCAAACTTAAAAACAGAAACAAGTGGATTTGAAGCCGGGTTTTCTTTCTTCTGCACTCAACCAAAGAACAAACTTACAAACCAAAAAAAGGTTAAATGGTTTTCACCATTAGATACATTTATTGGAAAAACATAACATTAATAGGAAACCAATTTGGTGGTATACCTGCTTTGGACTCTGAGGCAGTGGTTTGTTTCGTGCCGACCGCCTGTTTGACTGGGGCCCCAGACTGGCATGGCGAGGGGGTATTTCAGGGGGTCCACGGGGGTCCCCCACAAACACTTCGTCATCATATGACTGTTGGAGCTGTAAAAGATTTTAAAAATTCAGGTGGGTTTAAAAAAATATGAATGTCACAAACTGAGAATATAGAACAATTAGTAATGCCCAGCAGACAGAGTATGGAAGAAAGTATCAGAATAAACTAATTAGTAAACAACCTTACTTTAAAGAATATAAGAAAGTATCAATATCCAAGGCACTCTATGAATAGAAAATACAAATGTCCAAACATACCCTAAGAATACAACAGTATCCACACCCAACATTCTTTGAGAATACAAGGAAAGTATCAATGGAAAAGGCTGCAAGAATGGAATAAAGTATAAATGTAAAAGGCTGCAAGAATGGAATAAAGTATCAATGTAAAAGGCTGCAAGAATGGAATAAAGTATCAATGGAAAAGGCTGCAAGAATGGAATAAAGTATCAATGGAAAAGGCTGCAAGAATGGAATAAAGTATCAATGTAAAAGGCTGCAAGAATGGAATAAAGTATCAATGTAAAAGGCTGCAAGAATGGAATAAAGTATCAATGTAAAAGGCTACAAGAATGGAATAAAGTATCAATGTAAAAGGCTGCAAGAATGGAATAAAGTATCAATGTAAAAGGCTGCAAGAATGGAATAAAGTATCAATGTAAAAGGCTGCAAGAATGGAATAAAGTATCAAAACACAACGTACTTTAAGGATACACCAAAAGTATTCATTTAACTTTGTAAGACTTTAAAAATAGAACAAATATATTCCAAAGACTGCACGGATAGAAGAAAGTAGCAATGTTCAAAACTCTAAGAATAGAAGAAGGTATCCATATCCAACAACATGTGAGATACAAAGAAAGTATCAAGATCCACTCAGACTCTACGTGTGGGAGGACTTGACCAGACATAGGGGTGGCGTAGGGTGATCTGGCCAGAAGAGTAAGCACTTGTCACAACACCCCATACCTGTACAAACCTCACCACAACAAATCCACTCCCACAAACCATACACCTCCGGCCTGTCAACAAGCCTTCTGCCAGCCCCTCTATGGCTCTATTTACAATCACTTTGCTCAGTGCAGAAAGACACAGGTCAGATAATTGCAGTTTAATTGAACTATCTGTCCTGCTTTGATGGACTCTGGTCACAAACAACTGAGAACCCGGCCCTGTTGGCTCGGCAGGAGTTGCCAATTAAAATTAAATGACTGCTCCTAATGGGCCGTCAGTGGGTCTCATCTAAGTAGTCCCGGAGACTTATGACAAACCTGAAAACACACCTCACATACTCGGTGTTGTGATGCGTAACAGTCACGGGGGGGGGGGGGGAAGTCAGTCATCGGTGTGAGTTGTGAAGTAATTAATAAAATGGAGGGATGGAATGAGGCAGGGAAAGAGAGGGATATTGAAGATTGGGAGAAATGGTGAGAGGGAGATTAATGGAAGGAGGGGGAGAGGGAGATTAGTGGAAGGATGGGGACAGGGAGAGAGAGGGGAGAGGGACAGAGAGACAGGAGGGAAAGAGAGAGTGAGAGAGTGAGGGGGAGAGAGAGAGAGAGAGAAGAGAGAAAGAAGGAGAGCAAATATGTGGGAGAAAGAGAGAGGTGTCATAGTTGTACTTAAGTTAACTATTTCAACAATCTCAGTGGTCAACAATTTGAACAACACTCTGACCAGCCATTTGTGGGTACCTGTGACACCAGGACACTCACTCCACAGGGCACCTACCAAGTTACTGCAGCAGGACAGTCTAAATATCCTGACACAATCCAATGGTCTGTTCACAGGATTTTGTCTCAATTATACTATCTTGCATCCAGATACACCTGAAATACAGTTACACCCATTCTCATCTCTTACACGTATAATTTGCCAAGTGTTTAAAAAAATATTATTACTACATTAAAAAAATATAACAGGAATAGATATGTACTCACAAATAATTTCCTACTAATATGTTTTAATTGACAATATTTCTCCATGTGAAATGACAAAACATCCAGTGTCTGACTAATGTTTCTGCTTTGAGGGTTTTTGTTGATTCTACAATCAAAATAATACTCAAGTAAAAAATGTACCCTCATCGCCACATTTCCCCCCAAGGATGTTTATTTTTTATAGTTTCTACTACACTAGAAAAACTATATATAAAGATGCTAACCCTAACTCCAATTCCACACTTTTTGACAACTACACATTTTCCATGGTGTGAGAGTGTCCCTACCCTGTCAGTCACACCTTTCTTATCCCGATACCTGCAGTTTATGTGATTAGCAGATGTTTGGAGCAACTTGTGCCTCTGACATCTGGCATCTGTTGCAGCAAGTGTCAACTTATCACACAAGATTAATGACCACTTGTGTAGGTAGGTGGGCAAACTCTTGGTCATTAATCATCAGGAACACCAAGATGACAGCTTGTGATGGATGGAATGCATCCTGCTGGACCTCAACGCCCAGTCAGATGAGGAACTGCCCAGGCAGGGACAGTGTAGTGGCTAGGTGTGGGGGGGGTATTTGGAGGTAATGTTACTCCTCTTGTGAGAGCCAGTCTATCTCTTGCCTGCTAAAACGTATGTTGTCACCAATGATTGATTTGATAACATCCATCAATGGAGTAGTAAGTGGTTGCTTTGTGCAGTTATGATTGATGCAACCATTTATTGACATGGTTCAAATGTAACCTAAATTGGGGTCAATTTGGAATGCGTTGTTTATTCATTTGTGGCTGAAAATGTGTATGCAGGAAAGCACACTCTGTATAGATTTATATGCTCATATGACAATGTTCAATCATAGTTTAATTATCATAAACCAATATTTGTAAGATATATATACGTTTCTGCAAAACAATTGTAACTGAAATATATAATAACATGTATTGCCTTTTTATCTCTTTAATTTACCTTCTGCACTGAGTATAAGCATGGTTGTCTTGGTAGATAAATCAACATCTTACATCACTTTGAGATAGCTACGCACATTTGTATCAGAGCAAATCATATCAATCTTCTCTTTCTTGGAAATATTGATAAGCAATGACTTATGAATAATTAAGCATTCATATAACAAAAAAATTACCAGGGGTATAAAAAGGTATTTGATTAAACTTCAGCCATGCTTATAATGATACAGTCATCTAGGCTTATTAACTTGTTTAATGTTTCTGCACGCTATGTGTACTAATTACTACATCATCACAAGTATACAGCAACCTAATCTTCTGCATGACAAATTATGAAAAGTAATTCAATCAAATCTAGGTTTCAGTAAACAAAGATTCTAAAAAAATTGGGTTACCAGTATGTTATAAAAAAATTAAGTAGATTTATCTCTATAAAAATATCAATGACTTCTAGAATTGTCATTTGAAAAAAACTAAACAATTCATAGATGGGAGACTAGGGACCCCAGGAACAGGACGAAAAGAGAAAAAAGCAAGTAAACCTCAACAATTGGAGAATGATACTGCCAGACTGCTTCCAACATTAGCAATTAAAATACACCTAGTAGACACAGCTGTAAGACATTTTCCCATGGCTAATGCTGTAAGACCTGAAAGAACGCTGTTTCATGATTTGGTGTAAGACATCATTCTTCAAAGGACTAGTCTCACCATAGTTAATAAGATAATTACACGTGTTCTTTCTTGTGACTACCTGACCTCACACAGCCCGACACACACTGACAGAAGACACAACTATTGCATGTCGTGTGAACTCAGGAAGCATGAGTGTAACTTTACTGTTTTTTGTCACTGGAGACGCCTGTTTGTCAACGACTTTCACACGAGTTCCGCCAATCGTATCTTCTTACCAGAACATCGAATTAGCTGAACAAATATACGTGTTTATGTAAATTTGTCTGCTAATTTGATTTTGTTGAAAAGTCGGGAAATTTGCTGGAATATGAGTACAGCTGTAGTCTAAAAAGGCTTTCAGTAGGATATGCACAGGAAACTGAGAGAATGTCATGCCTACTTTGGTGGCATGGAATTCATAGGAGTTATGTGACAAATTTTAGACACATTATAGGTCTGTGTTATATAAAAAATTGCCTGAGTACTGCCAATTATGAAATCAAGACCTGTGTTTACAGGTGAACATCTGTGCTTTAAATTATGTTGTGAATCCATACTAGCAATAAATTTTCGCTGAGAGTCAGGTAAACTCTGTA
The DNA here is from genome assembly GCA_025642075.2 of Ridgeia piscesae. NCBI lineage: Eukaryota > Metazoa > Annelida > Polychaeta > Sabellida > Siboglinidae > Ridgeia > Ridgeia piscesae. The sequence continues at coordinate 89,446 of JAODUO010000860.1, read as the reverse complement.
TGATGAAGTCATAAAATAAATACTTGTACAAACTACAGATTGTTAGGAATACTTTGATACTAATCAGCATTCTTGCAAAGATACAACTAGAGTCATGTATTCAATATATATTTATTTACATTCCTGTCTGACACTTGGGTCAAACACTGCTGGTTTCAACCATATGCCTCCGGATTAAAAAGTTTAAAAGACACTTATTTCATTAGAACATTTGACGTTTTAATATGTACGAATGTTTATGGTTAAATAAACATATTTTCAGCAACAACTTGATAAAAGCTATGTACAATTGCATTGATTCAGTAAATGGCCCAATGTGGAGTAGCTGGTCCAAATCTCTGTACTTTGTAAATAGCTGGGCCAATCCTCTGCACACTGTAAACCAGTGAGATTGATATCATGTATTGCATATAAATTTACAATATTTTTATAACATTATCATTTTACATTATCTAACTCTTAACCATATTTAATTTTTCTACTCACATTTTACCATATTTACTTTTAAAAACTATTTATGTGTATGTATCAACTGTATGTTTTTTTTACACCCTGTAACCCCTCCATTTAGTCAACCAGTTTCTTTAAAAATACCAGCTTATTTGCAAACTTAAAGCAGAATGGTTTTCAGCTGCTAAAGTTAATACACAAAACTCTCACAGACAAAACAAGCGGTGAGAGTCGGTGGACAAAGTTAACTAAACTAACCAAGTAGATTCACCCACCTGTACATGTGAGAAGTCTGCGTCACTGTTGTCCAGGGCGCTACTCCTATGCAGGGCGTAGTTTGTGAACCCTGTCCCACCGTTTGCATAACCTCCAAGACCCTGGGTGGAATACCCCGGTGGTGCTTGGTCGTAACCCCGGCCCACCAGCGACTTGACACTCGACGTTCTGTCTTTGTCGCTGTCACTAGATGTGTCTTTTCCCGTCTTCTGCCTTCGGACGAAGACCAATATGGCAATTATCAACACCAGTGCCAACAGACCGGACACTGACGCAATCACTATCACAATCGTCAGGTTGTTTCTCGCGATCTCACTCGTGTCACCACTACTCGCAGCAAACACCAACGAGTTATCAACGGTGATGAAAAATGTCATGGTTGCTGTTTTCGGTACATGTCCATTGTCTTGTACATGAAGTCCCAGCTCGAACTGCTCGTATTTGATGTGTTTCACTTCCTTTGCGATTGTCACTAAACCACTGTCGTGGTCAATTGCAAAGTATCCTTTGCCACTCTCTGGAGAGAATGTGTATGTGAGTTTGGCATTGTCATCGATGTCGTCATCATGACAGAGAATGTGGATGATGACATGACCAACAGGTGTGTGACTGGACACAGAGACAGTGCTGTTGTACACATTCGGGTAGTCGATGACAGGCGTGTTGTCGTTCTCATCAAGTATCTTCACAACAACCCGGACACTGCTGGATAAATGAAGAGGCGCAAGACCTCTCGCGATGACTCGAACTTCATAGGCCTCCACCTTCTCTCGGTCGAAACTCCCTCTAGCGAACACTTCTCCTGTGCTCGCGTTCACTTGAAAGAGGTGTGCGTTGTCTTGTGTAGACGGAATCGAAAACTCGAACCAGTTGTACAATCCCGAGTCTGTATCAGCCGCCGTAACGCGTCCGACGGATGTGTTAACAGGCGCGTTTTCCTTCACCGTGAATCTGTAACACGTTTCTGTAAACACTGGTTTCTCATCATCGGCATCGAGAATTTCAATAAAGACCCTGGTTGTCACGTTGAACTCTCTCTTGTTCCTGTTTGATGCTGTCACTAGGAATTCAACCTGTTTGGTTCGTTCGAAGTCAAACTTCATCAGTGTGGTGATGTTACCAGAGACTGGATCAATGGACAAATAACCGTGCATCTTTGTCTCGAGTGCGTAAACGATGACAGCGTTGGCGCCAGTGTCAGCATCAGTGGCCTGGACTCGCACCACAAATGTCCCAAGTGGAGCATTCTCCTGAACCGTCACTTTGTACGATGTCTCCACAAACACCGGTCTGTTGTCGTTTTCATCAACAATGTTCACTGTGAATATCTTTGACGATGACTGCGATGGCACGCCCTTGTCAGAACAGCTAAAGCGCACGTCGTATGAAGACATCATCTCTCTATCGAACATGCTTGCAGAAATCAGTTTAAAGTCCGTCGAAGTCAACTGCTGCAGTTTAAAGTGGGTATCATTGAGGGAGCATTCAAATTCACCACCGGGCCCGGAATCAAGGTCACGCACTGTCAGATGGGCCACAAACGTTCCCTCCTCCGCAAATTCAGATATTTGCACCTGTCCATTTTGCGTCAGCTCATTGTTTATCTTGATAACCGGAGCGTTGTCATTGAGGTCTAAGACATTGACGATGACCTTGGCCATGACTGGGATGGAGTTGGTGCCAAGGTCTCTGGCAGTGACAGTCAGCAAATGGACCGCCTCTGTCTCGTGGTCAAGAATCCCAATCACATAAACCTCACCGCTGTTACTGATCTCAAACAGATCTCCGTAAGCGGCCTTCGTTTCAGGATCAAATGCGTACTGTACCTCACCATTCAAACCTAGATCAGGATCAGATGCTTTCACACGGACAATTTTAGTCGATTTGGTGACATTTTCAAACACGGAAATGTTGTATGTGTCTCTCTCGAATATAGGATTATTGTCGTTTACGTCTGTCACGACGACTTCTACGGCAACAGATCCAGAGTGAGGCGGATCTGCCGTGTCATAGGCCACGAGGGTCAGTAAGTATCGGTCAGTTTCTTCCCGGTCAAGTTTCTTGCGTAGCTCCAAAGAAACAGCTTTGTCATGCGATACCTTCAAGCTGAACACATCTGCATTTGATTCTAATTTGTATTCCTTGACACCAAATATTGGTGAATCTGGATCGTTTGCTGTCGGTAGAGAAAGTAATGTCCCAGACACTGAAGCCTCTGTCAATGACAGGGAAACTTTGTCTTTGGCAAACAGCGGTGCGTTATCGTTTAAATCATTTATCGTAACACTGACTTTGATGATTTCAAAATAAGTAATCGGCTGAACTTGAATTGCCAGTTGCTTCGTGCAGGATGCCTTTGAGGCACAGATGGCATCGCGATCAATTTTTATAGCAGTCCGCAATATGCCGGTTGTGATATCGATGCTAAATAAATCTTTCACAGATTCAGGAACATCTGAGAATGTAAACCTCAGCTGCCGAATGACATCTGCAGAATGTTTTGCATCCAGCTTCGCATCACGAATAATGTTTGCGATCACCGTGTGCGAGGGACGATTTTCGGTAATGTTGTATGACAACGTATCGGCAACACTCACCGACATTTGCCAGCAGATGGCACAGGCAATCACGATGACTTCTCGAAACATGTTCGAAATCGTTAGCACAGAACAGAGCGGCGAACTTAACTTCTGAAGAACCTGGTTAAATTTGACTCAGCACGTTTCTATCTTTTGAAGAAAACATCAATGCAAAGACTCATCCTATGGGCTAGACGTGTAGTTGTTAGATTGTTGCAGTTTGCGGCAATCTAACATTTGTAATCCATGTGGCTTGTCTGATGTTCAGGACTGTATTGCAGAGCTCAGTCTGGAATAAACAAGGGTAAAACATTCACCGTCACGTCAACATAAAACTACAATCCATTCCGATTGTATATAATAGCATAGAGGATACTGGTTACAACATGACATAAGACAAATCAAATTAACAGGAGCGATTTTGATATTCCTTTTCCCAGCCAGCCCTTGTTGTTGACAGATATTTAAAGTTAGAGTGCAGTGGCACAGTGGGTAGAGCATCAGACCCTTAATCACGAGAACCCGGGTTTGAATCCTGTGCTGCCTTATCGAACCATTACATTGGTCTAGTTCACTCAGTTGTATGACTACCTGGCTATAGACAATGGTGGGTGTATAGTCTTTGCACATTAATTGCAGCATGGCTGAATGCTTCCCCAAGATATCAAGATGATGTTCATTTAAACAGGTCCACCAGGGAGTGAACGTTTAGTGTCCTAAAGACTGGATACTGCTCTATATCAGAATTTACTTCTGTATATTTTTGTTGCTAAAAGCACCGTGGTATATACAGCTGTGTTTAAGAAAAATGTACCAAGTCCCAGCTCATTCTAAAACCTGGTCCACTGTGTAATGTTAATAGCTGTTAGTTAACAACATGAACCACTGCGGACTACAAAAGGCAGTTTGTACAACTAACACTTCGAAGTTAGTGAAAATGACGCCACACTTCCAATCTGATCGAAATGCACAAAGGAAAATTAAATAACACAATTTTCCAACTTTCCTCACTCCATGTGAGATGTCACAACTCCAAATAAATACATTTCTGACACATGTCCCCTCCTCTCCCACCCCTGACAGGAGACAGCCTCACCCTGGCCTCCCACTGACATATCTATTAAGAAGGGCAAGTTACCCTGGGGCAAGATGGACTCGAGAGAGACAGTGAATGACAGCAAGTAATTATACCCCACCTACCCACCCCATCTCAGTACATCTACGTCATGTCTCACTGCCACCCTAAGGAATCTCACTGGAATCTTTCCCTGCCCTGGGGAATGTGTCACAGCATATAATTTCCCCAACAAAAAGTTACAGAAAGTCTTTGAGTGCTGCATAATACGTATGATTTCATCCAGACTGGTGACATCAGTTTTTGCCTGCCATCTTTTGTGACATATTGTCGTAAGAGATTGCAAACACTGACAATCTTATCAGACGTTGTAGTACATGGAAAGATATGGGTCCGTGACTTTGCAAGGGCGCAGTTATGTTTATAGTTAGCTATAATAGGGCAAACTTTCAAACAGTTATCAGGCCCTGAAATATATCGATTGAATCAACTTACACGTGACCTTGCTGATTGCAAACAGATCAGATATACACAGGGTACGCAGGTGCAGGGCAATTACCCCAGTAACTTTGGTTTATGGTCAAGATTTGTAGAGTCCTCAAAGTTAAATACCTCTTCTTTTTATTCCATGCGCTTCAACATACCCACTTGTAGAGGGTACCATTTTACTATTGAAACTGAACTCACGGCAAATAAACTGAACTAAATGTCATTCCAGTGTGTACATAACTGTGTCACATCTGTTATATTTTGGGCAATTTCTGTTTTCTCACCACCAAAAATTCTGATTAAACCGTTACATTAATTTAATTACTTAATTTATTATGTTAATCATGAATCACTTTCCCAGATCTAAACATGTTTACAGTGTGCCTAATTCAAATAATGTGACCTGGCAACGTATTAAACAGTTGCATGCTTTTGCTAATATCATCAAAATTACTGACTTTAGTCAACAGATTAGATACGAGCATATGATGCTACATAGTGCTGGACTGTGCATTTACATTGTGACCAGATTTAGACAAAATCATTTATGAATTTGTCTGACGATTTTACAAAAACCAAACAACCAATGTGTGAAAACAAGACACAAACAACAGAGGATACAAAATGCTTTCACTTTTTGGTAAAATATGTCTGAAATAAAAAAATTATGAACTGGATTTTATAGAAAATTTTTGTTTATTAAGAAGCAGCATTTACTAGCCACCCAATGTCCACTAGCAAGACACAATGACCACATCAGAAAATTCTCTGTCGGTCTGCCTTTGCAGTCTGACCACTCCCCTCCTGTTGTGACAAAGTACCCCTTTTACTAGACTGCCCCTGAGTACTTCACACTTCAGTGATCTCCAGACTAGTTGTTGGTCACGCCTGAGTGCACTAGTTCAATAGTGCCATAATCCCCCCCTCCTGCTGATACCATGCATAATGGCATAAACTGGGGGATTTGGAAAATATCTCCAATTACATTTAGATTTGAGCTTCATCTGTTGACAATATTGCCAGCAAAATCACACATGGTACATTAGGTAAAATGAATTTATTGTAATCCATCCGTATTACTGCGGGCTACTTACCATGTGTGTTTGATAAGGTACACGGGTCTAAGCTGTTCTATGGGTTGTAAGCCCTTCTATGGGCTGTCACAGATGTTATCAGCTTTTCCAAATAGCTAATAAAGGGCTCCTTGTTGTGAAATGGCAGTTTAACCCTGAACGGTGATCTACCCACAGGGGGTAAATAGACCTGTCAAAAACCCCAGTTGGATTAATAAGCATGTCAACCGCTCATCAACAAGGGAGGGGCAATTATATGTAAGTATGTTTAAACCACCCCAATTTTGCTAGATGTTAACAAGGATCGGGCCACCGACATTGTGGGGTGAGTCAGTGGAGAAACATGAGAGGTAGAGGGTTAATTTCAATTGTACCCTTCTTTTTGTCCAATAGATATTTATAAGACTGGTGCTACCTGAAATGCCCTGGAATAAAACACTCCTGACTGTCAGCACCACCCTTTGGGGTGAAGTGATTTCTACCCTCTCTGTGGCCCAAGGGGTGATTTATAGGCTGGCAAACCTGCCAAGGCGAAATGGTCATAGGGCGGTCATTTATCATCCAGCCAGTTCTATAGCTGGTGGTCCTAGATTCATTCTTACCTGGACTGGCTAGATTCAACACCAGGCACTCAGTTAATTCTTATACCTTAGCAGCTCATTAAACAAGCTGATTTATGTATTAACATTCCATTTATTTATTTTCAATGTAACTGTCGATGATGACACAGTATCTATGCTTTCACAGTTCAATTTAATACATGTAGCTTAGGTTTGCTTTATACATGTGTTTTTAATGAAGTCTTAACATTTTGTTGTATACATTTAATGTTGTCACATTTTAATGCCCATTATTAGTTTTATAATCCTTAATATTGATTGTTGTAGAGTGGAACAGCATTGTACTTTGGTTATGAATATACAAAAGTATTTTATTTATGATATTATTAGTACAGTACGTACTACTAATAGTTAGTATCATAAATAAAGTACACTCTGTAGTAGCATTAAATGTCAAATCTTGGACAACCGAGTCATTGCTGTCAGCAAGGATACACACACAGCCACAATGAAACTGCCTTTGTGTTTTTTTTCAGTGTCTGAAGCAAGATTAAACTTTCATGTTCAACCTAAATATAACTATGGTTGGATCATCAATAATCAACCAGTGATGTACGACTCTTAATCCTCGACAGCTGTGTTGAACACACATAGATGCCCACAAATACATGCACGGATGCATACACGCTCATATGTACATAACAAAAATTGACATTACTTTGACTTAAGCCAGACGTTATTTTCACATGCCAAACAAACTACTTCCATGACAGAAACCCACCCACGCCGGTCCGTGTATCAACAGTACCACAGACATGCATAAATTAAGCACCTTCACCTGAGGCTTTCACTAATGGCTCATTGTGTGTCATTCTGAGCACTGTCCTGAGTACTGATTGAAACAGAGCCATAGGGAGTCCCTATTACTGCATTGTTACCTGCAGCCGTGGCACGAGGCAGGGCCCCAGCATATTAATTACAATATTTAATGCCAGCCAGACAGTCTGCGTGACAACATGCAGTTGTCGCTAGAACTACCCTATAAAAGGTACCGGGGATGTTTTAAATCATGCCATAAACATGTGATTGCCACAATGTAATATAGATTTGTGCGTTTATTGTACAAGATTGTCCCTGCATTGGACAGCTGCTATTTATTTACAAGTTAATCTGTCTGTCCAGATATGAGGAATAATGAAGATGTGGCAGACTAAATGTGTTGAGTCTGACTCCAAATTATGCATCACAGGTGCTTATTAATGTTTATTTCTGCATGTTGCCAGACAGTATTTTGATAGCTTCATTATTTAATAAAAATAACAATTAACATCCCTGTACATCATTAATACAGTACATTGAACAGTTTATGTAAATATAATAGTAATACAATAACCATTTTTGAAACAATTTATGTCAACTCTCATTATATATGCAAACATATACAACTGGTGCAACAATAATAAAAATAAAGAAACATTTACACAGATGTCAGCACATTATCATGCAATTTGACACAACAATCAATATACTTTCACGGCTTTGTGCTAAATGTCACACAAGTCATATATTTATAGACAGAAACTGGATTAGTACAATCAATACAACAAAACAGTTCATGCTTCGCATAGCAACAGGCTGTCATATCACAAACATGCTGGAGTCATCTTAGCAATTACACATGCAAGCATTCAGGATATTTCCATTAAAATGCACAAAGCAGTTTTTCATAATAGCATCTGCAAAGGTTAGAGTACTATGTAATGCATATTTGGTAAGGTCAGATTGCTGCAGAAATTGGGGGTAATTTTGTACTTGACCAAACACTGTATTCTTCAGTAGCCATGGTGATGAATGTAATGACTTGTGGTTACATTTAATACCAAGTCATCTTAGAAATGCCATAGAACAAGATTGACAAATAATGCTGACAGAAAAGTACCAACATGCTTCAGATCAAGATGATATTTGCAATAACATATTACACTGTATATTGCAATCTCGTCTTTCGTGTTAATATGTTGATTTTACGTTGTTCTGAGTGTTAATAACTACCTAGATCAACAATTATTGCTAGAAACACCAATAGCAACAGTGAAAGCCAAATTATCCTAGTCAGAATGAATGTATGCCAACATGGTCTGGCTACACATGTATATTACACACTGCGGAACCATAAACCACTTGTACAAGTATTTAGGGCTGCTGCAGTTCACTTCCGTGAGAAAGTATTCACTTGATTTTCAACCCAGTACATGTATACCAGGAGCCCACATCAACAAATTAAACCACCCATTATCCACAAACTTTTGTGCCAGCGAAACAATCAATCAAGCGGAGATATTCGCCCATTAACTAAGTGTAGACAAAAGGACCGCGTCTAATCGGACAGAACCAGGTATTTCTGAGTAGGACACTAACCGTGGCGTCCACCCACCCACACCAAATGACCACGCAGACACACTGCTGAATGCACCAGTACTAATGCTGGTGACAGCTGCCAGGATTCATGGCCCTGTGGAGGTGTGGCAGCGACATTCGGTCAGAATTCACCCATTCGCGTCTGATTTAAAACATTCATTTGGCTGCTGATTTACGGCCTCGTGTATAATGGTGGACTTGTGCTATGGTGCGTCCTCCTGCAGACTTCTGCACTGAGGTCGGCGTACAGTTGCAATTACTGGCACGATACATTTTCAATGATGCAAATATTGTTTGTAGTGTTACGTATAAATAAAGAACACAAAGGAATAAATTATTAAAAACGTTCAGCTACCTATAGGCAACTTTAGAAAATAATTCACCATCTATTATACACTTGCAGTGAGTCCATGGGGTGAGTCACTGCTGTCATATATAAAATCATTAAATAGGACATTCTCCCAAAGTACGCATCTGATAAGCAAATTTAAAAATAAGAAAATATGCATTCCTGCTTAGTTACTGAATTATAGAAGAGGCTCTCAGAAACAGTAACACAAGCTATATCAGCAAACTCTTAAAAATTCCCTTCAACAAATTCTGGTCTACACTGGCGATAGGCTATGACGTGATGTTGTTCTTAAATAAATACTGGAATGAGAAAACATGACCTTTAGATTCTGAAGATGACGATCTGATGATTGTATAACCAAGTGGATCCTCCAATCACAACCATCCTAAGATATACAAAGGTGGGACATACACTGCCTGTGTCACTCAATGAAGAGACAGACTACCATACCACTCTGTGAATCTACAATGAGTCCATAACGAGTTAGATCCCAGACCTCAGACACAAGGGGACCATTTCACTAATGTAGTTAAGAGCTCTTAAACCTGATTTTGCAATTTAAAATAAATTTTGATCCTTCACAGTGATCCTGAATACCTGACAACTGTCAACACCGTGACACACCAGTGGGACATTGTCGCTGGTGTGTCATGGAAATAGTGTCCTCAGTAATATGGCATTGGATTTTTTTGCATTTTCAAAAGACTAATTAAATTTAACAATGTGTCTTAGTGAAGTGGTCCCCATTGCAGTAGGGACCAATGCCACTCTTTCATAAGACACAAACAACATCTAATAGAAACAATCACACAATTATATTTGATTGAGCAATCACGGAATATGAAACACATGGTTTGCTGAATAATTAGTGTTCATCCATGATCAATCACGTATTTTTCTAATCAATGTAATGACCATATTACATGCCAAAATGGACAGTTAATCATAAAACTAATTCAAAATTCATCAGCTCTGTTGTGTATGCATCAATGGCATGTTTGATGAGTAGATCAGAAAGAATATGTAAAACTATTTTCCTCAACTATTGTCACCTTTCTGCACTTAGCAGCTCACTGTGTTACTAAACTAATCATTGTGTTCAAATTTATGTCTAACATTTAAAAAAACAAGTTTGCTGATTAGAAATAGTAAATCAGAGATAATTATGATAAATGGCCAATTGTCATAATTGTATTATATTTGTCTATGCAATTTCTTTTATTAATCTATATTATGTGCAATATTATATATTTATATGTAATGTAATAATTAATCTTAGATCTATCAAGCAGCTGGTACATGCTGATTAACTTCTTAAATACATCAGATATTTTAAGTAAGCGCTGCAGTTATTCGTTTCACTTTGTGAATGAATTAAACAGAGAAATTGTGACCAATGTGGTCCTATTTTCATTTCAACCAAGATGCAATTTTATCCCATGGGTGTTTTGCCAGGAAAGTGGCCACTTGTATCTGTCATCATCTGCGATACACCCTTGACCGAGCTCAGTGTAAGTGTGGAGTGAGATGACATCTATAGCTTACACAAACATAAACATAGGGGTACATGTTAATTACAGCGCAGTCCCAGCCAAAGTCACTGTGTGAAGCAGCCACCATATGGATCCAGCGATTACTGAAACGACTAATATAAAATTAATCAGCCCTATTGTGTCGGTTCAGGAAATCAGTCTTTGTAGAATCCACCAGATACAATGGGCCACCAGCATAGATACACACCAGACAGCTGTGTAACACACCTGAATATGTGAACTGCAGGTCGATTGGCCAGATGTGAACACGTTTCCCACTGAGTCATTACCAGTCACATGACCCCATTTCTGACATCATTATACTCTCCAAGTTTGTTTTTGCATTTTTTAGCCTTATCTTTCAGGTGGCTGGGCTCAGACGACGTTATCGCGTGGAAGTGTTTGCAAAGTTTGGTCACTGATACTGCTTGCCAAATTAGCTAACCAGGGTGTAATAGAGCACATAATAAAATAAGTTTTTTGTGCAAAAGTTAAGAAGTTGAAGATATTTATCTGTGTTGACACAGAAAGTTTGTTTCAGAAGTATCTATTTATTTGTATTTTTGTGTTCAACATCAGTTTACAACTAGACATTTTGTTTCAAACATGATACCATAATAATAATTTAAATTACGAAAATGTTACGGATGCATACAAATAATGTATATTTTGCAACGATAAATGTTTTATAAGTAACGTCACACTACAATGTAAACATCATATTAACATGTAGTAATTTCTTGTAAAAACTAATATCATGCTATAAATACAGTACATTTAAAAGTAAAGTCAAAATTTAAGTAGCTTTATTTATTAATAACACCATACTACAATATAATTATAGTCATGTTGTCTTCATGAACTAGACATTTTGTTTTTAAAGCAGCATCATATTCCAGACTAATTTTATTTAAAGTAACATCACAGTAAGCATGTTGAATTATTTTATTCCGGCCAGACACGTTGTGGCTGCATGGGGCGTTATAACACGAAGCTTTGCAACCACGCCTGATCTCTGGGGCCAAACGGACGAAATGAAGACAAAGCATCAGTACACCTGGCTGGCACACTGCCAACTAGACAGATGGGTGTTTACACCTGTCTTACACAGGTGTGTCTGTCCCACACGTGTCTTCATAGTTACTTCTCCTTTTATCTTATTCATGCGGTCACACGAACACTCGCTAATTTACCCAGTCGTAGCAGGCCAGCTGTCATCAAAACATTTGAAATCGGTGTTCCCAACAGTCGTGTTTGAGTGCCTTTTAAAAGGGAGTTATGACAGTTGAAGTTTAAATGAAAGGAAGTTCTTCAGATTAGCACTGTCCTCATTAATTGTGTTTTAGAATAAATTGTCAGTTTCATTGAAAAGAAAATTTTATTTGTATTCATGTACCGGTAGTACTTACTAACATGTTTGCTGTTATAAGTGGTGTTTTATATAGGAACTGCAATAAAGTGTTACCAATTACTATTCACTTTGTAAGTTAATTATATTAAAACAAACCAAATATTACCAAAATCAAAAGAGTGGAAATTATCACTCTATTTGCTGATTTGCAAAAGATTCCTACACCAAGCAACTCATCATCTTTAGTGTGTGTGTGTGTGTGTGTGTGTGTGTGTGTGTGTGTGAGCGTGGTGCGTGCGTGCATGCGTGTGTGCGTGCATGCGCATGTGTGTGCGTGTGTGTACGTGTGTGCGTGTGTGTGTATGTGTGCGTGCGTTCGTGTGTGCATGCGTGTGTGCGTGCATGCGCATGTGTGTGCGTACGTGTGTGCGTGTGTGTGTATGTGTGCGTGTGTGCGTGTGTGGTGTGTGTGTGTGTTTATATTATATGTGAGTGTGTATGTACGTGTTTGGCATGTCATGATGTGTTTTTACATACAAGTTTGTGTATTCATGTGCACACTTCATATACATATGTATTTGTGGGCACGTGTACCTGCATGCATGTTCTGAAAGCAGCACATACCTCAGCGCACTGTTCTGACCCCTAAAGGCTTGCATTTGTAATTACCTGAGGATGGCAACCACACCATAATATTTTCACCACTAATAATTTATACCCCTGGGGGCAGATTGTCAGAGCACACAGCCCCCTGGGGTCAGCCCGCAACCGGAATGTCTTTGTTATTTTCAGATGAACTGCGTTCAGTTTCACACACTCTACTAAAGTTAAACAATCCAAGCTAAACTGTTTTGTAAACAGTCTAAAAATAGCCAAGTGTCATTTTCTACGAAGATCGTGAGTCAAGATTTTAAACAGATTTCAACATATTTATGAACCACACAAGTGTAAATTTCTCAACATTTTCATTGTTGCCAGTAAACCTTTACAGAGAACAAGACACGACCAGATACTTGTCTTAAATCAGAATGCACTGCAAAATAGCTCTACACAATAAAGCATTAAAAATGCAACCATGTGACTGGCACAGCAAAACTATTTGATTCTAAATACACAATTTAATCAAAATAAACAAATACCACATGTACGTGTATAATCATAGGTGTGGCCTGTTGTATATATTTTCCCACCTGGTAGATTAATCTCAATTAACCCTGAATGGCCGTATCTATCAAATCAATGATTAATGTGGTATTAATTTATCTGATGTGAAAGGGTCTTTGATGTTGTTTGATGTCGGGCCACACATGGACACATGATCTTTAACTTAATTAACAGGTAAATTCCAGGTTAAGGCATGTGATCTTGCAACAGGGATGTCAGGATACCTGCTGGTTTTGATACAGGCACATTGTTGGATGATTAATCCTCTTCACTTATCCTCTCTGAGCCTTCCATTACAGACTTACAGTGAAGACTTAGATCTAATTTGGTCATCTTTGATCATTCCAGATCATCAAACTTGATAAAAGAATTGTGACTAATTACAATCTACTTTTAAAACTGTTAATAAAATCTATCACATTAATTTTGTAGATTTGGTGATCCATAGATTTAACCAAAACTTTAGAAATATGGTAATTGTATTGTAGTTTACTGACATTTCTATTTAGCTAATCTGTAAACTTCTTTACTGGTATTTTATGGAATGTCCCATTACTTATTGCACTAGCATCTAAGTTATTGAATCTTTATCATAATAAATTTGCATATGGCATATTTTAAGTGCTAATGAGGTAATTGTGTGGATAAAAATGGTGGAACTGTTTTTACAATGTTGGTACGGGATGGAAAAAGTTGTTTAAAATGATTTTTAAATATCTAAAGAGGTTACCAAATAAAACATTGTTAAATTGAGTAGTTTTAAACAATTATTTTTTAATGTTTTTCATATTACAGAACACATACTACAAAGAAGGCACTTCTGAACTGTCCTAAATTTCACACTTGTATAAAAATGACAACACTTTAAAGGACTACTTGTAAACATCACTAAAGTATACCTAAGTGAACATGTTTATTATAGCTAAAAACATGCTTGTATCAAGTTAAGTAAGAACTCTAAACTGTTGATGTGGGCATTTCATGCTCATAGTGTCAAGGAGATGGAGTTTGTCACAGAACATCCATTATCGAGTGGCATCTTGTTCTGACTGTCAAATATACTGGTTGAATTATTAGCATTCCAGCAATCCCTCTCGCTGGAGTGTTTATGTCTTGACATCTCTGAGTAGGTTTGACCTTATCGCATGCGTTACATAGCAGATGCACCTCCATTACTGTAAACTTCATCAGTTTAAACAGTGAATCTGTTACACGAATAATATCACAGATCTATTTGAAATTATCACTTCTATATGAACTAATAGAAAGGGTAAAGGTGACTATCATTTACAACTGTGTACAACTGACCTCTAAAATCACACTTTCAAATAACATTTTCATTTTGTGTAGAATGCATGTAACAAAGGCAATGTTGTCTTACTTTTATTTAGTAAATAGAAATTAAAACTTTTCCAAACTAGGTTACTGTAATTGTTAGTATATATATGGCCATTGTCACTATACCAGTAACTCATTTGTAATTTCAGCATGACGTCAATTGAATAAGCTCAAAAAGTATCAACACAAATGTGTCATTTAGTCCAAACATGAATCACCAACTGTAGAGTACAATGTCTCACAGTCCCACCCAGGACTTTCATTATGACTCATATCTGAGCCAGTGATACCCTTTGCCCCATATATCAACCAGCATGTTGCCTTCACACCTTGTTAAAGGTACAGGCAAACAAGTGATTAATTAACTGCAATCTGTTGTTAATTACTGTCCAACAGTCTGGGGTATGTTTCTGTTCTGTCCTTCCGAATGGGATTTGTTTGTTTGGATTAGTTGCAGCTGGGTGTAAGTGTCTGATTTGGTCAGGTAAGCTGGTGATTAGTCTAATCTGGAATTACTTATTACATCTTGCAGTGAGAGAGAGAGAGAGAGAGAGAGAGAGAGAGAGAGAGAGTGGGAGGGTGGGATGGATGGAAGAAGGGAGGTAGGGAGGGAGGAGGAAGGGAGGAGGAAGGGAGGGGAGGTAGGGAGGGAGGAAGGAACAGAAGGAGGGACGGGGAGGTAGGGAGGCAGAGAGTGAGGTCGGGAGGCAGGGAGGGAGGGAGTGAGGGAGGAATGGGGAGGGAGAGGGAGGGAGGGGGATTGAGGGAGATAGGAAGGGTCAGAGGGAGAGAGAGGTAGGAAGAGAGAGAGAGAGGGAGGGAGGGAGGAAGAGAGACAAATGGAGGAAGGGGGAGGAGAAGGAGGAGGCAGGGAAGGAGGATGAATGTATGGTGCGAGTTATGGAGGAAGGGGAAGGACAATATGAGAAGGGGCAGTAAGAGTGAAATGAGAATGAGAAAAAAGAGGGAGAGAGAGAGAGAGAGAGGGGGGGGGAGAGAGAGAGATATATGAAAAACAAGAAGAAGCAGACATGATGGTGGGAGAAAGAGGGGAGATGGGCCAAGGAATTTATAGATATAAAATGGGAGAATACATATGGAACGAGATGGAGAGAGCGCCACAGAGCCAGCGATCTACATCGAGACAGACAGATAATGATAATAAATATAACATTGTAACATCGTAAATCGCGATGACAATAATGATATCGTTATACTTATTGTAATCTTTAATTCATATAACAATTAATACACACGTCGTGTCGATGGAGCCTATCTTCTCTTCAAATGCGCCATTCGAAATAATAAAAACACCGCCTACGTCAGATAATATTGAAAGCCTCACCTGCGCTGTGCAGCTGCTGTCAGTCTAGTCTACCTGTCCTCGCATCGATTTCTCGCCAGATTCACAAGAACTAATCCAGAACAAACATGCCACCGTTCATCTCCAGATTACCGGATCGTCGCAATGCTCATTAAACATCCGCACCTCACGAGTGTCAAATGCGTCGGACGCGATATTGTCACTGAATAAACAATGTGGCCCGATATCCAAGCAGCCTGCTCTTGTGACAGACATCAAGTAAATTGTTCCAACGGAACGCAGCGACCATGACAGCGAGCGTCGGCCCCGGACCGTGCATTTATAATGTGCTGGGGCCAATGAGGTGACAGGAGCCGCGCGTGGCCTTTCGCCAGCAATACAAGAGCTGATTAATCAGGCAACCCTACCAGGTGCGATTCACCGATGCGTGCAAGTGAAAGGTCTCGCTGAAAGAACCCCGAAGGCAAAAAGGGGCACTGTCGTCGAGGGTGTCATTTGCTGGCGGAGGGCGGGGTATAACCAGTTAATCATTTGTGGGGTCTTAATTGTGGGAAAGGCAGTTTTGCTGAGAATCGATCGTGCCGAATTGCAAGCGAAGAGCTGCGCTTTTGAAATGGTGTTATTGAGCGGAGGTTCGATGGAAATACGTACACCATGCTGTAGTAATAAACAACGTGTCATCTGCATTATGCAGTGTCATACACACTTACTGGAATTATCAGATCAGTTGTCATGTCCGTCTGTGGCCACACACGGATAACACGATGTCCTTAATCACGGCTGGTGGCGTTTTCAGGATGTGGTCAAATAAGCTTTTATATTAATACACACCGATATGTTTCATATGCAGTTGAACTTGTAGATATGGGTAGTGATTTCAAAGAGACTCTCGTAGAACGAACGTGGGAACACACCGGTTAAGACCGACAATGTGTCGGAGAAACCACAGGTCCGAATACACAGCAAGTAGAACGGGACTTCTGACAAGACAAGAAACAAGAGAAGGGATGCGCAACCAACTGTGTTGTCCCTTCTGGCCACGGGCACGTGTTGTCACGCATGGCGATGTTTTATGGCCTCACACATCCTGTGGCATTGCCCGAAAATGGGCACACTGAACAAAGGTGTTTTAAGACAGGATGAAGTCTGGTGGTGAAATAAGACGATGGTGACGTAAGAGTTTTGAAGTAATGGGATTGGGGTGAGAGATTGCAGAAAGTGGATGTGTGTAACGATGGTGGAAATGGGAGGATTTACTGGAAGACGAAAAGGAGACGACGAAGAAGAAGCCGACCACTGGGCAACTAGAGAAGAATCGCAGAAGATACGTGGACGCAGTGTTCTAATGAATTTGACATTTGCCTTTAGCAAGGGGCAGGTTTCGGGATATTGCTAACTTTCCATTTCCTTTGGGATGAAGAAGAAATGAAACCGGTCGGGAAGACCGTGTAAGAACTGAGCTAGGTTGCCCAAGACTGCTTTGGTTGGAGGGAACTTGTTGACTCCATCTGGAGAATTAAGTGTAATCACCTTTACGATATGATTCAAGACCAATACCAGGAGCGGATAAATGGGGAACTAACGTTTAAAACTCATTTGCAAAAGACGTGTTACTTAGCATACATTGTGTAAGTAGCACGTGTTCTTTTCTGTCCATTGATCAGCTGCGCTCTTTAATTGGTTCATGTTTCATGTACACAGTACCTACTATAAATTAATTGATTTAATAAAACTGTAACATTTTAGTACGAATATATGTATTATTATTATTATTATTGTTGTTGTTGTTGTTGTTGTTGTTGTTGTTGTTGTTGTTGTTGTTATTGTTGTTATTATTATTGTTGTTATTATTATTATTGTTTTATTATTATTATTTTTTATTATTATTATTATTATTATTATTATTATTATTATTATTATTATTATTATATAGCAGCCTCTGAACTCCATGGAGGATCAGTAGCGGCGGAAGCGATGAGAATAGGTACCATAAGGCGGAGGGAGAGCTGACACGAAGGAGCCGCTGGAAGGAGACCAAGTCAGAGACCATCGAACCGTTAGACCAGAGGGAGAAACAGCAGTCAGCATGATGCAGATCGAGACACCGTGTCACTGCACGTATAACCTCTTGGCTTGTGCTTCAGTGGTGCGGAACACGCAAGCAATCATTTTAAAAAGAGGGTTAAACATATACTGAATTTGAAAAGAAAGGTCGATTTGATAGAGGCCGTGGCAGAACAAGTCACGGTAGTTCACACTGTGCCTGCGTTTATTCCAGTGAGAGTGACGCCAATTATTTGGACTATGGAAGACGGGGTTAAAAGACCTTCAGTTGACGTATCTGACTGATCTCGACAGCCATTCAGTGTAGACAGTAACAGGACACGGCCGGGACACGACAGCTGCATGTGTAATCACGTGTCATCTTTTGATAACAAAATCCGCGTTATGCGCCATTAAACAGATTTACTTTCCATACGAATAGCCACTGCTCGTAGCGTCTTTGAATACTGTATACCCGTCCACCCACTTGTCCGCCCCACTGTCTGTATGTCTGCATGTCCGTCTGTCTGTAGTTGCGTTTGTGTGCGTGTGCGTGTGCGTGTGCGTGTGCGTGTGCGTGTGCGTGTGCGTGTGCGTGTGCGTGTGCGTGTGCGTGTGCGTGTGCGTGTGCGTGTGCGTGTGCGTGTGTGTACGCGCGCGCGCGGGTATGTAACTACGTATGTGAGAGAATGTGTATTTGTACGTGCGTGCGTTCGATTATGTATGTGTTAACGCATGCGTGCGTGCGTGCGTGCGTGCGTGCGTGCGTGCGTGCGTGCGTGCGTGCATCCGTCCGTTCGTCCGTGTCACCAGTCTGCTAGCCCACGGTCCACGCACCTGTCAATCACACACATTAATCACCCCAGAATGTACTGATGACATCTACCAGCACGAATAAACCCGGACCCTATTCAACTCGCAGTACCGCATGAACAAACCAACGCAACATTCACACGACGGGCACTCAACTGTGCGAGCAACCACAATTCAGTCAGACTCACTCGGAAACAAACACATCTCGATTATATTCTGCTCGTCAGCTGAATGACCTGGGGCAGACAGGCCCAATTAAACACCGTCTACTTCCTACCGCAAACCCTGTAATCTGGTCACTAATTAGGGTTTACAAGGGTCAAGTGGCCGTGGTGCCATCAACACTCTAAAGCCACTTTCACAGAGCGTTGTTCCGGAATATATAATCCCGAATTAGACGAGTTATGCTAATTGGCGAAGGTCACTGTGAAAGAAATAGAGTTGAACATAGCTCTCTCATTTCCACTAAAATACTCAAGTTAAAGGAGGACTGAAGCGCTTGACCAACCATTGCCCAGACATAAAAAGATACCATTAAAGGATATCTGACCATGATTTTATGATCATGGAGCCATAGATCAACAAAATGTTTTGTTGGTTTATATAACGCCCACCATATGACATCATATTCTTGTTCCAATTTAATTGATGAAGTAAATTGGAACAAAAGTCAATGATATCCAAGTTTGACAAATTATCAAAAATATACCGTGGCTTCGTGCTAATAATATCATAGTCACGTATCCTCTAAAATGGAATGTTCTTGTGTCTGGGCAAAGGCTGTTCACGCGTTTCGCCTTCTAAAATGTTTCGGGAGATAATTATGCCGGCCCGATCAATGACACTTGAAAAGTGAGACGTTTCACAGGCAGTGGTAGCGGAGTGCCTCACTTGCCATGCAGTGTGTCACCGATTTTACTCCTTTCCCGGGCAATGAGACTGAAAGAACACGGCCACAAAGAGATAACATACACACAGTGAATAATAGATTCCACTACAAAAGTGACTTACCACGAGAAATGTTCCTGTTATGCCAATCAAGTCAAACACAACTTCTCCAAACTGCACATAGTTCACACTAAATTCTCGAACGTTGACACTTACTCTACTCGGCGTTGAGGGGCGTAGATAAGTGTTCGTTGTTTATATATTTTTCAGTATATGTTTGAAGTAATTCAGTTAATCTTATCCTGAATATTTTACCTCACATCTTACTGATGAAATGTGTCCTTGTATAATCTGTTGCGTGCGTGCGTGTGTGTGCGTGCGTGCGTGCGTGAGTGCGTGCGTATGTGCGTGTAAATACAGAGGGAATCATTTGATGGATATAATACTCTACAAACTATTTACGACGAGACATTAAGTCGTTGTCAAAATCTACAGGGCACAGCTCCAACAAACAGTTTCACAGGAGCCACATATGACTCCTAAATACCCAAATTAACGCCGCTTTCACGTACGTTTCATTACCTTCGTACATCCTGCCCGACGCGAGACCAAACCAGGGGTCGCTGGGTTCGCAGGTAGTTACAACATTTACCCCACAATTACAGATCTACCGCTGCACTATTTCTGCAGTTTATGGCAGTGAAACGGCCAATAAATATCGTGGAATTGTTGTGTGGAGCGCGCTGCAGACAGCCGGGCAATTACAGTTGGTGCCGTGGGCCGTGGTCTGACACAAGCAAATGTAGACGTACACAGCGAAGTACTTGCATGAGCCGATGTGTTATTATGATGATAATAATATCAAGGTATCACTTGATGAAACCGGCTGGTAGAGGAAACATATTCCTCTACTACCGATGGATTGATTGAAAAAGAAACGGAAAAGATGGAATGTGGGGTGAATATAATAGTTGGTAGGTACAAATGAAACACATTCACAGCAATAGCAGTTCAGTGTGAATACGTCACATGATCGTTTATATCTCAGTGATACAAGTATACATTCTTTAAACTAAATGGGTCGTTTTTTATATTGTATCAAACAAAACCTTCCATGGTTTATGTGATACTATACATGACTTTTATTAACGACATATGCTGACGAAATACATTAATGTTTACAAAATGTGAAATTATGTGTTTATTTTTCTGTTAAAAACATTTTTGTCGGGTCATGTAGTCAATTTGCAAAGTTTGGGAAATTATTACTGTTTGCGGAAACTTGCATTAACTTGTCAACAAGTAAAGTTTAGGCCAACAAAATGTCTTTCACTTTCACTTTACTTTATTGTCCTTAAAAGGATATGCATTTTACAACTCATGATCACATCTAAAATATATGGGATGGTCTCAACAAAATGCAAATGAATTTCCAGATGTATCACTACAAGAACAATTCAACCGGGTGACATCAATATGACTCATTTAGCATTCAACATTCTAATGGCCACCGGCACAAAACTCCTGCTATAGCGAGATGTTTTACATTTTATACAACGGTATCTCCTTTGAGACGGAAGTACATGGAAGAACGTAGAGAGCGGGTGATCAGACTCAGTAGCGACACTTGCAATGTGTCATGCCACAGTTGTTATACTGATACGTCACACACATATTGCATCAAGTTCACCTATATGGATAGTAGACCATATTTCACATCACATGCATTTGGAGGTAAATCATCACCAATTCTCTCCGACAAATATTACCTAACAAATGTACGTGGCCTGAGGTATGTACCGAGTCCTCAATTCTGCAGAATTCATCGCATGACAGTTACGTAGTTGTTCGCCAGAGGGCTAATATTTATGAATGCAATGTGGATACAAATTGTCAAGAATCTGACACTTGTCTTCGGCAAGGGACAAATTTCTGGAAAACATCCAACAAACTGTCTACGTGTGACTTCACTAAGTATATTGGAACCATTCCATTTCCTGTGGGATCATGCAGCCTCAAAGCCTTTGATTTACGATTGACAAATAGTTGGACACTTCCCAACTTAGCAGACCTTGAAAGGCACACATGTGAAGAAGTACTATGCTTCAGGAATTTCCTTAGTGTCACGAGTTAGTTACATAACATTAAACCATAAACCTGTCTAAAAGACTGTATATATGGAAAGTTTAGCACAGTAAATGTTGTTGAATAAACATCAAAAATTCCCAGGTATCACGTGCATCAGTTTGCAAATCGTCGTTTTAGACTTCCACACAAACGTTGATAAAGTAGTATCCAGACCAACCCAAACAAACGTTGATAAAGTAGTATCCAGACCAACCCAAACAAACGTTGATAAAGTAGTATCCAGACCAACCCAGACAAACGTTGATAAAGTAGTATCCAGACCAACCCAAACAAACGTTGATAAAGTAGTATCCAGACCAACCCAAACAAACGTTGATAAAGTAGTATCCAGACCAACCCAAACAAACGTTGATAAAGTAGTATCCAGATCAACCAACCCAAACAAACGTTGATAAAGTAGTATCCAGACCAACCCAAACAAACATTGATAAAGTAGTATCCAGACCAACCCAAACAAACGTTGATAAAGTAGTATCCAGACCAACCCAAACAAACGTTGATAAAGTAGTATCCAGACCAACCCAAACAAACGTTGATAAAGTAGTATCCAGACCAACCCAAACAAACGTTGATAAAGTAGTAAACAGACCAACCCAAACAAACGTTGATAAAGTAGTATCCAGATCAACCAACCCAAACAAACGTTGATAAAGTAGTATCCAGACCAACCCAAACAAACGTTGATAAAGTAGTATCCAGACCAACCCAAACAAACGTTGATAAAGTAGTATCCAGACCAACCCAAACAAACGTTGATAAAGTAGTATCCAGACCAACCCAAACAAACGTTGATAAAGTAGTATCCAGACCAACCCAAACAAACGTTGATAAAGTAGTATCCAGACCAACCCAAACAAACGTTGATAAAGTAGTATCCAGACCAACCCAAACAAACGTTGATAAAGTAGTATCCAGACCAACCCAAACAAACGTTGATAAAGTAGTATCCAGACCAACCCAAACAAACGTTGATAAAGTAGTATCCAGACCAACCCAAACAAACGTTGATAAAGTAGTATCCAGACCAACCCAAACAAACGTTGATAAAGTAGTATCCAGACCAACCCAAACAAACGTTGATAAAGTAGTATCCAGACCAACCCAAACAAACGTTGATAAAGTAGTATCCAGACCAACCCAACGTTGATAAAGTAGTATCCAGACCAACCCAAACGTTGATAAAGTAGTATCCAGACCAACCCAAACGACGATAAAGTAGTATCCAGAACAACCCAAACGCCTAAAACTCACGATGATAGGACGAACAGGTAGCAACGTTTCTGGTGTCCTTATTGCGATAGTCAATTGTGTGTATATAGGGGCTTACAGCGTACGTGAAAGTACACTGCGATGCGTTGATAAAATTGGGCATGGCTCCATACATGCTTTCAGCTACGTCTATGCATGCATGGATGAAGAGAACCCTGGAATATCCTGTGGATTGTGGTTTGATATTCCACAGAGAGCTTGTGTTTAGACTTTAGGAGACGTGACCTGGGTGGGGGTAGGAGCCAACCTATTTACAATAGCTCGATAATCTGGGCGTACAATCGAATCAAGCTGATAAGCACACATAATATAGCTTGTTTGAAGGAGGTATTCAAAGTGCGTACGTGCGTGTGTGAGTAGACAGAGAAACATGCACGCGCACATACACACATGCACATATGCGCGAGCACATACACACACACGTACGCAAATGCACACACATATGCACATACGCTTATGCACACTCCTACGTACATGCAATCGCACAGATGCACACACGCACACGCGCGCACACACACACACACACACACACACACCACACACACACACACACACACAAACCCAAACCCAAACCCAAACCCAAACCCAAACCCAAACCCAAACCAAACACACACACCCAAACCCAAACCCAAACCCAAACCCAAACCCAAACCCAAACCCAAACCCAAACCCAAACCCAAACCCAAACCCAAACCCAAACCCAACACACACACACACACACACACGCCCGCCAAACTAACACCCCCGTGTGTAGCTTAACATAAACAAATGCGAACTTACTCATGCTCTGGTCCTCCTGTCGCAGTTCAACCGATTGTAGTCAGCACACAAAGTAGGTATTCACCCGTCCCGTCTTTGCACCCGCAAACACCCAATTATCCCTCCTCTGCAAACCTCACGTACTTTGCCCACGCGCCCTGCCTTCAACGCGGAGTGACCACGACTGTAACGGGCCTACCTACACTCTCTCACAGTCCCCGCCAACCGACGAGAGACACACAAAGGTTGGTCCCCTTGGCTTGCTCTGCTCCGTTAAACAACAACAAGGTATATTCATAACCACCGGCCTACGTCAACGGCGTCGGCGGCTGTAGATCCATCAACTTTTCCCCACAGGGTACGTGTTTATTCACTACTGACAGCTGCTGATATCACAGATATGCAACGACATGACCCGCTTCTGAATTGTGTTTGTAATCGGGTCATCAGTTAGTAATTGCGACAAATGCGCTTATCATAATCGCGAGAGAGATTTTGCAATCGGACCCCCGAAATGGAGTCTGGGTAGAAAGGGGTCACTTGGTATTGGATACGCAAACTAGATTAGATGTTAATACTTTGTCATTGTTCTTTTCAACGACGCAGTAACCCAGAAGAAATTGTCACCACTCGTTGCCATCATGATATGTCCGTCCTGACCTGTCTGAAAGACATCACAAAAGAATAGATGCTGCGTTTTGTTAGATGTCATTGAGAGATTTACATTGTATTTTCTCTGAAAATGTTGCGTCTTATGAACGGCTCCGGAAGATGCAAAGTCTGAAAATATAACAGTCTTCATAGCCCCCTTATAAATGTTCAGTTACGCGAACTCAACATCCCAAACCAACGATTGTAGACTAATCATTTTAGAAGGAGATTCGTGGAATCCGCTATATACTCGATCCCACTTGTAGTTGTTATGGCGGAAACCACAAATTCACTTCAAACAGTAGTTCGAGGAACTTACTGTTAGCAACGTTTATCCCCACTTCAGTTATGGTTGAATGGTTTGCATACACACACGAACCTCTCGTGAGCATAATGTTATCATCCACATTGTGAATAATATGCGGTTCTTAAACACAAACCAGTAAGCTATTATTATATTGATTTAACAATGGGAAGACATGTCTGTATAAACTACGTTGTTTATGCCGCGGTCTACATATATCACTCATAAGATTTAAAGTAGATTAGATTCATTTGGTTTATTGTAGACCTGTATGAACACATATAACTGAATATTATTC
Source organism: Ridgeia piscesae (assembly GCA_025642075.2). Classification (NCBI taxonomy): domain Eukaryota; kingdom Metazoa; phylum Annelida; class Polychaeta; order Sabellida; family Siboglinidae; genus Ridgeia; species Ridgeia piscesae. Next base: position 64,292 of record JAODUO010000860.1, on the reverse strand, counting down.
AACCAGCAACGAAGCAAGACCAGCTTAATACAATAATCCCATAACATTGCTTTAAATAAACATGGGCATACAGATTGTGACTTGTCATGGAGCACCGTGGAATACGATTTGGTACAAAACAGAGCCAACTCATCATTCAGACAGACGGATATAATACAAATATAGCGTAAAGCTGTTGCCTAGCTTACAAAGCCGTCTAGTGCATACCTTAGAGAACAAACTAGTTCCGACACAACACAAACGAGCTGCATTTATAAAGCAATAAACACACCCTCTTTTTGGCGGTAGTACCATGACAACTTCATAAATAAAAATTAAATAATTCCATAACGCTACAGTACAATGCAGAAGTGCGGGCATACAGAAGAAACCGTACTACACTTTTTAAACATATATTATTTTCAAATCTAACACCAAGTAATATTAATTACGTAGATCGTTTAAATATAAATACAATATATAACACAGTAATATTGTTATTTACGAGAACCATTTGTACATGTCCTAGACATCCAAATGGACGTGTCATAACTATTTGCCAACGACCGTTTGGTTCTAGGGCAATAAACAAAACCCAAGCTCAAACACTTTGTAGAGGTAACAGAATAATCTTGTCTACACGCTACCGGAGTAAGTTATCAGCAACGATCAATGACCAGTAAATTAGCAAGTTGTAAGAGTTGGTTTTCGTCTGTAATTACCTCACACCTAACTCACTCGATGTGCCATAATGACAGGCCGGTTGAGCCGGTTGAGCTGACGCCGAAGAAAGTGCAATTACTGGTTACGTAAGCGACTGAGTACTGTTCACTAACTCCGCCATTGTCTGAATACGGGCATTGTGAAGACGAGTTGGTTTGACAGAAAAGCTTCCAACCGCTGCCCCACTGTCATCGGGGCACATTGTGTTCACTCTATCTTTTGAAATCACCAAAAGGGCAACTGACCGGGGTGAAACAAATTTCACCCTAGGGATTCACCGCGAGTGAATGGGATGCACCAGCATGGCTTCTGACGTAAAGAGGACTAGAAGGCAGATGGAATGCGCTCAAAGGAGTGATCGTCATCTAAAGTATAGCTATTCGCTTTTGATGTAGCATAACCAAGGTTCTTTATAATGTTGCTAACCTGACAGGCATGTTTATGTATTCGGCTGTGACGTAAGCATTGCATCGATTCTATTTATTCAATGTTGCGTCACTGCCTGTTATTATGTAATCACCCATTTGTACAACCGTTCCGTAGCCAGATGATGTTACTCTATTCTTTCTATTTCAGAGACTGGTTTTTCGTCTACGTTAAATTGGTATAAACAAAATATGCAAATAGCAATGAGTTTGCTTAATTCCACAGACAATCATTGCACAAAATAATGTTTCCATTTTGTACTACAGGGGTGTCTATGAATTAATGAACATTGACCGGTGAACACAAGCAAAGCCCTCTACCTGGCAGCGTGCCTGGACACTGGTCAGACCAACGGCAAACCTGAGATCTACTGACCATCTGGAAAAATATGAAGATGGACAGGGTCAACTAACTTGTCAGTAGACCTTCTGTTCCAATACTCAGCCAGTCATCAGCACATTCCGCTTCAGCTAGAGGCAACACTATGCCCTTCTCACGGGTATTTACCAAGGTGACAGTGTGGGGGGAGGGTAAATACCAGGTCCCAACAGTACACAACGTGCATGCGTAGAAGACAGTGTTCAACAGAAACATTCGATCCCTAAAAGCATGGCGCTTGAGAGAAAACTGACTGGTTCAGGCCAATGTATATATAGGCTAATATAGCAGTGGTATGCATAGGGTCAAGGAGCCAAATGATGAAATAAAAAAAATCCAATCATAAACATTACGTATATACAGACACATAAAGATATCGATGATACATAGACGCGTATGAAATGCATGCTTAAGCACATAGGCATGCATTTGTATGCACATATCACTCATTACACTGACCGTGCATGCCATGTGTGCACTCACATGAACACACACGCACACACGCACACACACACTCACACGCACGCACGCACGCACGCACGCACGCACGCACGCTCGCACGCTCGCACGCACACGCACGCACGCACGCACGCACGCACGCACGCACGTATGTATGTATGTATGTATGTATGTATGCACGAGCGTGGTCAAGCACATGTGTACGCACACATATGTACGGTCGTACGTGCGCGCGCACACACACACACACACACACACACACACACACACACACACACACACACACACACACACACACACACACACACACACAACACAACACAACACAACACAACACAACACAACACAACACAACACAACACAACACAACACAACACAACACAACACAACACAACACAACACAACACAACACAACACAACACAACACAACACAACACAACACAACCACACACAACGCACACAACGCACACAACGCACACAACGCACACAACGCACACAACGCACACAACGCACACAACGCACACAACGCACACAACGCACACAACGCACACAACGCACACAACGCACACAACGCACACAACGCACACAACGCACACAACACACAACGCACACAACGCACACACCACACAACGCACACAACGCACACAACGCACACAACGCACACAGCGCACACAACGCACACAACGCACACAACACAACACAACACAACACAACACAACACAACACAACACAACACAACACAACACAACACAACACAACACAACACAACACAACACAACACAACACAACACAACACAACACAACACAACACAACACAACACAACACAACACAACACAACACAACACAACACAACACAACGCACACAACGCACACAACGCACACAACCCACACAACGCACACAACGCACACAACGCACACAACGCACACAACGCACACAACGCACACAACGCACACAACGCACACAACGCACACAACGCACACAACGCACACACACACAACGCACACAACGCACACAACGCACACAACGCACACAACGCACACAACGCACACAACGCACACAACGCACACAACGCACACACGCACACAACGCACACAACGCACACAACGCACACAACGCACACAACGCACACAACGCACCAAGCACACAACGCACACAACGCACACAACGCACACAACGCACACAACGCACACAACGCACACAACGCACACAACGCACACGCACGAACGCACACAACGCACACAACGCACACAACGCACACAACGCACACGCACACCACGCACACACGCACACAACGCACACAACGCACACAACGCACACAACGCACACACGCACCAACGCACATACGCACATACGCACATACGCACATACGCACATACGCACATACGCACATACGCACATACGCACATACGCACAAAACCCCGCACCCCGACACACCTGACCCCCCCCCCAACGTGATGAATACAACCATCTGTGACATAGTGCATAACCGCCAGAAACTGACGTAAACGAAATTAAGAAAACACAGATGACTCAGAAATACAAATCAAGCGTACTTGCAACGACACAAACAATTCACAGACACACCTCGGTGATATCATAAACATAACTATAAAACGATACTCCGAACCGACAAACATAATTACGCAAAGTGGCCGTGAGAAACAACAATTTTATATTAAGTAAAACCTACCAGTGCTTAGACTGCGGATTGGGCAAAAACACGCCTCAAGTGGTTAGTCTTTCCTTCCCACACACGGCACATCATATCAACGACCAGATCTGTGCAGGAATGTTGCCTACTTAGCAAAATTAAACATCGCTATGACAGGGAGGAATATCCTAATGATACCACAAGTAGTAGATTAATTATTCATCTGCGTGTTGCCATGAGACCAGTAGCGCAGCAACATCCCAAACAAACCGTGCCTGCAATAAATACTGCCGTCTCATCTATACTGGACGTGGTGTACATAATTCACAACATATTTATGATTCTACATGCTGCAGTAGACTAAAAAACAACAACTGGACGAAGTCAGTGTAATTACAATCACAGTAGAGTTCATCACGGTGTCATATTTCCAGCCTGAAGACTGATTAAATGGCAAGTGTCCAGTTCGTAATGAGCATGTCGAATGACTCACGCAGGTGTGTTTTTTATCTGTAAGATGTAAAATTATGTATATACTATTTTGGAACTTTGAAGTAGCAAATTAAGTTAATTACAATAGTATGCTCCCTGGATAAATATATCACGTTTTACGTCGAATATTTAACAAACAAGACACACCACGCACGCACGCACGCACGCACGCACGCACGCACGCACGCACGCACGCACACGCACGCACGCACGCACGCACGCACGCACGCACGCACGCACGCACGCACGCACGCACGCACGCACGCACGCACGCACGCACGCACGCACGCAACACACACACACACACACACACACACACACACACACACCTAGCACCTACCTAGCAAGAGCGAGCTTCTGGAGACGGCAGCGGACTCGGGACTGATGGATGTTCGCTCCGTGCCCCCGTCACCTTCCCTAACGCGCGACCAAAGGCTCCCCGTGCCCACCCACCCCGTCACACATGCCTCCCATTCATCATCCCTAGCCCCTGACCACCGCTATATTAATCTTGAGTTATCGCCACTTCGCTCCACGGACAGCGTCTTGAGCCTTCCATAACCATTCCAATTTAGATAAAATTGTTATGGCTTCGCCTAAGGAGGAATTCCCCGTGTGCCCTCGGGTTCTTCCCCTGATTTCGCCACCACCTGTCATCACCCCTTCCTAACTGCTTCCCGCCAATAAGTAGAGGGATAAGTGCTATTTAATAACCCCATGGGAGGACATTATCATAAACCTCCGTGACCCGCTGGCTACTGATTATTGTATATTTATTGTGTACGGATGAATGCTTACGTCAACAAACTCCACCAGGTCTTGTACACGTCCACACGCCCTATGTGTGTCAGGCATCGTGACACTTTTACTGTACAATTGTGTAACGATAATGTTTGTAAGCTTAAGTGTCAAGTACAGATCATCGATGTTTAAAAAACTGTGCATCTACTAATTTATGTTATTGAGGATTATGGTAAAGAATTATGGTATATATCTCGTCGTAAGTGGTGTGGTTAGAGCTTATTTATCATCCGGTTTAATAATGCTTTAATCATGACACCAATATTTTATGTCTTCATTTAATTTCCAAGTGCCACGTTGTTGATGGAGGCTTGTCTGTCTGTCTGTCTGTCTGTCTGTCTGTCTGTCTGTCTGTCTGTCTGTCTGTCTGTCTGTCTGTCTGTCTGTCTGTCTGTCTGTCTGTCTGTCTGTCTGTCTGTCTGTCTGTCTGTCTGTCTGTCTGTCTGTCTGTCTGTCTGTCTGTCTGTCTGTCTGTCTGTCTGTCTGTCTGTCTGTCTGTCTGTCTGTCTGTCTGTCTGTATGTCTGTATGTCTGTATGTCTGTATGTCTGTATGTCTGTATGTCTGTATGTCTGTATGTCTGTATATACAGGTTTAATCTATATATATATAATTATATATACATATATATATATATATATATATATATATATATATATATATATATATATATATATATATATATATATACATATAACATATACATATATATTTTATTATTATAATCATTTTACATTACTCAGATTTATATAAGTACTTAATGAGTACAATGTTTTGTTATTTCTAAGGATATTGCACTTTATAATAAATATCTATCATTATAACACCTCTCAAAAATTCAACATTTAGATAAATGTGCTACTTTGGTGGGCCATAATCTAATCAGAAAAGCGGTCACCCTGTCGGATAAATCTTCGACTGCCGTATCTAGTTCCTTAGGCTGTCTTCACACCAAGATAAATTCTAAAATCTACCCCTGAGGTAGATTCCAATGCCTTTCTCCATATCTGTTATTGATCACCTGGCTCAATGACGTGTGCACATCTTTAACATAGCGACACCCTGGAGCATCCCATGACCTGTTTCTCTAGGACGGTTTTGGGGATGTCTAAAAGGTTATAAGAGAACTTGCTCTCACTCCTGTGATAATTGGACAACGATAACAACAATAATTGTTATAGTCAAACAACCACAATGTCAATTTCGCGCCATTTCACTACTTTACCGGATCTGATAGGTGAAAGTAGTGTGACAAGTATAAAAACCCTCATTACCGAGCAAAAAGTCAGAATACTTAACTGATGTTATCATTTTGACATATGCTTAGTGATTTACGTATGTACATTTATTTTATGGCAAGTCATTATAACCACAAGAAACTTTTTTGTCAAGACGAAAACGTGATCTTGGGAGGCTAAAGTCTTGTGGGGCATCTGTCTACAGCAATTACGTGACTGTGTGATTTGTTGTGCTCAAAAGTGATGGTTTCCTCTTTCTGGACAATTATAAGTCAACAAATCAACATTCTTCAATTTGAACTGCCCAGGGTACTCTATAATTAGCTAGCTAATTATAAGATATCGTTACACGCTTCAGATCTCGTAGATACTACCAGAGAATAGAGCAATTTGTTAGGTTATATAATGGCTTGCCGTCGTTCGTTTCAGAACGTTTACGGCACGTTATCGCATGCTACAGAGAAACTACATGGTGATATTTGATAACGTACACGCGCGTACAAGTCCTCTCAAGTCTCAACGGGTAGCATGCTAAACATCACTAGCTGAAAGGATATACCCTACAGCCAACTTATCTTCTGGTCTTCTACCATTGCACCTCGTGATATCAAATGCACAACGCAAACATTAGCATGATTACATTACATCTTAAAAAAATTATCGCGATAATGACAACGTGGACACATTTCACCGTTTACTAATTTATTAGTTGTTTTTAGCGCGTATGAATTGACTTTTTTTTATTTTATTTACTCTACACGTCTTCTTATTGTTAATTTTCTTATTATTATTGTAATTGAACATGCTGAATAAATATATCACTAAAAACGAGTGAAAAACAACTGTGTTACTCCAAATGACAACAACATTATTGGCAACGTGGAAGGTTTCCACACGCTTGTAATTATTTTTGAAACTGTCAAAATCTTCGGTATTGAGTGCTGACAAGCTCTTGGCAACACTGGCTATACTTTCACCAGAGCCAACGCCAAGTCTTCAGTGTCGAAACATGTTGTACACACAACTGAACTATATTAGTAACATAATCTACGATCAATGCCATACGAACATGTATATTATTAATATGTTATTAATCATAGTCAAAATGTGGCATTTAGACATTGTCTAACTGTCGTGAGATAGTCATCTTGACATGTACATGCACCAAAAACATGTAGCTAGCATAATGAAGAAACTCTTGCACACCAATGTTTGTAACTATAGTTTGTAGTGTACCTGGGCAAATTGCCACAATACTGTAGAAACCTGGCAGCCGTTGTTAGAATGCCTTGTCACAGCAGAACCACACTTACCCGTGGTTATGGTTAGGGTCATTTGTAACACTTAATATTTTCACATTATGTAAATAGTGTGGGTTGCATAAACCAACTGTTCTTGCATCTTCTTTAAGAAGAAAACGTACCGACATTTCTGACTTAACCTGAATTAACATGGCCGCTTCCTTTACTTCGCCCATAGTCATTAGCAAATTAAGTTAAATATATTAAATATATTATTCAATATTAAAATTAAATGAATTAAATAAATGTGAATAAGAATAACAACCACGTTCAACCGTCTAAAAGGCAATACAAACCTCAAGAAAATAACTAAAACCATTTGTAGATATTACTTTGCATGGCTTGAACATCGAGTGCCTTGGCAGTATATCGCATGCATGTTGAGTTTCAACAGGGGCTGCGTCGTATATGTTCAAGAGGACATGGGTGTTATATAAACACTTGTCTGCCAGGTGTGTTATTTATAAACAAATGTGACAATATGTGATCATCAAGGAAAGCTGTCAATAACCACTTGCCGTGAATTCCTTCGGTTCGTTATAAGTTGGATTGCTAAAGCTAATGCAAGGGTCATATAAAGTGTTAAGTTTAATTATTTGTATTTTCTCTTGAAGTGGTTTGCAAAATAACCTGCCGTGACTCATGTTTTGACGGATTATGAGAAAGCCAAGGAATGTACACCCCGTGAGAGTGTACACCCATGCGAGCATACAATGACCCTCACCCCATGAGTGCATACACCGAAGGTATTCACCCTGTTGTAATGAAATATGGTTGCATAAATTCTACTTGTTCTTCATAAGTTCTTATACTATGAGTGGAACCCATGTAACCACACCTCATTTGTTACTGATGATTACTGGGATGAATGAAGCGCATGATGCATTTGCAGATGACTCGTTGATAATGGAAACGGGGCGATTACCAATTGAAGTAGAGCGGGGAAAACACCAAAGGAGAGGAGAATAGTAAGTAATATATATATATATATATATATATATATATATATATATATATATATATATATATATATAATATTATATAGTAGCTCCTTCGGTCATGGCTGACCATGGGTGAAGCATCTTAACTGTTCTGACTGTCGGCTCGGCTGGAGCAGCGTCGTCTGTGGCTGAAAAGACCGATGCGGGAGAGACAGACTCTACCACAAAGGTCGTATCTGTGAGTGGTTTTTGGAGTTATATATATATATATATATATATATATATATATATATATATTATATATATATATATATATATATATATATAAAAAACAGCGTATATTGTAGAACTACTTGGAGAGAGGTATGATAATTTCAGAAGAAGATTAAAAGTGAATGTAGGGGTTGGTAAAAAGCGTAATAAAACGTAACGCGACCAGGAACAGACTAGACATTGGTATACACTATACACAGGAACAAGGAGGGAAAATGTAGTATTGAAGCCAAAGTCCAGTCTTCACACGACCCCCTCCTTCTGGGATAGATAACTGCCTACGGCAACACAGTAATTAATACCAGCACGTTTATCATTTATCCAACAAAATGTTTGCATATTTGAAGAGGACCCGTAGAACAGCATGACGTCAACTACATCCGTTTATTGGGAAACCAAGCAGTAAGTGAGGCAGGTTGGAGAATATATGAAACGTTTGACACGATGAAAATGTCATTGTCACAATGGTTATTTCCAGATGAAATTATTAGAATACGTTTACTATTTTGAAGAAAAAAACACCTTGTAATAATATTATTAAAAACAGTTGCTAACGCAAAACCGTAGATGTGCTTGGAAGTGTACGTGTCCTCAAGTCAAAGCATGAAACATGTGTCAAACACTATCCAACCTTGCCCTGCATACCAGTCAAATCTGCCCTGTCGAGCCAAAACCTATGCTGGCGTGTAATACGTGTTTAATAACACAGAGCTCTGATACCAGGAGTGCTGTACAACAAGCTACTTAGAATTGTCAATCTACTACACACGTCTAATCCTCCAAATTACTCGGATCATTATAGATTCCATTCAATTTACCGTTAAACCGACCGCTAACACCTTCGGAATGTATTTAGCCGCATAATAATCGCGACCATAAGTGGCCTGTACTGTGCCATGTGGCGACACAGAATAAAGGCGGGATAAAAGGAAATGTGAACGGTAAAAGGTGAAGAATTACACAGCTGACCACAGGTGGTAAACGTGCGGTCTGTAATCCCTAGAAACACAATACTTGGTCCGGTGTCAGTGCTGATAGGGTGCAGTTGTTACGCCTGACGTCATGGGGTGCTGGGCCCCATTAGTGCATTGTGTGACCAGCGTGATTGATTTGTTACCACTTTAACCACTATTTTGGTCGTGACATACCTTTTTGCACTTTCAAGGTTTTAAAGCTACTACAGTAGGCCTATTTCCAAAGATACTAGCAGGTAAAAGTGAGCACGTTCTAGCATTTGTAAACTTATGTTTCAGTCTACTTAAAGTATGACCCAAGTTAATTCACTACATCACCTGAACAGAAGTGCTTTAAAGAAAATGCACGTTAGTACATTTATTTGTCCTTATTATGAGACATTAGATTAATTTACGAGTGTGAACCTATCTCGAATTTGAAACCGCTGTGTAACACGGTCTCTAATGCGTGCATGGTCTTGTATGACTATGCAAGGTGGCTGATTATAAATTATATATAGCATGAAGAACATGTTCGCATTACAAACAATACGAGGTTCGCTTACGTCATTTCAAAGATACGTTTTATTCCTTTATGCCATTCGACGCGGCTCATTGCACGGAGCTGTGTGGTGTCAACGGAACTGCGCAGTTGCAAGCACACCTCGTCCATGTCCACGTTCAGCATCGTTGGTTATATAATTATATATGTCACATTAGTTCGCCCACGAAACCCGCCCCCGCATGGCTTGAAATAGTCATCAATGTTAAGAAATTGGCTGCTTGTAAAACAAAATTATATAAGACCTATCGTGGTTTAATATGGATATGTGGTGTTCCCACGCAGCTGAATAAGAAGTGTCAGAGACATAGTCGAAGTCATCACAATCACGTCAACTTGAAAACTTCCTACTACATCGAGTGCAGCCGGGTTTAGGAAGTGATAGACGGTCGTGGTCGAAAGTTTTAAAGGGAGGGTCCCGGCTCCTGAGACTAGAATTGGCCGAGCAGTAATTTGTAACTGGAAGTCTGCTGTCTAGACCGTGCGAAAGTGAAACATCATAAGGTATTACGGTCAACACCTTGGTATTATTGCCAACCAATTTTGTTTAGAAACTGGATGTTTTGTTTACCATTTGAACCTGTTGCAGGCGGAATATGTCAAATTTCGAACATTGTTCCGAAAATTGATTAGGAGTAACTAATTGGTAGCATGCGTATTTAGTCATAGAAACGTAATATTAAATGGAAAAGGAAAAGCTAGGAGCTGGCATCATCGCTTTAAAGTGTGACATGATTATGACGTCACGTCAGCTTAGAGTGTAACGCTGTCAGTCCAAGTAGTGTATAGCGTGTACTATATTTGTATACGACAATCGTGTGATTCTGGTCTCGTCTGGTCGGGTCGTAGAACGGGTCGGGCAAAATGGGCCAGTATCAGTGTATCTCGGCCTTAAAAATTACACATTCTTTCACGAAACGAAACGCACTTTTTTGCGTCCCAATCACAGCGGTATTGCTGGTTGGTTCGTTACGTATAAATAGATCTCCCCAAGGCGTGTGAAACAAAAAACCTACAACGCATTTTAGTTTATCAGTTTTATTTTTCCAATAATTCTTATACTAACTAACTTAACCACACCTTAATTACTAACGTCCACTAATTATCACTAATGTCACAATCTTCATAAGCCGCCTCTTCGTCAACTTAACGCATCCGAAATCTCGTCTCTTCCGTCCGAAGTTCACGAAAACTTGTTCCGGCAGATCGCCTTGTCATCGTCGTCGGTAGTCCTTCTGAACAAAGAAGATGTCGTCTAGGGTCAGCTGTATGTCTTCAGGTGACTCGGGAGCCTGATTCATAGGAGAGGAAGTCCAGTGGAAATGTAATCGACATGTGAAATATTCAAAGAAACACTTCCATGCACTTCGACGTTGTACGGTTGTTGGGCAGTTATACAATATACGTCACGTGACGAGAGTCCCGCACCAATTGAGTGATTAACGTGTGAAGCTTAATATATCATAACAATCAAGAAGATAGACCATTAAGTATATAATATATATATATATATATATATATATATATATATATATATATATATATATATATATATATATATTACTATTAACGCACACATGTTTATATGATTGGGGACTTTATCCTACGCAGAATTTGTTAAAAGAACCGTTTACAGTGACGTCATCGTTATTTGTGTACGGGACTATACACGCACACTTGACGTGCTACGTATAAGTGCACAAGGTAGTGGCTTCTTGCTAATCACTCACGTACAGATGCCCATTTGTGTTGCTCTTATGTGGAATAAGGTTTAGGTTTAGGGTTAGTGCTACGGTTAGGGTTTAGTTTTGGGTTAGGGTTTGGATTTGGGTTAGGTTGAAGGTACTTTAGACAAGATTGACATTAGGTGTTTTACATGCATTTTATGTCAGTGGTTAGCAAGGAGCCATTACCGTTAACAAAGGCGCCCAAAACTTTCTCACGCTCAATCTTATTCCGGTCTCACGTTTTTATATTGAAGACAAGGGTCCATCTAAACTAGTCACTTTGCGGCTACTTTTTCATATTGCTGTGTCACTTTCAGTTTGAAATAGGGGAAACATGACTGTATTTGTACATATATATATTATGTATGTATGTATGTATGTATGTATGTATGTATGTATGTATGTATGTATGTATGTATGTATGTATGTATGTATGTATGTATGTATGATGTATGTATGTATGTATGTATGTATGTATATTTTATTTTATATTAATATTATATATATATATATATATATATATATATATATATATATATATAATATATATATATATATATATATATATATATATATATATATATATATATATATATATATATACCTAGTTTGACTTACAAAACATGTTCTACGGACACCTCACTGCATTGTGTTATATACTTTTGATTTAAATATTTGGTGTAAATATTTACATTGTCAAATACGGTGTCTTTTCATAAGTTTTTGAATGTGGATTATCAGTGTAAGACGCTGCATGCGTTGGTTGCAGGTCAGTGCAATACATCGGTCTATTACATGCAATTCAAATAATTAGCCACCGCAACAGTGATATTCAATCTACGAAACTATGAAGTATACTGATTTATACATTATATTTGGAGCGCAGGACAAATCGTAACAGTTCACCATTGTAGTGGCGCCCTCTATAGGAGAATGATGAACAAATTCAGTTTCTAGAAACACAGCATACCAATAACACGTAACTAAATTACTTAAAACAAATATCGTTGTGTTTTATTAATTATTTCACCAAGTGAGTAAACCAGGGATCGATTAGCCCATGGAAGGGAATGGATACATAAGTCATAACTTTCATTGCAACTGATTCTGATGACTAATGTCTCTGCTGTACTCTATGTTTAATTCCTTGTATGCATCCATTTATTTTACAATAATTCATTTTAATGTGACTAATGAACTATGCGATGTATCACTAGTTATGTTTATATTGTTTTGTTTTATTTCTTATTCGTGTAAGCATTTAGGATGTGTGCAATATTTACATATCTAATGATTTCTTATGTTATGGTTGTGACCACCAATATTGTGTTCGGGATACATAGACTGGTACACTACTACAAGTTTTTAACTTCTTGTGTATTCCCTTCAAACAACATTATGTTTACAGCATGTTCGCAAGGTTTTAAATTGTATTGTGTGCTTATTTTTTTTGGAATAAATCATATTGAATTGAATAATGATCGACAGACGCCGCGTGGATCATGCATTGACACTGCTGGGCCACTGCATTGCTGATTGCACTTTTAGTTTATTCTTGAGATAAGAAACATTGCTATTCACATCTAGATTAAGTGCGAACATTAAGAAAACATTGATTATGTCTACAACCAAATAACACAAAACTATCGTCGATGAATACACGTCAATTTGTTTGCAACAAATGCTCAAAGGCATGTAGGCACGGAAATTAACTGAACATTTAGTAAATAATCTATGCGCAAGATGGCGCCAAGTGCTGATTTTAGGTAAGCGATCTGCCGGAAGATGGCGTACGGCGCTTCCGTCTTTTCCAAATGTGATCGATGTCAGCATACAAAAAACGTAAATAAAGGTAATTAAAGTCAAACTAAGACGCCCAGTACTAAACCTGTATTATGTATGCAGTGCATACAAATAAGTTAGGTCTGTGATGCCTTCATTAAGGTTATAGTGCCATGAATATCGCACGGCAGACCGAATTTGTCCGTCTTGTTTGCCACTCTCCGCTGTCACTGACAGTAGACTAGTGTCAGTCTGACAGTCAGACACTGCCAGTGTAGACGTCGTGTATACAGACGTAACGCATCCACTGTAGACGCCCATAACAGTTACTGTCCACAGCGATTGCTCCATGATTTACCAGCCAGAAACTTAAGGCACAACACGAATCGGAGTGTATCACTGTTGACGCATAATGTCGGATACATGTACTGTAGTCGTAGACATTCTTCTGTGTCGATCTGACTTTAAGTTTAACTATTAGTCTGTATTATTCTAAGTGCTAAATCTCTGAATACATGTTCCGTCAAATTTGTGCTAACAGAGTATCAGTAATTGAAGCTCAATAAAATCCAAATATCGTAAAAGAAACTTATATTAAAAATTGTGCTATCCTATCCATTCTAGCTATTTCTATGTAAAGTGCTCAGTCATGCCAATGGCCTAAGCACATTATGTGAATTGGTGCAGAATTATGTAGTGTACCGAAATAGGTTGATTGTATTAGAACACAAGATTTAAACAGTTACACAATTTTTGGCCTGGCACAAACTTTCATATCGTGAATCTAAATAGTGTCTAGACTGGTACTTTTGATATTGTGCAAATGGCAAAACGCATTATTATACATAATTATGTTTAAGCATCTTTATATAAGTTATAAAACATTGTGAATTTGCCATAAACTATTGTTTACTTTCTGAAGCAAATTATGTTATGTACAGTTGCCAGGGCATAACAGTAAATGGTTGACTTACCAAATTTGGTGTATGGTATTTCATGAAAGCATTTGTATTTTTGCAAATTTGGTACATACCAAAAAGGCACTCTATATGATCAACGTATATGATATGTCGCAAACAGAGCTTTTAAAGTGGGTTTGCAAATGAATGAATGACCTCATCAGTTAATTTTGTTTGTAGAAAAATGAATAGTTAGTGCCGCTGGCTTTGTGAAATATAACCAAAATATGTGTGGAATAAACAAACTAAGCTGTTAGATATAATAACTTTCAAAAATGTTAAAGTTTTGTATTAAAATGTACTCGTATTATTTTTGAAGGGGGAATACTTGGTCCACACCTACATCAGCAAGCGCTTCTTACGTAACGTCGAAGGCTACATTGTAATGAGTTATTGGTGAGTTTGACTCACAATGAGTCGGCGATCAACTGCTTCCTCTGCTGAGGACAGTCGGGCTACCCTGTCAATGTCATCTGTGATTGCTGATTTACATAGCACACGACCAAATAAAGTCTACAATGCTCTAGTGCTGATACGCACGCACTTCCTCAAAGGGAAAGATGGCGTTGCAAAACTGCGTCAACGAGGAGGGCTCGAGTTAATTATAGACATATTGCGTCAACATGAAGATCGTGTTCTTGACGTGGCTCTCAGTATCCTTGGCAACTGTTGCTTGGAGACGGAGACACGGGTCAAGGTCAGTATATTTGTAGTTGTTCGTAGAATAATGCTTTGGATATTTTATATCAGATTGTTTTGTAAATGCTAGTTAACTTCAAGTTTAAGTTTAATATAAATTTGATAGGATAGTATTTTAAATTGTTATTACCCCTGATAGGTCATTGCTCAAAGTCCGGTAACTGGAAGCACATCTGCAGAAGTGGCAGTACATGAAGTAAAACACTTAGTTTGAAATTACATCCTTTTTAAATATATAGCCTTAATGTTATATAAAAATCCACAGAGCCTACATATATGAAATGTGAATATATATGCTTTTGTATCAACAGTGCTGCTTTAGTCAGATGCTATATACATGCCATATATACAGGTGTTATAATTTGTTGTTTTAGGTGCTGAGATTACGTGGTATTCCTGTGCTAGGTAAGTTGCTTTCTGTAATGGCTCCCTTCTCACCCAACAAACACTGCTTGCCTTAGTTGCGGGTCTCATAAATTACTATGGTGTATACCACAGTAAAATAAAATAAAAGTTTGGCAGTGTGGAGATTTAAATGCAACAACACTTCTGCCTGATGGTCCTTTGTAAAACTAAAATTGAAGTGGATGGGATATGCACTATGAAACTACTACAATAGTCACCCTAGATAACCTTAAAGGAGATCCACAACTGAGGAATTAAAGTTTTGTATCACCTGGAATGAAAAAAAACCGAGAACCGACATCAGAATATGTTAGAGAAGCTTTGTTTCAGCCTGGTTTAAAAATCACATCATGTCAACAAATGTGCACCGTCATGCAGACTGGTGACAACTTGTGGCTATTGGCCAATCGGTGTGCAACGTCTTGAGTGCTTTAATGCATTTTGGTTTCAGCGGATGTACTTCTCAAGACCAAGTCGCAGAGTATCCGCAATCGTGCCTGTCGTACACTTGCCAACCTCTCCACCGACCCACAGTGCTGCTGTGCCATCCACCAAGTGGAGACACTGGTAGCCACCATTGCCACGTCGCTGGTTATGATGGGTGATGACCACGAATGCCAGCAGACCTACATCCGAGCCTTGAGGTTAGCACATATTTCGTATCTGCAAACTCACTGCAGTTGCTGGTATCGCCTCAAACGCCTGCTATAAACAATGATTTTTGAAATTATCTTCACTTTAATCAGCTACATCTCATAACATTTGTAAGCGAGTTGTCTGTTCCATTCCTAATAGTGGTAATTATTGGCAGGAAATGCATTGAATCAGGCTGGTGCATGCCAAATTGAAAAGCTGCAATTAGCGTCACCTGTCTATTGATCAGCTTTGAATGGTTTGTGTAGTTTTCACATTATGTTATATGTTAAAAAAGAGGAATCGAAGGCCTATGTGTAATACCAACCCAGAGATGTTTACCAATGCAGTTGTAGCTATCCAGTAATTAAAAGGGGCTGAAATGCTTGAACAACCTTGCCCAAATGTAAGAACATGCATTTACAATATACGTGACCATGACTTAGTGAGCATGGAGCCATGACATATTTTAAATAATCTTTCAGACTGACATCTTTGGCAGTGGTCACTGCGATAACTATCTCCTATCTAATCAACGAACATTTCCATACTGCTTGCTGTGTTCACAAAACAGACAAGCTTTAGTTTATTATGGTTTAGTACGATTTTGTCTGATAGCACAGAGGGTCATTCTATCTGATGCACTGTGATTGATTGCATAGAAACTGCCTAATTCATAGAATAAGGTCAGGATTTACCTCAATGAATTGTTGATATTATACATCACGCATACCATAGATAACAAGACACCATATATTTGTTTTTGCACAGAAATGTATGTTATCTAAAAAATGTAAAAGTCGTTAGAATAGAAAGGAGCAAGTCAAACCAAATGTAGCTCGAGAGTAATGGCCATGATCAGTGCCAAAGATGTCAACGTTTGAAAAAATATTAAAAATATACCGTGGATCCGTGTTCATCCAATCATGGTCACATATCCTGTAAATGGTACATTCTTATGTTTGGACAATGGTTGTCCGAGCGTTTCAACCCCCCTTTAAATAATATTATTACATTCTTCTGTCAGTATAACAGTAATAACACTCCACCTCTTTGTTTCTCCTTGTCCTGCAAAATATATCAACATTCTTATATAAATGGGCTGGTTTCTTTGAAACTGCATTTGCCAGAGCCAAGCCCACAACGTAACATTTCTAAAGCCACAGTAAAACTCCGAGAATGAAGACAGAGCACTACAACTGTGGCAAAGAAGATATCAACGTGCAGTTCTGGGAATCTTTACACAAAGTGTCTGGGTGACACAACAAGAACCTGGCTCAATCTATGAAATATTTGAGGACAAAAACTGCATTTCTGTTGATTTATTTGATTTTGTACTGCTATATTTTATATCCTATGCAATATGCATTTTAATTGATTAATAATTTATTATTTTATTATGTAATCTTGTGTTTATTATTCTAATGTAATGTCTTGCTAACATGTTCCATTTTTGGTTGCATTTGTATGTTATTAAATTAATTAATTTATTTACTAATGTTTTATTATTGCAGGCAAAACTATTAGTGTATATGACTATTATTTTAGTTTGATCATGATCATTAAAGTGCCACGAACAATTATGAATTTGATGCTACAGCAAATTGTTAATGTTATTGTTATACCTTTAGAAGAACAATTGTGAGGTTCACAAAGGCATGTAAGTCAGTCTTGCTAAATCCAGTGTTTGTGCCAACAACTAATCGAGGCTATGTAGATACATAATTATGTCATTTGTGTTTAGATTATTTGCGGACACTCCTGCTCACCACAACGCTGTGTTGGAGGCCTGTGGGTTGAAGTGTGTGTGTGAAGTGTTCAAGTCCACAAATAAGGCCGTGTTGACGGCGGCCCTGAAGACAGCGGCTCATCTGACGGAGGAGTAAGTGTCACATGGTACACAATGACACTACGCGAGAACATTTGACAGAGGGCAGTTGTAGACAAATGAAAAACAAAACGTGATACCTTATTCTAAATCTCTACCATATATTTACTAGTGTGTGGGTGCGTGCGTGTAGTAGTGAGTGGATTTGTTTATAAGTTTTAACAGGTAAAACTGCATTAGAGCAAAATCACGCTGGTGCCATTTGTTGTATAATACACAAGAAGCTGGTAATAATATCTGATAAGTATGCAAATTTGGTTTATATTTGTGTGTATTAATAAAAGAATTGGTCGAGTCATTACACATAACATATTTACCAATTTGTAATTGGAATGCCGATGTAGTTGATTTTAACAAAAACACATAATTTCCTCTTTTTTCTTCTTCTTCTTCGCCTTTTCCCACAAGGTGGGGGTCAGCGACCCGAATTCTTGATATCCAGAATGTTTTGTCCTGGGCATCCTCCGGGTGATTCACAGTTCCTGCATGTCTTTTCAGACGCAATCCACCCATCTCCCTCTTGGTCTCCCTCTTGGTCTTTTTCCTGACACTATCATGTCAACAACTGCTCTCACTTCGTTGTTTTCTTCCATTCTCTGTATGTGTCCATACCAGCGTAGTCTCATTTCTTTGACTTTCTCTTGTATGCTATTCACTCTAGCTCCTTTGTGATGTCCACACTCTTTACTTTGTCTCTCATGATTTCTTCTTTGCTTCCAGTAAAGTACACAAACACAAGATGTTGGTTTTTAAGCGATATATTTAACATGTTAACATATTTAACAGTTACTGATATAACTACAGTAGTCTCGTCGGTTGTAGGTGCCCCGACGAATGCATACGTCAGCTGCTGTTATCCGACGCGCCTGCGCAGCTGGTCACGCTGACGTCCCATCCGGAAACTGCAATCCACCAGCTCGCCTGGTCCCGACTGATCGCCTTCTCGAAGCACGAGCCGCTGCGTCTGGCCCTCGGCAGCGCCGACGCCGTCGGGCTGCTCGTGGGGCGCGTGCGACGGGATTGCGACCGGCCGACGTCGCACCGTCTGACCGTCGTCAACGCGCTGTGCCACTACTGTCAGGAGGCCGTCAACCGGATCCGAGTGCGGGACGGCGGCGGTCTGGAATTGATGCTGTCGCTACTGGGCCGTGTGGATTACGCGCTCATACACAACCGACTGATCAGCGCGCTCGTGTGCTTCCTGTACGACGAGGCGAGCATCGAGACGCTCCTGCAGAGCGGGCTCGTGGCGACTCTCATTGGCCACTTGAGGCGGTGCGCGCACATCGCCGAGTCGACGGCTGACACGGGTCTCGGGCTATCCGACGACGAGTGCGCCGATCTGGTCCTGCCCAGTCCTGATGCGGAAGATGACCAAACACAACAGGACCGGTTGATGGGTGGACATCGAGAGAGACACGCAGCAGCGTCGACGTCGAGAGACGACGACGTCATCGAATCGGTGTCGAGATGCGAGATCAACTACAACGAAGACGACGACGACGCGGAAGATATGTGCGACAATTCGGAGAGCGAAGTGGAGGCGGCGTTTTCTGACATCAGTTCGTGTGCGGCTAGTTTTGGCGCGCCGGACCCGCTGGACAGGCTTGGTTGCAATATGGACACGAGCAATCAGACGGTCAACGCACATGGCAGTGAGAGTAGCACCGGACACGCTGGGTCTGACCAGGCAATGGCTTCAGCACAAGATGTCGCGAAACCGTCCCCGGACGTTGTCGCGTCAGAAGGGAGTGACGCGGGACTGTCGTGCGCTATGTCTGCCGCCTCCCCGGCCAGGAGTCAACCCAAAGACGGCAGCGTGCAGGACGAATCAGAGGAAGAGACGAACCCCGGACCGCGCTACAGCATCGACAGTCCGACGTACAAGGCGGTGACCAGCTGGCGGACGGAGACCGCATACAGCGGCCCGAGAAACATCATGGAGTCGATCGAGTATTACGGGTCGGCGTCACCCGGCGGGCTGTACGGGTATTACTCGCCACCCCGCTGGAGTCCCTACAGCCCCATGAGCACGACCTCCTATCCTAGCCCCGTCATGTCTCCCGAGTCGAGCCCCCAGCGAGCCGATTCACCCTCAGCGCTCGTTGACATACCGTACTTGTCAACCTACCCGACGACGTTCAGCGGTGGCACGAGCCCAGTTCACGGGGCAACGTCACAACCGGACTGGTCGCCAGACGGCGGTATGGTCCAGCAGGTGGCGACACCAGCCGACCTTCTAGAATGGTCGCCAGTGCAACAGAGCTCTGAGCATGTAGCGGGCAGCGAGACCGTGACGGAGTCGGAGGCTGCAATCGTGACAGACAGTGCAGCGACGGTAAACCTAGTTCGTCGTCATTCCGCCTCTGACGTGTTCAAATTAGCTCAATCTTGCAGTGCGCAGGCGCCAAGCGACGACGAAACTCTTATCGGAAGTGACGCACAATGTGCTGGTGACAGTATGTTAACGTGTCCGCACGACCGCAAGAGAGAAAGACATCGCGGTAACGCCGTCGCTGTTCCTTGCAGCCTGCCCGCTGCTGACGCAGACGATAAACCAGACGTCGACGGGAGCACGTCGGCTGCGTCGGGCGGCCGCGCAGCAGGCGTCAAGTCGACGGGCCAGCGCAAGCGGAGTCTCGCGCCGGACACGGTCTCGAAAATCCGCAAGATTGTCGACGCGAGCGCGCCCAACTCGCTCGTCGACATCGGCGACTTGATGACGCGCGACACGGAGCCGACCCCGCCTGATGCCTACGATCGCCACCGTCAGCCGGGGAAGGTGACGGAACACAACATACTCATCCTCCTCTCCCGCGTCTCCTACATGACCGACCCGAGCTCCTACCTGCTCGGCGGCGACGCTCTACGTGGTCTGCTGGGGTACGCCTCCGTCGCCCGTCTGCCTCTCGCTCGCGGCGCGCGTATACTACAGCGGGTCACACGCAACCCGCACTGCTTCGAGCCGATCATACGCGCCCTGATCCCCAGTCACATCGACCGCATCCTCGGCCGGAAGCGACCGATCGAACGCGAGCGACGTCGGCCGGAAGTGGGAGATGTTGGTAGCGTCGCGAAGCAACTGTTTGAGGCGGAGTGTTCGTCCGAGCAGGGTCTGGGTTGGGAGGCGGGAGAGACGTCGTCTGCGTCTGACGCGGGGACTGACTCTTCCAAGAAGTGCATTGGTGCGTGTGGTGAGGTGTCATCTCAGATTGCCGTAGCCGCGGCTGTGTCAGAACGTCATACTAGTGAGATGATCGGCAAGTCTGTTGACGTCAGAGACAAGCGGGCGCAAATTTCCCGACGCCTAAAGCTGACACACACGGTGACAGGAAGCGACATGGTGACAGGAGGCGACACGGTGGCAACAAACGACACGGTTACAGTAAACGACATGGTGACAGGAGGCGACACGGTGACAAAATGCGACATGGTTACAGGAGGCGACATGGTGACAAAAAGCGACACGGTGACAGGAGGCGACACAGTGACAGGAGGTGACGAACGTGACTTTAGCAATGACACGACTGAGCTGAAACGTTGCCTCCTAACGAACCTGTCGCTGTTGTCCGAGTCACGCTACGGGCGAGGCGTCATCTCACACATCTTGCTCACTGGCTGTCCCCTCGACAAACTCAAGATCGCCATTTCGCTGCCGTTTCTCTGCAGGTGAGAGCTGATTAATTCCTTGGCCGATTGTCTAGATCCACGATGGACGCACACATGTTCTGCCGTCCCTGTGACGTATGCGTTGTATTTGTGTATGCTATGCACTATTTCTCACATCAAGTCACATGTGTACTTATCCTTCTATCAGAATAGCACACGGCCAAAACAATACTTCCCCAGCTGTTAGACAGGAGTGTTAGTTAATGTTTTCTTCAGTCCCCAGCTGTTAGACAGGAGTGTTAGTTAATGTTTTCTTCAGTCCCCAACTGTTGGTCCCAGTTGTGTTTGCGTGGCCTTTGAGGGCTTCGCGACAAGGCTTACCGGGTAGTACCTATACCCTGTCCATGTTAGTTTTAGTCAGTTGATTTTATTTGACCTGTTCTTAATTTGTGTTTTCGTGATGTTACCTTGCCGTTTGGTTACACTGTCGAATTTCCTTCTATCGTTAGATCAGTTGAAAATATTGCTAAATTCCACCGTCGTTTGAAAATAACATTTCTAACCTTGCCTATCCACCGTAGCTCCCTGGCGCATCAATCGATCTGTTGACAAGTGGAATGTTTATTGACTCTGATATTGATTAACCGCTTTCTATTGATACGCATGTGAGCGTGGTTCCCAAGGATTTGTGGTAGTGGAAGTTATCGTATTATTATAATAATTATCAACAAACTAACGTCACCTGTCGTCGTCTGTTCAGGAGTCGTGAGCTGCGTCGTAAGATGCTGCTGGAGTTCCGCGGTCTCAGCCTCTTGCTGCGCAGTCTCGAGGACCCGACGACGGCCGTGTTCCCGGCGACCGTGCACAGTCTCTCCTACCTGACCGTCTCCCTCGGTCTCCATTTCCACCACCGCCACCAGCAGCACGGCGGGCCGCCGCAGACGTCGGGCAACGCGACGAGTCCGTCTCCGTGTCCACTTCCGGCGGATGTGACGTTCGTCATGGACGACGGCTCGCACGTGCCCGGCTGGCGCGAGCGGCTCGCGCTCAAATCGTCCGTGTTCGCCGCCATGCTCGAGGGCCACTACTCCGAGTCGGGCCAGTCGCGCGTGCGCATCCCGCACGTCCGGTCACGCGCCTTCCGGGTACTCGTCGACTGCGTGCAGACGGACGGAGACGGCGAGGACGGCGCGAATCTGGTGGATATTCTCGCGCGGGTCTCGCCAGACCCCGACGATTCTGGAGAAGTTGCGACCGGAAGTGACGTCGCTCCCATGCACACTGATGCAGACGTTCCTGCTGGACATCATCCGGTCGGTTATGGTGAAAAGACGGTAACTTCCGGTGATCACCGCGCGGATATGGCCACGCTGCTCGACGTACTCATCCTGTCCAACCAGTACCTACTGCCCGGATTGCAACACCAGGTGTCGCTGCTTCTGTGCCGGCGCTACGTGTCACGTGACAGCGTCGAGCGCGTACTGCGGCTGGCGTTGCTGCACAACAGCGCGTGGCTGGCGCGGCAGTGCGTGCGCTTCGCCCTCGCGCACGCCATGAGTCGCTCACAGCGCGTGGCGACGATGCGTTCCCTCCTCGGACTGGCGGACGTGTCTGACACCATCAGCGTCGTCCGGGACGTCCTAGTCAGCGCAATTTCCGGCTGACGACGGCGACAACCAGGGTGTTTGAATCAGGGAGCGGCGTCACCCGGCCATTTTGAAACTGAATGGGTAGCGCCATCTGTTATACTATTGTCATTATTACGCTATATTTGGGATTGTGAATTCGCGTTTTGAAGGTTACCGTCATCGCACAAAACCGTGTTTTACTATGAGAAAGATTGGATCACTGTTGTGTATTTGAGTAGTAAATAAAAAAAACAGCATAATAACGCAATGCAACATATGGCGTTACCACAGACTTCGTGCTGCCTGATTCAAATGTTATGTTGCAACGTTCGAATGATCCGATGCCGCATTTTCGCCATGCCTTGCCAATCGTTGTTACTTGATCGACACGTGAGTTAATCTTCACCCGAAAGGCTTTCACTGGGAACTTCCATTAGTCGTGGACTCGAGTGTTCTGTGGCGTTGTAAGACCTCTGTTATAAGTTAGTGCGTTGTCGCTGTCACATTCGCACAAATGGGTCATTCCGTCCTCCAGATCTCAGGTTTTATTTGAGTCAAGTCTCGTTTGCCGAGCTTGGTGCATTGACTAGATTGATCAAAGTATATAAGGATCCCGTGTGTTCGTGTGGCGGGGATCAATTAGCCAGTGTAGTCATTTGCAAGAGGAACTATGTCGTGTTGAACGTTTCTAATCGTTGAACATAAAGTTATTGCCGTCAACCAAGTCCGACTTGCTATGCTGTACTGCCAATGAAACTTGTTTTGAAAAGGGAAGTTTTAATTTACAATTGAACAGGCTTCGGTGATCGAAATGTGTCATTTGAGAACATTGTCACCGTCTTACTAAACTTTAAATGGTGGACAGTGCACAATCAAAATATGTATTATATTCATAAGGAAATTATATTAATGAACAGGACACCAGGAACAGACCAGTTGCCTGTAAAGCTACACAGTGCAGGTCGCATATTTTTAATGGAGTTATTGCTCAGGGCTTTACGCTCACTAAATGATTAGCTGCTATATCGTTTCGTGATGTTATATGTGATGTGATATGCAGTCTTTCCGGAATGACAGCAGCACTAATGTTAGACTGATCAATGAAGATATGGTGTCTCTAAAAGACGTACAGCAAGCGTAAGAGCAGGCACAAGTCGGGTTGTGTGGGTAGAATGAGTAGATGCAAGGACGACATATATGGTTGACGATTAAAATTAGGACATACCAGATACCGACTTAAACGCGGTCAAATGTGAAATGTATATACTGCTATGATTATTGGCGTACTTATCGTACACCTATCAAGTGCTAATGTTACGATCTGTTTACTGTGTATATTTTAAAAGTATAGTCATAACACGCAATAAAGAGTACTACAAAATGTCACGTTTTCTTGTCTTTAGAGGTTATTTTCAGGCGCGTCAACGGGATCCGCGCGCACGACTTGACTTGACTTGACTCGACTCGACTCGACTCGACTCGACTCGACTCGACTCGACTCGACTCGACTCGACTCGACTCGACCCGACCCGACCCGACCCGACCCGACCCGACCCGACCCGACCCGACCCGACCCGACCCGACTCGACTCGAGACTGCTCGGTAAGAGACTGAGACCGCGGAACTCCACAACAATGGTCCGTCACCACCTCGAATAAGGTAATGTCATCTGGGAATCACATAGTAACCGTGACTGCCACGAAACAGAAAACACCCAACGTCGAGCTACAAAACTAGAAGTCTAGAGCCACCATTAAAAGATGAGCCATCGCCGGCAGCCGTCTCGTGAGAGTACCACGCCACGATTTGGAACGTTGTGGTCGGTCGG
Source organism: Ridgeia piscesae (assembly GCA_025642075.2). Classification (NCBI taxonomy): domain Eukaryota; kingdom Metazoa; phylum Annelida; class Polychaeta; order Sabellida; family Siboglinidae; genus Ridgeia; species Ridgeia piscesae. Next base: position 38,956 of record JAODUO010000860.1, on the reverse strand, counting down.
TAGGTTTTCAGTGACGGCGCAGCGTCGGTGGAACGATCTGTGGACAGTCTGCGCCTTATAGACTCTTGAACTTATGTCTAATTTAAAAAAAACGTAAGGCGGCATTTGTAAAGTACTTTTAGTGTGTTTTATAATTAATTTATTTTACCCGAAGTTATAGTTTTCAAATGATTTTATTATTAATATATTTTATTATTTCTTTATTATTTTATCTATTCATTTATGCTGATGAGTTTGGGTTATGCACTAGGATTTTAGAAGATTACTATTTAATATTTCGTCTTTACGTATTTTTTCCAGATACAACATGGTCCCTCTCGCATTGAGATACACACTACCCGGTCGTAGATAATTCTTCCACCAGGTGGCGAACCCTCGGTGATTGCATATGCAAATGTCGCCAACCGTTTCAATTCGTTGTTTAGGAGGCACGCCTCATCACCATGGGCGTCCGGGGGGGGGGGGCAAGGGGGGCAGTTGCCCCCTGGAAAATCAAAAATTTCAAAAAATTACATGGAAAATACAAAATGAATAAAATAACATAAACAAATTTCAACAGTTCATTCAGTTAGAGCAGTTCATTACACTTGCAACAGGAATTGGAGCCGTCGGGGTTCTCTTCTGAAATTGCCAATGACCCTGTTCATTAGTTCGGTCTTCTGGCTGTTCACTTTGTTGCGGTGGACACTTAGCATGCAGAGGCCGGACAGACGTGTATCACTCATCGTTGATCTTAACCAGTTCTTCACCCTGCGCAGTGTGCTGAAGTACCTTTCCACTGTACATGATGTTGCAGGCAGAGTCAGTGCGATGAGGATAGCTTTGCGCACAGCAGGGAACATAGTTGTCTGCTTCACCAGCTCGATCATACCCAGAGAGTTGTCATCCAGTGGCTTATGCTTCTGTACGTCATACCACGCTAGAGCTTCTTCTACAAGGTTGTCAATGCCATACATTTCCTTGACAGATGAAACGATGTGCTTGAATTCATCTCTTTATGTTTGCTGCATTTCTCTCGGATGTAGTGCGAAAATGTGAAAATATGGCTTGTTGCTTTCACCAAAGCGACTTTCCAGAGACTGGATCAAGGAATCCATGTACGGGACATAGATACAAGATACAAGAAGCTTTATTTAACGTCGGTTTACATGTGAATTGATAACATTAGCTCATCTGAGCTATTTTCCGACAATGGGGCGGCGATAGCACTCCTCAATGGACCCTCCCACATTCGGCCGGTGGACCTGGCGTGCGCATCGCCGAGGCATAGTCAAGTCTAGGCCGTGCATGGTTAAACTGGCCGTGTTTTTAGAAAACTGGCCGTGCAAAACACGGCTGCACGGCTCGCTGGCTAAACCTCTGATTCAGGATAACATTGCCCCCCTGCATTTTTTTCTGCGGACGCCCATGCTCTCATGTGATTATTTTGTTCTTACATTAGGTGTCTCTCCGAGGGTTCTTGCCGCGGCTATAATCTCCCTGGCTAGTTGTACGAGACATTTTCTGGATCGCTGAGATGATTGGTTCCCTAACAAAACTTCCTATATCTAGAAAGATCGTGCATGGTCTGATTCGGCGGCGTAATGCAGTTGACGCTAGACAACGGATATGCATGCCCCGCCCTTGATTCATTCCACCACCTAGGTCGAGGCCGTCCTTGTCGATCTCTGGTCGGCCACACAACGTAGAAAGGATGTGCCCCGCCCTTGATTCATTCCACCGCCTAGGTCGAGGCCGTCCTTGTCGATCTCTGGTCGGCCACACAACGTAGAAAGGATGTGCCCCGCCCTTGATTCATTCCACCACCTAGGTCGAGGCCGTCCTTGTCGATCTCTGGTCGGCCACACAACGTAGAAAGGATGTGCCCCGCCCTTGATTCATTCCACCACCTAGGTCGAGGCCGTCCTTGTCGATCTCTGGTCGGCCACACAACGTAGAAAGGATGTGCCCCGCCCTTGATTCATTCCACCGCCTAGGTCGAGGCCGTCCTTGTCGATCTCTGGTCGGCCACACAACGTAGAAAGCTGTGTCCAAGTTCTAGCAAGGTCTTTTATTCTGCCATGTATGTCAGTATAGACTCATTTGAACTCTTTAAGTCGCATTTAAAGACACATCTTTTTAAGGCCACATTTATAAAATACTTGTAGGTTTTTGTCACAATGAATTATATTTTAACGGTAATTATAGTTTCCCAAACTATTTTAGTGTATTGTTTTAATATCTTATTAATATATATATATATATATATATATATATATATATATATATATATATATATTATAAGACATTAAAAATCATATATATTATTTGTCCGATTTTATGTATTTCGTGTAATTTTTGCAATAGTGCAATTTTATTTTTTAGTCTAGATTAAATCCTATGTGCTGATTGCAAATCTAGTGAAGTCAATTTGTCTCAGCAGATAGTTATAATTTCCATTGCATTTTATCTTTGTACCTTATCTCTTTTAATGTTATTATATTAAACACATGTCACTTAGACAAGATCGACGAAAGTAGCTGGTGTTACTCAATTCTGTCCTGTTAACATTAAAATAGATTAATACGTATTTCTTTTTAATTTTTATAATTTGTTTCATATTTTTTTAAATATATAACTGTGGTGAATGGAGTTCATGATATTAATAATAATTGTTATTTGTAAAGCGTCGTATATCCAGTGCGTACATATATATATATATATATATATATATATATATATATATATTATATATATGACACATACTACTGATCAGGCACAAACATGACCAAACAAGTGCTCTCCTGAGACCTGCAGCAAAAGAGAAGAAGAAACCGACAAAGAGACACCTGGTGCCGAGAACAAGAAACAGACACCAGCAGGATGGGCAACACATGGAAGCAGCTTCAGAAAACAGCTCAGGACAGAGGACACTGGGAAGCTGTTGTTGGCTGCAAAGCCCCAGGAGGGACGAGAGGGATCAATAGGTAAAGTAACAGACAAACTACAATCAGTAATTAACTACACAAGGTTGATGGTGTCCCAGAGTGGCTCCGACCTGTATTTCAGAAACGGTTCAGAACACAACGGATGTTGACAACTAGTAATGTCTATTGTGTATGTATGCATGTATGTATGTATGTATGTATGTATGTATGTATGTATGTATGTATGTATGTATGTATGTATGTATGTATGTATGTATGTATGTATGTATGTATGTATGTATGTATGTATGTATGTATGTATGTATGTATGTATGTATGTATGTATGTATGTATGTATGTATGTATGTATGTATGTATTGTTGTGTATTATTCTCAATGTACCAACATGACACCTGGTGGTGATCGAAAAAACTGTTTTATTCTAGTCCGCAAGGTTGCAGCACAATTACGTATCATGACATATATTGCGTCAATACTGTTTTATATCGAACTCAGGTTTAATTAATGTTTATTTATTAAATTATCCTTTAAATCAACCCATACTTATGTTGGTGATGTATGATGATAACTGCAAGGACAGTTACAATATTTGTAATGAGGTAATACATATGATTTACAAAACATACTTGTAAGATACATCAATGGAAATAACTTACTTGAACATATGCAAAACATTTTCTATCACCAATTACATAATATAGTCAAACTTCACTTTCTAGTCACCCTGTGACCCAGCACCTCCCAATTAGGGACAGATCCAAATTAGTTCCACACAGTAAACTGAGGCCGATTAGTCCTGCTGATATGATCACCTGTCCAATCAGACCAAATTGGCCCAGTTTGGAGGGTGAACTTAATGTGGAGGTGCCACTGTATAATGTATATAACATAACACATTTTTATGGACGGATGTCAGTTGGCGATCACTTATTTCAATAACACACTTAATCACACATTCCAACCGAAACTGCCTTCTCAATTGATTTAATCCCTCATGAACAAAGTTTACTATTGTTAAAATTTGTTGTGTGAACAGTTCACACACAACTATCAGTTTAAAATAAAACTGTACGTTTGTTGAAATTGTCAAAAGAAAGAAGTGACCATGATGGGTAACTTATGACAATGTGACCAGACTTATGAAAGTGTGACCAGATTTATGACAGTCTGTTGTCACCTTTGTCCTTTTGTTGCTGATTTTTCACTGGATTCTATAAAAAAATATGTTAACGTTCTATCCAATGCAATGATTTCATCAATACTGAAAAACAAATTTGAAAAGAATAACGAGAAAGTTGTTGTCAATATTAGTATGGTCCTTTCTGTTAATTGAATCCAAAACATGAGTGAACTAATCTAATTGAGGAGGAAATTTTAACATGCTGAGATGCATCTTAAATAATAAATAAAGACATTATATACAATGTATCTGTACAAACCTGCAAAATATAGCCATTTCAATGAAAGCAAACTGGAAGGAATAAAAACAGGAATGTCAAGAAGAAAGCTACCTGGTATCAGCTGGGCACAATCGTAACATTATTGTTACTGTTTGCAAATAAATGTTACATACAATGCACCAGATGTTATTTATACACTCTATCTTGTTTGTAGAAACATACAAAATTAGTTATATATACAACTCTTATAAAAATAAAACAATACATACAAAGAACTTGCATATATGTATAACCAAGACACAAAACTGTATACAGATATTAGCAAACAGATATTATGTACACATATGTATACATAACAAACTACTTCATATGGTCTACCTAGACACTATGCCACAGTGCTATAGGCTGTAAAAGGTTTGCTACACTTTGTGTCAAATACACAAACTATCAGAATTTCTTCCAATTGGAGATTCTTACGAAGGCCAATGTGTTAACCAAGATGACATCATTTGTATACTGAAGCAACATTATAATACTCCATATATCTCTGGACGGACATTTGCTGTAATTAATTATGCCCAATGAAAGAATTGTGTATTAAGTCGTTGTACTCATTAGGCGACTTAGTACCCATACTGTGCTTACAGAAACGACAACCAAGTTACTGTCTATCTGTATACATAATGCAAACTTACACAATCACCTGTATGATGTCAGCATGCTGAATAAGACTGCTTTGCTTTAATGCAATTTGCGTATGTCATAATTATATGCATAACCTCCATTAAGACTTGCCTGTGTCAACATTCATTTGTCACTTTAACAATTCAGTTTTTGTCATAAAGAACGTCTTCTGATACCAGCATTTCAGCTATACATATGACTAAATGTATGAGTTTGGCAGACATTTTGTCATGCATGACAAAGTTCTTGCTAAACAACAAATCCTTAAAGGCACCAGTGTCCACAACAGCAGAAATGTGCATTGTTTCCGGTTTCACCACTGGAGAAACTTATTTCGTTCGTAAACCACGGCGACGGCCAAACAACATTCCGCCAATATGTCATGCAGTGTGAACTAACGCAAATTACTCGACGGCTGGGTGTCACTCCCCGGCTTCGACCATGATCATTTTCACCCACCAGGGGGTTAGCATCGTGATGAGACCGGTGATGAATAGGAAGCTGATGAGACCAATGGCCGCAGCGGTGCGGTGCATGTGATAGGACCCCAGGAAAGGGAACACTATCTCCGGCCAACAGTGGTCCTGGTCGCACACCCAGGGCTTGTTGGGGTCAATTCCACTCGTCCTGCAACAAAATGGGGCATGTCTGACTGGTACTGGGGTAGAACAAATAAATACATTTTGTCTTCACCACAAAGTTGTCTTCACTGCGACATGAATAACAGAACACAAGTAATAATAATAGTATATTTTATTTAATATAGCACGAGGTCTAATTATAAGTGTGTGTGGAGTTTTACAGCAGGGAAAACCTCCACATCAGCAATAACAATGACCGAATACACTTGCATTCTCTAAAATAACTGTGGAAAATAATGCAAATAAGAATATAAAATATTTATCTAGTCTAATGACTATGTAATATAATAATCATGCATTAATTTAAATGTATAAGTATAATATATTGTGGTAAGTAAAAAAAGTATTAAAATCCACTGGAATGTTTCTAAAATATAACATTTATATTTTAGAAACATTCCAGTGGATTTTAATTAATTAATATTAGTAATTTTTGGGGTGTATATTTTAAGTTTTATGCAGGATTATTAATCATAATCTTTTAATTTTTGCAGAAATGTAAACCTTACATTCTTATAATTAAACGGTCCATTTATTTTCCTACAACATGACTAAAATACATGTACTTATTAACTGATATATAAAAAGCAATACACAATTTGAGTAAAGAAGACTATGTTTTGCAAAACATCACTTCTGTGTAAGGTTTTCTTCAGTTTTACCAACGAATACGAAACCGCTGACGATATTTCAAGAAATGAGGTATCATTTTAAAGCTTACAAGATGTGGAATAAAAGGGTACAAAACTTCATTTAACAATTTCACGTCGATTTTCTATGCCAGGTAACATAATATTTTGTCACTTCCAGGTGTCACCAGATACTCACAAGGTGTCCTGAGCCGGCTGTGTCTTAGGGATCTTAGTGAACTTTGCAGAACTGGTCAGTGTAAATGTCTGAACCATCGGCAACCCTTCTTGTAACATATTGTGCAATGTTTCGTTGTCAAAACATGCAGCGCCACCTGTTCCCAAACATTTCAACTTCCATGTAGACAGTGTGTATCTGAAATCAGAGCCAAATCAAAGTTAGCAGAGAAATATGTTTACTGTAATATATAAACTTTCTAAACAATATCATTGTATATACTCTATGCTCGCTTTATGAAGGGGTTTCTTAGGACATATTTTGAGGTCACTTTAGCATCCAAATCATCCAACCTGCCATGATCCACGACTGCCTGCAGATAACCTGAACTTGATCTCCAACAGTCTGCAGATAACCTAAACTTGATCTCCAACAGTCTGCAGATAACCTGAACTTGATCTCCAACAGTCTGCAGATAACCTAAACTTGATCTCCAACAGTCTGCAGATAACCTGAACTTGATCTCCAACAGTCTGCAGATAACCTAAACTTGATCTCCAACAGTCTGCAGATAACCTAAACTTGATCTCCAACAGTCTGCAGATAACCTGAACTTGATCTCCAACAGTCTGCAGATAACCTAAACTTGATCTCCAACAGTCTGCAGGTAACCTAAACTTGATCTCCAACAGTCTGCAGATAACCTAAACTTCATCTCCAACAGTCTGCAGATAACCTAAACTTCATCTCCAACAGTCTGCAGATAACCTAAACATTATCTCCAACACTCTGCAGATAACCTAAACCTAATCTCCAAATCTGCAGATAACCTAAATTTCATCTCTAACAGTCTGCAGATAACCTAAACTTGATCTCAAATAGTCTGCAGATAACCTGAACTTCATCTCCAACAGTCTGCAGATAACCTAAACTTCATCTCCAATAGTCTGCAGATAACCTAAACTTGATCTCCAACTATCTGCAAATAACTTGAACTTGATCTCCAACTGCCTGCAGATAACCTGAACTTGATCACCAACTGTCTGCAGATAACCTGAACTTGCTAACTAGCCACCCACAGGATAATCAAAATGTGACACCAAATGCCAATAATCTAAACTAGATCCGCAACTAAACATACATAATCTAAAATTGATCCTTCAACCACATACATGCATAGCAATAACACAATTACAAATCATCACTAACACTATATATTTTATATTGCAACATTACTTATTTCATTACTTTTTAGGACCCATTCAAATGTTTAGGCAAGTTAAACCTACCGGTAGTCAGAATTCACTTGATATTTTAATTTGCATAAATTACTTATTTACTAGCATGTTTAATTTCTGAAATATATCCTTATTATGTATTAATTGTATTGCAACGATTAAGTTTTAACAATGCTGTAAACAGGTTTAAATCTGGATACATCGCAAGGTAAAATTAAAATCCACGGTTTTTATCCCTGTACACAAAATAAGAATTTAGCTCACCGAACTTTGGCTCTCACTATCATAGGAAACGACTTTCCATTAAAAAGACCGGCATCAGCATAGAAGACCTCCAGATGTATGCCACTTGGGATGTTGTCACAAACGCCAAGCTCACTGAATACGTGTGACACGTTTACGCTGGCATTTGTTGTTGTCGTGGCAGCCGTAGTCGTGGTAATGGGCATTGATTGGTTCAGTAGATCAGGGTCGATAATGGCGGTAATATTTTCCCTGGGGAGAAATACAAAATACGAATACAGTTACTACTGTGGTTTCCTCAGCTCAAGTATTCATATCAGATGTGCGTCATGGTGCAAACTTGGGCTGCTTTTCGACATGTCACTGATGTCAAATATATCCAACTGGTTTGTGAGCAGTTTATGGAAAAATACTGTGAATAGTAATTTCTTATCCATTTAACATTATGGTACTAACCTTCAACTGGTAAGATACATAGAGAGAATTGAGGCAAGATTAAAGAACTATTTTTATTTTATAGGTCATAGATGCATCTGTGAAACAGTGGAAGTTTGATATAAATCGTCTATGAGTAAACCATTCACACACACACATTCATCCTACATTCAGCACGCACGCACGCACGCACGCACATGCATGCACGCACGCACACACACGCACACACACGCACACACATATACCAGTAGTTACTCCACAGACAAAGGGATAAAAGGATGTGATCGCTCTACATTGATACAACAGTAAAGTACAGTAACTATTCATTCATATTGCTCACCCATGTATGGAGTACAACTCTGGTGGAATTACAAGAAATCCACACTAAATAGATTACATATTGCATATCACAATATTTTTAAGTTGTTTATTGGTATGTCAAAATATGAAAGTACCAGCTTACTATGCACTCTGTTTGATGTACAATGCTGCCAGTCAGTTATTAGGAATATGATGTATAGATTTATGTGTAGACTTGATAGCTCTGTTAACTGTATTTTAAATGACATTCTAACTTCTAGCTTAAGATTCACTTCCAGGATCCGTAAACACTGGAACAAGCTTTCATATACCCCTGTATGAACACTTGACTAAAACAAATGTATACATTTTGCTTATATACACAGCATTGGGTCAGAATGCATACTGTACATTTTGTCTGCCTAATGTCAACATATGGACCTCAGAGTCACATGTACTTGCTGTATGTGCCCTGTTGAGTCTGGAATAAAGTTATTGAATTGAATTGAATATACATTACAGATGTGTTGTTGATATTACCAATCATTGATTGCACCAACTCACCTCAGTATAGCTGACCAGTTGCCTGATATGCTTCTGGAATCCACATTTCCAACAAGACTGATGTGGTTTGCTGCCATCATGTTTTCCTGGCGATTTAATATCAACATCCTGCGAGAACATTAAAAAGGTCAGGGATTTTATTACATAGCGCAGTATCCAGTGCTCAGGACATCAAACATACAAAAGTAAAGTTCTTCTATAGGACAGTTTTCTGTCCTAAGGACTGCTCAAAGTGCTTTATACATCACTTCAACCCCGCAAACCAGGGGGAGTTGTGTTGCTACCCCTGGCCGGTTGTCTCTGTAAAGCCGGGGAGTGAGAAGAGTCGAACTATACAATTATAGCAATTGACTTCACCAGTCGCTACTGCGTCAGTTTGAAGACGGATATACGATTGGTGGGAATCTCAGTATAATAACGTATTTACATCCTAAACATTGCATGTGACACAAGCAGCACGTATATATATATATATATATATATATATATATATATATATATATATATATGTGTGTATATATATATATATATATATATAAGATTAAACCATTTTTTTTTATATTAGATATGTGAAATTAAAATAATACAATAGCACAATATTAATAAAAAATAAATAAGATCAATGATGACATGGTGTAAAAGTGAGCTAAAGTATGATATCCGTTGTGTAAGAATCCTTAAGTGGAAAACAGAAATGTCTTTAGTTGTTTCTTAAACTGCGGTAGATTACCATTACAGACGATAAATGGAGAACTTGCGATGGTTACCTGAGTGAGTTGCAATCTACGAGTTCCTGGAGACCGAGACGGACATTACATCCACTCATGGTGTCTTCTCCAAACATCACTGACAGTCTGCCCGCGTCCTTACACAGACTGTTCACACCTGACACGACAAACACAACAGTCTTAAGTACTTAATCAGGACAGTCATCATTACTGTTTACTCTAGCTTCTTGTAGCATGCTATTTCCAGACGTTCCCATTTTGTGTTGCAAGACGGTACAAGCTAGTTCGCCGGTACTACAGTAGATGGTCATTTGTTTACAGCAAACTACGCCAGCTTTTCAGAAACTGCAGACATCCTCAAAAAGCTGTACTATCCTTTAAACTGTGTGTGTGTGTGTGTGTGTGTGTGTGTGTGTGTCGTGCGTGCGTGCGTGCGTGCGTGTACATGCACATGCATGCGGGTGTGTGTATACATGCTTGTATATGTGCCAGTGAGCATGCGTGTACATGCGTATTTGGTCTGCTGTATTCTATATACACTTTCACAACTGACACAATGCATACACAGACTGCAAACATAAGCAGGTAAGTTCTTTTTAAATGTTCCACTTCGTATACAATAACAGGTAATGTCGACTCTCCAGTGGTTGACATTTTAAGGGGTGCATTTTTGCTTACTAAGTCAAGAATTCTCCCGGTCAAGAGAGGCAATTTCCGAGGCTATCTTTTAAAACAATTTTTTGACTACCCTGGTACTTGCCTGCAGCCGACAACCATCAACAGAAGCTACAAAATGAAATGCACAAATATATACACACAAGGAATAAGTAAATTCTCATATCATATTGCGTAGATTACCTGGACTCCACAGAGAAATGCGACTAGACTCATTCATGTCGACATATCCTTCATACAAAGTTTCATTTTCAATAACAACTCTTCCAGTTATGATTGGACGGCCAAACTCGTATCCTGAAACAGACACAGCAATGAAACAGTAAACATTCTGGAAAATTACGTGATTTAAAATGGCTTAATTAATTATATTTATGCAGTCCTTGTGCCTACTTCTTTATTAAGAGTTTCTATCGCAGTTGCTTCGACTTCTTCTCTTCATGAAATGTTCCCCACTGTAAAGTTTGTAATATTTATTATGAAAGATTTTGATGGAAACCGCTTTAATTTAGATTGTTTTTCCAAACAAGGATGAAACATTTGTTTAAACATTTATTGAACCATGAAACTATTCAATTGATAATATTTGATACAAAACATGATCAAAAGATTGTTTCGAAAACAAGATAAGCACCATTGTTCGACTTTTTTTTACTGCTGTCACAATGTGTCTGAGTGTATTAAGAACTAAGAGTTCTAATTCTAAAATAAGGCTTTGTCCATGGAACCAAGGACCCATGGGGGGTCAACAGTTAGTGCAGACTGGATTTGCTCAGAAACAGATGCTTGCATCAGCTGGTCCATATGTATGTCTGGTTGGTATTTTTTGGAGTATATATATATATATATATTATATACATATACATATATATATTATATACATGCAAACATATATATATATATATTATATACATGCAAACATATATATATATATATATATATATATATACATACATATATATACATATATATATATATATTAATACTGAATACATATATATATATATATATCATCAAACATATATATATATATATATATATATATATATATACATACATACATATATATATATATATATATATATATATATATATATATATATAAATATATATATGCATGAGTTTTTAAGCATTTAAACACTCATAAACATTTCAAAGTGACACACATACCTGGATTCCCAGAGCGTTCCTCTGTCAACTCCCTTGTTGCGTTAGTCATGTTATTTTGGCGGCTGTGAACAAACAGCACCTCAAACTTCTGGTTCATCGTCAACGGTGTCGTGCTAGAAGACTTTTCGTGGAACAAAGGAACATCAGCAAGTATGACAGTTGCATTTAGATGTAAAATCGTCGTTCCAACCCATGTAAAATTGTATCGCACGTCCACCACTGCGTCTCTACAGGTCGTAGAATTGCTATCATACACTGGTGTACGTGGACTCACAAAGCTATTGTCCCATGCACATCTAGGTGGCAGCACTGGCTCTGATGACGATGTGTCGCCGAGTGTTCCGATTGCCACAGACAAAAGCACCTGTTTCGTTTTCAAAACGACAATCAAAAATGTTACCAATCATCGGCACTTGGTAACTTCCAAACAGATGTTTGTCATACATGTTAAGAACCGGATTCGGAATTGTATCCTTCACATACATTTCGTTTGACGAGTCAAGTGGCATGCAGAGATAGTTGACCGTAACCTTCACAACTTTGCCATTATTGTGATCGGACAGCAAATGAAGCGGGTGCAGTAATGACAGTCTGCCAGGGTCGATCGCTTGGATGTAGGTCAACGCATTGAGACGTGAATCATCCAAGCATGCAGCCTCTGACATTATCAGCTCACATGTGGCGCTCGAGTCAACAAGATACTGAACGGGCGCGGTGTGGATACACTGACCAGTCCAGGTGTGTTGGGGTAAAGCGAGACGGTAGTGGTCTATTGCGGTGAAGGTGGGGCGTCCTTGTGGCACGGTTCGCAAGCTCAGGCCGTATTTGTAGTTCGAGTTGTCGAGTTCGACGTCTGTGTCTTCCGAAAGTCTGTCACAAAACAACAAGTATATAAATGTCCGAAGTTGTGCGTCAATTCGTCTGTTGTTATTACTTGGTAATATTTACTGGGTTTTTCTTCAGTTGCATTTCTGTTGCTATTTTCAGTTATCTTCAACATGTCAAACAGATGTAACACTGGATGTGTAGTTGTTTGTGAATCCGTGCAATACATCACCTTCTGTAACTAGCTGTACTCTGTGAACTTATGATATCACCCCTTATTTATGACTACTCTATGAACTTATGACATTACCCCTGACTTGTGACCCATACTCATAAACGTTTTGACACCACCCATTACTTGTGACCATACTCTATGAACTTATGACACCACCCCTTACTTTTTGACCATACTCTATGAACTTATGACACCACCCCTTATTTATGACTACTCTATGAACTTATGACATTACCCCTTACTTGTAACCATACTCTGTGAACTAATGACACCAGCCCTTACTTGTGACCATACTCTATGAATTAATGACACCACCCCTTACTTATGACCATAGTCTATGAACTTATGACACCACCCCTTACTTGTGACCATAGTCTATGAACTAATGACACCACCCCTTACTTATGACCATAGTCTATGAACTTATGACACCACCCCTTACTTATGACCATAGTCTATGAACTAATGACACCACCCCTTACTTATGACCATAGTCTATGAACTTATGACACCACCCCTTACTTATGACCATAGTCTATGAACTTATGACACCACCGCTTACTTGTGACCATATTCTGTGAACTTATGACACCGCCCCTTACTTGTGACCATAGTCTATGAACTAATGACATCACCCCTTACTTGTGACCATACTCTATGAACTTATGACACCACCCCTTACTTGTGACCATACTCTATGAACTTATGACACCACCCCTTACTTATGACCATACTCTATGAACTTATGACACCACCCCTTACTTGTGACCATACTCTATGAACTTATGACACCACCCCTTACTTGTGACCATACTCTATGAACTTATGACACCACCCCTTACTTGTGACCATACTCTATGAACTTATGACACCACCCCTTACTTATGACCTAGTCTATGAACTTATGACACACCCCTTACTTGTGACCATACTCTATGAACTAATGACACCAGCCCTTACTTGTGACCATAGTCTATGAATTATGACACCACCCCTTACTTATGACCATAGTCTATGAACTTATGACACCACCCCTTACTTGTGACCATAGTCTATGAACTTATGACACCACCCCTTACTTATGACCATAGTCTATGAACTTATGACACCACCCCTTACTTGTGACCATACTCTATGAACTAATGACACCACCCCTTACTTATGACCATAGTCTATGAACTTATGACACCACCCCTTACTTATGACCATAGTCTATGAACTTATGACACCACCCCTTACTTGTGACCATACTCTATGAACTAATGACACCACCCCTTACTTATGACCATAGTCTATGAACTTATGACACCACCCCTTACTTATGACCATAGTCTATGAACTTATGACACCACCCCTTACTTATGACCATACTCTATGAACTTATGACACCACCCCTTACTTATGACCATATCTATGAACTTATGACACCACCCCTTACTTATGACCATAGTCTATGAACTTATGACACCACCCCTTACTTATGACCATAGTCTATGAACTTATGACACCACCCCTTACTTATGACCATAGTCTATGAACTTATGACACCACCCCTTACGTGTAGCTGTACTCGGGCTTGTGTGACGAGATCGCTGATACAACACTCTGCTTTTCACGCTTGGCCGCCTCGATGGGGTAGAAGAACCCAAGAAACGCGCTGTTGTCCTTGTGCACGCAGAAGAAGGGGAATGTTCCTGGATGCCCCACATAGGAGGTCGTACACAGGTGGCGGGGTGGGAGAAGCGGCTTTCCCCCACCCTCGACTCCAGGGATACAAGTGAAGGTCTCCTTAGTAGCTTTGTCACACCGCTGTGGGAGGGAACAGTATAATGAGGAAACATGTAACTGAGTCTTGGGCTTGCAGAAATTCACAAACTCCCGTGACGTGTTAAGTGGCAGGGTGGTTTTGTCATCACCAGGTATCAAGAAGTATACTGCTACAGTGGTGCCACCTAGCACTGAATACGGATGTCTAGGACGGTTTCCCAAAGTGGTTACACCATATGCCTGTCAAAGATTGTGTAATTTAAAACGTTGCTCAGGACGTTACGTGTGTTTTCTATAACTGTTCCAAACTGTGTCAACTGAGCTAGTGGGAAGGGTTTACATAAATTTGAACAACCATATATAATTCATAGAAGAAACATGCAACATTGTGAACAATCAGTGGCTGTCCTACATGAACTGTTAACTGATAATAACCTCCACAGGAAATTTTGAAACAAAATAGAAGTTTAGATTTTTTCCATAAGTCATTATTGAACTCATTAAAGTTAGGCAACTGAAAAACTGAGTGGTTTATTTGAATTGTGGTTGAATTTATCTGATGAGGCACCTTTAAATGAGCATTGATTTAGCTGAAAGTACAATGATGATAAAAACCTTGTCACAGCAGCAGTTGGTGTCACACAAGTTCTCTGTCATGTCACAGGGACAGGGAGACAGAGGGATGTCAACTGGGTCAGTGAGGGTCCTCTCCTTCTTAGCATCCTTGTCAACTGTCATCAGCAAACAGCAGTGGCAGGTCACAATATCAACAACCAACTCATCTGTCCTTACAGAAAATGCACTAAAATTCAATTTTCTGTTTAATTGTATCACATTTTCTCACATCTTTGCAACTGAATAAACTTAGAATTAGAATTTATAATGTGACGACCTGTTGCTAACAAGATGTGTCACGCTATAAAACATGGAACACAATTCCTGAGCTGAATTCTGGTGTGTTTGGACAATCAATTAGGAATTTTATGCTTGGAAGAAATACTGGCCCTCAATATTTTATTTATAGCACAAAGATAAGGTAATGTTTTAAAAAACTGTATGCAGGAATGTTTGACCTAGCAATGCTGTGCAGCTTCAGTAAGGTGCAGATATTATTGATACACTTGGTGGAGGTCACTCACATCATTTTAATTGTAGCCATGGTCTACTGGACAGATCAATTAATGAGGATTAATGGAGCTTAAATTTACCTGAGGAAACATAGAGGCACTGTAATTGTGCTTTAATTTAACTGAGAAAGCTACTTTGAGACAACTTTTTAAAATTCAGTAAGCACCTTTAATGGACCTTTAACTTAACCGAGGAAGCACATTTAATTGCACTTTAAAGCGACATGGTCCGTTCGGGGCTTTTAATTTTTATTGCAAAATCATGTTATACGGTATAACGTAAAGACAGTCAAAATATGTTTTTATAGACGCAGTAAGGGCGCTTAACTCTGTGTACACATCGACCACGAGGCATTTTCGAAACCGTTGTAGGCGTGGCTAAAAGCCCTGAAGGAAATGCATGATCACGCGATGCAGTATCACGTGAACACAAGTTGACGCCACTAACGCCACACCCAGCCAGGTGCACGGCTCCCAGTTGGTAAAGGTCAAAAAGGTGGGTGTCACTTGCAGCGATTTGAGTGACAGAGCCCGGGATTCTTATAAACATTCAACGTTTAACATTACGAAGTCAGTTCTGTTTCGATAAAACATTTATTGGCGGTCAGGTCACTACAATAGTTATAACTTATACTGGTTAACATGACTTTGCAATAAAAATAAAAAGCCAAGAACGGACCATGTCACTTTAATTTAACTGAGGGGACCTTACGTGTGGTGGTGTTCCAAGCAAACTCCCTCGTGGGGGCGATGTGAGATGTGAAGACGAGTCCTACACTCAGGTTCACGTACTTTGGGTTGTCTGGGTTGAGCTCCGGCGGAGTACAGCACCGCAGCACCACCACCTGGGACCCGCGTGGCTGCACCGCATTAGTGCGAGTCACAACCACCAGTGCATGCTTGTCGTCATTTCGCTGCAGGAAATTGTTGATTTATTATTTTATGTCAAACTTCCTGTCGTGAAGAAGGTCATAAAGTCGGAAGGATGGGGTAAATTGAGTATGACTTGTCCATATTTTCAACACAAATGTTTGCCTGCATCAGGGACAAAGGGAAAGGGTGGAAGGAAGGAAAGAAGGAAAGGATGGCAGGAAGGAAAGGATGGAAGGAAGGAAAGGATGGAAGGAAAGGATGGAAGGAAAGGATGGAAGGAAAGGATGGAAGGAAAGGATGGAAGGAAGGAAGGAAAGGATGAAGGAAGGAAGGAAAGGAAATGAAGGAAGGAAAGGATGGAAGGAAGGAAGGAAGGAAAGGGAAGGGAAGGGAAGGGAAGGGAAGGGAAGGAAGGGGAAGGAAGGGAAGGGAAGGGAAGGGAAAGGAAAGGAAAGGAAGGAAAGGAAAGGATGGAAGGAAGGAAAGGATGAAAGGGAAAGGAAAGGAAAGGAAAGGAAAGGATAAGGAAGGAAAGGAAGAGGAAGGAAAGGATGGAAGGAAAGGATGGAAGGAAGGAAGGAAGAAGGAAGAAGAAGAGGAAGAAGAGAGAAGAAGAAGAAGGAAGTGAAGGAAGGAAAGGGAAGGAAGGAAGGAAAGGAAGGAAGGAAGGAGAAAGGAAAGGAAAGGAAAGGAAGAAAGAAAGGAAAGGAAAGGAAAGGAAAGGAAGGATGGAAGGAAGGAAAGGATGGAAGGAAAGGAGGAAGGAAGGAAGGAAAGGATGGAAGGAAAGGGTGGAAGGAAGGAAAGGATGGAAGGAAGGAAAGGATGGAAGGAAAGGGTGGAAGGAAGGAAAGGGTGGAAGGAAGGAAAGGATGGAAGGAAGGAAAGATGGAAGGAAAGGATGGAAGGAATGGAAAGGAGGAGGAAGGAAAGGATGGAAGGACGGAAAGAATGGAAGGAAGGAAAGAATGGAAGGAAGGAAAGAATGGAAGGAAGGAAAGAATGGTAGGAAGGAAAGAATGGTAGGAAGGAAAGAATGGAAGGAAGGATGGAAAGAAGGGAAGGAAAGAAAGATGGAAAGACAGAAGGAAGGACGTATAGATAAACAGTGATTTATACATAAAACAGGACTCAACATCAGCATCACATACACTTGTATTTAATATAAAAACTAACTGGTAGAATGGAACTAACTGGGGAAAATCTGTGTCAAGTCTTTGCAGTGAGGTCATTTCGTTTAAGGCTGAGGAAGCTATGTGTTGTTGGGAAGCACACCAACCTTAAATTCAATGATTTCCTTTGCGACTTTCCAGTCCCCACTCACTGGCGGTGGCGCCACAGGGGCAGGAGTTGTCGTCACATTGACACCTGGCGGAGGTACTGTAGTTGTCGTAGTAGTAGTAGTTGTTGTTGTTATATTTGTTATGTTAGCTACAATCAGAAATATGCACAGATTATAGACACCACATAATCACTATGTATATAGATACATATAATTACTAGAAGACAACCACTTTAATTATCTTATCTGTCTTTGAGCAGACTGATTATGGAAAGAAGCTTCATATTCACTTCACATAAAAGTATATTTCCTGTCAGTGAAAATAGTTTTGCCACGAGAAGGCCAGGAGGTGGACTTAACTATCACAGACTGTATAAGGCTCTGGGGCTCTTTTTAAATAGTGGGAGCATGTCCACAGAAACACACATGCAAACACACACACAAACACACACAGAAACACACATACAGATCAGACACAAACACACTCACTCACTCACTCACTCACACACACACACACACACACACACACACACACACACACACACACTCACTCACTCACTCACTCACTCACCACTCACACACACACACACACACACACACACACACACACTCACTCACTCTTACTCAGTCACTCACTCACTAAAACATACTCTCACACAAAAAATACATACTCTCTCTCACACACAGACACATTCACATTCTCTCACACACACACTCTCTCTTTCTCACACACATACACACACACTTACATACACACACTTACATACACACACACACACAACACACTCACTCACACATTCTCTTTCTCACACACATACACACGCTTACATACACACATAAACACACACACATAAACACACATAAACACACACACAAAACACACACACATAAACACACACACATAAACACACACACATAAACACACACACATAAACACACACACATAAACACACACACGCACGCACGCACGCACGCACGCACACACGCACACACACACACACACACACACACACACACAGGACCTAGACTAGTATGAGACAACATGTTGAGACTCACTATGTGCTGATGGGACATAGACACAGGTCTGAACCATGGCCAGGTCCTCCGCCTGTGAGTAGTTGTCAGCCACTCGCACTGAGCACAGGAACTGACTCTCTGTCGTCGCGTCCAACCTCAGGAGTGCCTAAAATACAAATCCTTTAATTCGGACTCAACCATACATACAATCACACAGAATGTATTCTGTAATATGCTGTACTTAAATTTTCAAGAACCCATTCTCAAAAGTATAACAAGCCGTAACCATTTATCACGGTAATTACTTTTCAAAATAATTCTCCATTATTTAAGGTTTTCTATCAGATCATACATCAGTTGGCTGTTAATCCACAATGTTGTGCACAGCAAGGTGGGGCTACACTGCCAAAAACTGCAGATTTTATGTCAACAGACAAATCAGCTATGAATATAAAATGATAAGGAATCTGTATCTGTGTAGTACTGTGAGAAAGAGGACAAACATTTGTACTTACAGGAGTCACCCCGACCATAAGGGTGGTGGTTATGAAAGACAAACATTTGTGTTTTACTTTGCCTAAAACACAAAACAGCTTAGAGCAAGCTTTAAAAACTGGTATGTAAGTTACCATCATCGATGTTCCAGAAATTGTGATGTCATTAGGGGTCAGCTGAATAGATGCTTTGTCAAGCATCACTGTAGCTGTTACTCCTGAAACAAATAATCAAGTATAAATGTAATGATCGTTCTTGAAACTTGTCAATCGCCACTTTACTTATCGCTGCTGTAACCTGTCAATCGTCACTTTACTTGTCGCTCCTGTAACCTGTCAATCATCACTTTACTTATTGCTGCTGTAACCTGTCAATCGTCACTTTACTTGTCGCTCCTGTAACCTGTCAATCATCACTTTACTTGTCGCTCCTGTAACCTGTCAATCATCACTTTACTTGTCGCTCCTGTAACCTGTCAATCATCACTTTACTTGTTCGCTCCTGTAACCTGTCAATCATCACTTTACTTATCGCTGCTGTAACCTGTCAATCGTCACTTTACTTGTCGCTCCTGAATCTTTTAACACCGTCATTCCTGAATCAAACATAATCAATCAGCACTTGTCATTTCTGAAACAAACCAACTGACCCTTCCATGCTCACCCCACAGAAAGCAAGGGCAACTGTTGTCATCATTATGGCGTTTTGAACTTTAATTCATTCCCTAACTTCAGATAGAGAGGAGTCGGGGTGAGGTGGCTCTCACATTGCAACAGACCATTGGGAACAAGATTAATTACCATAACGTCTGTTGTCAGACATTTTCACAACTTTCAAAAAGAAATATTTTTAAGCACTGTATGTTTTTGGACTTTCAGACATCAAAGATAATTATTTCTGTGCAGTATATATTTCCGGAGAGCCGAGAATTATTTTACTCTTAGGTGTCCAAATACACCTGCCATTACAGCGGTAGCAAGCTTGTACTGTACCAATGGAGTTAGATGGACGAAATTGTCTCTTTGGGGTTGACAGTGGATCTGTGGCAGCCGTGCAATACACCCCCACAGGGTCTCCCGTCTTATTCATTGTGAAAGGCACCTGAAAACAGACCAGTGGTGCCATTATGTTTCTACCAATTTTTTACCAGTTGTACCAATTTAGTTACAGGCATTCCAGTGGGTATTTGAAGCAACATTTCCATTTTAATGCACTGTTTTAAACAGTCAAATAAGGTTATTTAATCTGGAATTTCTCAAAATAATTTTTATTCATTTTACTGCATTATTTTGCACCATAAATATGGAATAATTACCATTCAGAGGGGCATTTGAATCAAAGAGCATGGAATGCAGCTGTTAAGATTATTATAAACATTAAAATAAATTAGTACTTAATGAATAGACAAGAATAATAATAAAAGGTAATACTAATTACAAAAAGAATAATAATAAAAAGTAATACTAGTCACAAAAGCAACTTAAGAATAATGATACATAATACAAGTTAATGGTAGATATTTAAAATGTTCCCAGTTTGAGTCACACATTTCGTTTGATGTGAAAATAAATTACTGAAATTTTTTCAATAAGAAAGATTTGGGTGAATTTGAAGTTAGGTACCACTTAAAATGTACTCAAACTTTATTAGCAAATACCAGAACAATGTGGATATTTGCAATGCCATAAATCCTGCTATGCAAGTGTAACAAACAGTGATGTCATTTATTCATTAGCTAATCATAATTTGCAAACATTTTGTTGATATTATTTATTACTTATTCAGCTGTGGAAAAAAATGCATTAAAATGCATCAAATTGAGGTCAGATAATATCCAGGTACTTACTGGTAAATTTGATTGCATACAATTGGTGTTTTGACTACTAGAATGGGTACCCCTGGTGTATGTGATCTAACCTTGTCACGTTAATAAATGATGGATTTTAGTGAAACAAAATATCGGTTTTTATCATAGTTGGAGACTTGTTTATGAATGGAATCTTAAGAAAGTAAGAAGATGGATTAAAGTATGACTAAATATATGACAGACTGACACATCATGTGTGTGACAGTCCAGTACTCTTACCGTTGTAACATTCTCCCCCGCAATCATAATGACAAGTGCAAAGTCCAGCCCCATAGGATCAAAGACACCTGCAACAAATAATCATTACTACTACTATTATGTACTACTACTACTACTACTACTACTACTACTACTACTACAACTACTACTACTACTACTATTACTACTACTACAACAACTACTACTACTACATCTACTACTACTACTACTACTACTACAACTACTACATCTACTACTACTACAACTACTACTACTACTACAACTACTACAACTACTACTACTACTACAACTACTACATCTACTACTACAACTACTACTACTACTACAACTACTACAACTACTACTACTACAACTACTACTACTACTACAACTACTACTACTACTACAACTACTACTACTACTACCTGGGGTACTACTACTACTACTACAACTACTACTACTACAACTACTACTACTACTACTACTACTACTACTACTACTACTACCATTTGTACACCAGCAAATATTTGGCACTAGCTCTTCTGATTTATGTAGGTATACACACGCACGCACGCACTTTCGCATGCTCGCACGCACGCTGCATAACAGTTTATATACATTATTATAATATCCTATTGTTAGAACTGGTCAAAACTACTCCTGCTCTGGCTGACGAGTTCATTCATGCTTTCCCCATCTCAGCTGCTCTGGGAAGTATTCAGCCTTGCTTCAATTACTGTGTGAAGGTGATTTATTCCCATACATCCAACAGCCAGATTATTTGAACTGAACTTCTGAGAGGCCACTCTTCATATTATTGTGGCCCACATTTGAGTAAACCACTGTTTCCTCACTTCCTTCAGTACATTTGCATGTATATAAATATCATTATCACAGAAAGTTTTTGAAATAAATTAGAAATACAAATGCTGGATTTAGTCTAACATAAAGTTGGCAATTTTGTTGGCAAAATGTACACAAATCTGATAGGATTCTTATCACATTGACTTTCTAGGTTCACACGCCTTACCTGTGTCATTTTGGTGACACTCAATTTTCACTGGATGCTGGGGTGTTTCACTGGGTAATAAACAGCAAAATGACAACATGTAATATAATAATATAAAAATAAATAACAGTATTTTGTCTACGCCATATCTCTAGCAATAAAACCATTCAGAGGCGCATTACATTTTACAGGAATATACAGATTACCTTAAAATAAAAATTGAGATGAAGTTATTAAAATAAATACCTAGGTAGATCAGTAAAAAAAATTCAATATAAATAAATAATATTAGTCTTAATAATACTAAAAATACTAATACTGATAAGTAATAGTTAATTATATTACAAGTTAAAAATAAATAAATAAATAATCAAATAGTTGATAAATAGTAGATATTAAAAATGTTCGGATATTATAAAAAAATCTTTTAAAGTGAAAATGGTCTTTTAAACATAAATGTCTTCAGTAGCTTCTTGAACGAACTAAACATGTACCGGTACTTAAACATGCACTTGAATCAACATGTTGACAATGAATAAACAGAACTATATTGAAAATGAACTAAACTGAACCAGTCAATGCTGATACTTGAGCTTTCTCCTACTCCGGGGAAATTATTTCCATGACAACATTAAATCAACAGAAAATGTCATTACATTTCGCTGTTACCTGAAAACCTATCTTTAGCTTCTTAGCACACCCATCCCATTGTTGATGACTTTTGCTCTGCCCGTAATCATGAGAATTCTAAATCCACTGATTTTGTTGTGGCACTGAGCTCAGTTTCTGAATATATTAACTCCATATAAGTTACTTACTTATTACTATTATCAATAATGTGCAGTTTATGAATCATTGTAAAATATGATCTTTTATATTGTAGAATTATGCCATGTAGTTAAAAATATATAACATATACAGTATATATATATATATTATATATATATTGCTCAAATGCGTTTAAATGGACTACACTTTTCTGTTGCTAGTTGGCTGCTCCTGTTGATTGGTTAGTTTAAAATTTGATAAACAAAATAATAATGATCAAATCATATTTCATGCCAAAATGGCAATATTAATGTTACATACCGGTGGTGCCATCTGCAGGATAACTCAAACCTCTGTAATTTTAAAACTTTGTTTTTGCTATACATGAGGTTCTTATTGTGTGATATAAATTAGATTTTTTTTAGTTTATGTTTGTAGACACATTCTCTGTTATTTTTGTGTGTTCGCTTCCATGTGTGTAAAATATAAATTAAGTCCTGAAAACAGGAAACAACATTTTGCACAACATTTGATCCCGCTAGCTACTGTTTGCAACACAACAATACTGCCAAGACTTACCAAAACATCCCCGTAGTTTTTCCCTGACCCACATCATCAAACTCAAATACTGTACTTACCTGAGTTCCACAGGAATCTTATAAGGGCTCACTGGTTTTATGGCTTCATTGGGCAGAACAATCCGCCGGGTGTAAATGTTGACTGTGGCATTGGGTCTAATTTGAAAATTGCTGCAATGAAAATGAACCAGCAAATATAGTGTAGTAGCATGACTGTTTTCTTAACGAAATATACCATACTTGACCAACTAAATGAACATCCCCGTTTATATTATCACTAGTAACAATCTGCATGCTTTTAACTTCACTCTCAGACCCACCATTTATTGTCATTTGTTCCAAACTTATGTTAAACTATATAGCTCTGGGAGATCATGGTTTAACTATGTAATAATCACAATTATGATGTCTCACAAGTTTTCCAAACATTATTGTTAACAGTGATATATGATGAAACATTCTCACATACACCTGGGCCAGAAATTAAGTTGGATTTAAGTTGTTTTAGTAGTTCGATTAGTTTTTAGTATAGTTTGATGTTGCAATATTATTGGCAGTGTTATTGGATCGGATTTCGATGGAAAGACAGACTTCGTGGCGAATTTCATTTCGTGTTAACGATCTTCGAAAATTAAAAGATGGTGGCGCCCATGGATCGACCGAAGCCAAACGATATTGCTCATTGTATGAACGCATTGGCGTTGATGAATATGCAGGATATTGTAACTTTAAAAGTACCCACCAGAATTGGATAATGTTTTCAGTACAGTAAAGGTAACACTGGGCCAGAAATTAAACAAAATATATGACAGAATGACTGAGAGCTTCACATGTTTGGTATCAATTTTGATGGCTTTGTTGCTAGGCAACAAGTCGTGTGATGGATAGGCCAACAGAACAAATATATCATGGTAAATAAGCTCAATCATCTGCACACAAAATGATCATAGCACAGCAGAGAAATCAATTTAACAAAATATTGTGTTTTAATGCAGCAAATGGATCTGATTGCTTAAATAAAAAAATTACGTTTCCCGAATACTTGGAGTGTGAGAAAGTCTAAATGTGTGGCTTGTGCATCGAGACAAAGCAGTCCTTACACCGTTGGGCTCATTGACTTGGCCTCGGTGAACTGATAAACGAGTGGAGTTGAGCTGATCCCCCAGCAACGTATGGTCGCTACACGTCCAGGCACAATTTTGCTGCAACATAAAATATTTTGTACGAAGCTGTTAATGGAGAAGCAGACACAACGAACTATGAAGACTGGATAAACGACGCTTGGCTGTATATAATTATTACCGGCATATATACAACTCTAAATTTTAATATAACTCTAATACACTAACATAAAGAAAAAGACTATGTTCTTATATAGTGAAGTATCCAGTCTTTATAACTGTTCAAATCATTTTACTCTTTACTCTCCTGTTCATCGATTCATTTAACAGGATATTGACTTTCTTGGGAAACATCCAGTCCTGTTCTGTTGTAACTAATAATGCCAAGACTATTCCTACATAAGCATCCATCATTGTATATAGCCAGGCACTAATGTGTACAGCTGAGTGAACTAGAGCAATGCAGAGTGAATGAACCCACTTAATGTTTGAAATGAAAGCACAGGATTTGAATGTGTCATAGTAGTAAGTTTTATTTCATGATGGTAACCATGTCATGTGATGATCATGATTTTCAATGGCCATCATCACTCAACAGTCTTATATACATACAATAAAGCTTTAGATAAAATACAGTTCACAACGATACTAATAAAATAATAAAAAAGTAAATAATATTTAAAAAAATCTAATTATAAAACTATTAATAAAAATATGTTTAAACAATAAAAACTAATAAAATATATACATAATAATATTAATAAATTATAATAAATAAAATTATAAATGAGTAAAACACATATTAGATATTCATCCAACATTTAAATCAAAACAACAATATTTAAATATTAATTTAAACAATTTAGTATGAATGTCTAACATTTAAATAAAAATGACAATTAAATTAAATTATATAAAAATTTATTTAAACAATTTAGCATTTCAATGTTAACAAATATTCAGTGCGACACTATTTCTTACTCAATTTGAAAAAATAAATAATATTAGCGTCTGTGTTACACTTACGTGAAAGTAACTTTATCTTGGATTGGATCAATCCCTCGTGGCGATATGATAATTGTTTCGATGAACAACACTCTCGAGTAACCATTGCTGGAACCACTGATCTTACACTTCACTGTCACCTAGACACAAGACCAGGCCATGAGAAACCGTCATACAATATGTCACTATTCCAGTATTGTGACTTAATCCATCCTCACATGTCAGGGATCACTGCTGCTGATTATGTCAGTACCAGCCAACAGGACCCTGGACTGATATTCGAATCCACAAAACCATTCAGCTGCTCTTGTGATTGGGAGGATAGGTCATTACATTGGAAGTCTAGAATTCCCAGAAGTTGAGTATCCTTCTTAAACTACAAATTGGGGCAGGTATGTGCACTGTTCCCATGCTTATTTTGACTCAGCTAACTCCCAAACTTTCCATAGGGATCAGCCAGGATTAGTTGTGTGTGGCAAGTGGCAACCAGCCATGGCATGTGTTGGTGACGAAATCATGTAAACACTGATCGCCTTCAACTGGTTCATCTGTCATGATCCCAAGGACATGTACTGCCTTCAACAGGACAACTGTGTGTACATGTTATTTGTGTCAAACAATTTAGGAGTCAGTGTGATGACTTGACTAAAACAACATTACATTTTTTATATAAACACAAATGAGCACACATCCTCCCTCTTTTTGGGGTAGCTTTTATGAAAGCAATAAGTTTGACCATCTGCAGGGCTAGAAATATCCACTAGTCCGCTAGTCCGTACACTAGTAAAGATAAGGGTGGACTAGTAAACCTGCCTAATAACTAGTCCGGTTGTCTAGTAAAGTCCAGTGTGTCATCCACCCCACCCTACAGGTGTCAATCAAGTGTTTGTAGTGACCCTAACCCTAACCCATCCACAGGCTGGCGGAATGTAACTGAATCCAGTGGCAATGAGCAACTGACTACAGCAGCTTCATTTACTGATAAACTGTGAACTTGTCTGGGCATTATTTGTCAGATTAATGGTTCTTTGATGTCTATAATTTTCTAGTATGATATTTTTATTTCCATTAATACAGTCCAGTAGAGCAGTTTTCATAACACTGTAATGCGAGGTAAATTTCCAGAATTATTATGGAAAATTAATAAATGTAGGGTGGTACTACAGGGCAATGAGTGTAATTTACGTTCTTTTTCATTCGCATAGTTTTTTAATACAGATATCTTTACTTTTTCATTAATTTCTTTTGATATTTCTGTATTATTTCTTTGTTACCTTTATGAAAAGTGCATTGTTAGTTTTTCGGGGTTGCAACATATACTGTTTTTTTATTTTAAACCAAATTGTAATGACTTAAATTTGGGTTGTTTTTATATTTTTCTGGACTAGTAAACCTTTTGGCGAACTAGTAAAGTTTTGACTTCACTAGTCACGCTGTCTAGTAAAATAAATGCCAAAGCTCTACCCTTGATCTGCCTGCAACTTTTTTCTTTTTCATTTCAATATATATGCTAATATTATTATATATACACTGTATGTTGGGAAAATAATGTATACTTATTTTTTTGCCAAAACCAAATAACAGGAATATAAATTCAATGCTTACCAGACTGAAAAAAAAATTAACAAACTGAATGAAAGACGACAACGATCTTGGAAAAACTCTAGACATGATTTTACATTTTATTATTTTACGAATCGATATGAAACAATACAAGCAAAAATTTTACTGTGTGAAAGATGGTCCTTTAAGATACATACATCGCTAGTGTAGCCGCCGCAGGAGACTTGTGATGTGTCATTGAGTATCTGTATCACAACGGGAACGTTGAGAGCTGCCACGTCAAAGTTCTCGTTGTACACATAGCTGTCCTTAGTCTGGATCGTTTTGTTGATGCCCACCTCCCCAATGAACACTCGCCCAGAACAAGCTGCAATAATGAATTGAACCACTTTAAGATTAGTCTAAGACTCTAGGTGTAGTGTAGATTCCAATCACAACTGGTCTTGCTATTACTGCTATATTTGTTTCTTAACTTTAATGCCTTAATGTGTTTGTTCCATCATTATCCATGCATTATTACCGTATTTTTGAAGTTATTCAATACAAACCAATACATACATATCAAATAGAGTCGCACATGGCTGATTTTGAGAGATGTTCACACGTATTAAAATGCATGCAAAATAACCAATTTGACTAGTTGAGAGTATGAATTCGACGGTTGCATCCCACCTTTACGGATGGGTTCAGAAATTCATGTGGAAAATCCAAAGTTGCATTTCAGCCCACATTAAAAATAGCTCTTGCGATTTTATTAAAAACTACGTTCACACAACGTAAGCCCTACAACTACCCCAGGGGGTACATCAAAATACATGAAATAACTCAGTCTGCCCAGATCATTTTCTACAATACGCAACGATACAAATTGCACCAAGTACTTTATAATTCTCTTGTTAAAACTCATTAATATACGGAGATAATATTACTGTATTCCGGCAGTCAGTGCTAGCCCTATAGCCAGTTCATGTTGTCAAGTAGTGATGCTCATGGTATGTTTGTATTACGCAGTTGCCAATTAAGTACTGGAGCTATAGCTATTTTGTCATAAAATATGTACAAAAGGCTACACACACAACTTAATGATTAACACAGTAATTGTGATAAGGAAAATTACCTGCAACGGGTAATACATTTTCATTATATTTATAAATATAACGTCATTTTTAACAGTCAAATAGAGATTATTAATGATAATAATGAACTTATCTTGTACGACTATGATATAGCGTGTGTGAACACTAGCCTGACTTGAATAGATCAGAATAGACACCGCCAAAAGAAGAGACAATGTCAGTTGACACTGTCATTGTGACTATGGTGTCTAATCAACGACATGCCATGTACTGTAGCATTGTATGACATGTAATGTTTGCCCGGCATGACAGGGCCAGGCAGTGGCGGCGATTCAAGTTTAGGCCTGTCACATATTAGCATCTGATAATTTACGCGCATAACATTTTCTGCGTTCTTACTGCCTGTCGTCGATCGCACAGCGATGAACAGAAAAACAGCCCACAGCAAAACTCTTTCAAACATCACTGTAGTACAAATTTAAATACAAAACGTTCGAGGGATTTGTTTTCATATCAACCCGCCGGATGTAGAAGTGCGTGAATGTGTCGCTTACGTTCATTGGCGAAGGGCAAATTATCCAATCAGGTGCTAGATTAGTTCAACATGTGGTTCCCGGTCGTTTCGGCAATGTTACTCAATCGGCGTGAAATACAATAGCAAAATGGTGGGATATTTTGGTCATATCGGCACAATACCACTTAGACGCTTCATCTATTAATTTGGTATCTTCTGTGTGCAAGGGAAATTTTCGATGGCTATGTCTTAATTAAACACATGATACACACATGTATGCATGCATGTAAGCACACACGGGTGAACACACAGTGTTTGTAGAATGCTGTGGCTCAGCAGTAGAGCTTCGAACTCTTGACTAAGAGGACCTGGTGTGGCGGTCCAGAACGTCGAGCGGTCCAGAACGTCGAAGGTTAGCGGTTCATGTCAAAAGGTTAGCGGTTCATGGCGAAGCTTAGCGCGACGGTATGCAATGTCGAGCAGTCCAGAACGTCGTTCCACGTATGCACGTGCGCGCCGAACTGGCGTAACCTCAGGTGGCCGATCAACTTTGACACCGTGCCAGAATGTCGAGACTGAGTTCATGACCCCGCGGCGACAGTGTTACATAATAAATAATTTCTGCGCGCTGCAGCGACGACCTACGTTACGACCCTCTATGTTGCACACTCCAGCGCGCACGTGTTCTTGTCATTTCTCTGCCCAACGACCACGATGCCGAGACGTGTCGATAGCGAATTCAAACAATACACGGACTGCATAAAGCAGTACATAACAAAGAAGACGCACTTGGCAAGTGACACCCGCATGAGAAATGCTGTCGTCAGAGCGGTAAAGACTCCATGGAAACTACCAAGTAGACGGTGAGTAAACAAAACACTGTGTATTGCAGTTTACTATATGGCCACACCTCGAAAAACCACGAGTGAGAACTGATCTGTCAATGTCACATCGTGAATTTATTACACGTATATGCTGCACAAAAGCCCGATGATCAAACATTGAAATTACTGTCATTTATCTAAACAAAAGTCACGATGTGCACTCATTTTCACGCGTACATTAGTTTTCACATTAGACTTGGTAGATGGCGTAACTTCATAATTATTCCATAAGTAAGATTACCTTACAATTAATAGAATATATACAGTTGCTTAGCCTTAGGGTATATGTACTGATATGTGGTTGTAGCAATTACTGCTGCGCTTGAAATGTTATTTACCAGACATGATGTTTAATGTACTTAAAGTACATTATAATTTTTTTAAATAACAGTTTTCAGATAATAATTATAACCATGGTTTATTATATACCAGTACACCATGTGATTGTTCAACTCTTGCAGTTAGTGTGTGTGTGTGTGTGTGTGTGTGTGTGTGTGTGTGTGTGTGTGTGTGTGTGTGTGTGTGTGTGTGTGTGTGTGTGTGTGTGTGTGTGTGTGTGTGTGTGTGTGTGTGTGTGTGTGTGTGTGTGTGTTTGTGAGGCAGTGGTTGATTCTGTACACTCACGTGCCGCGTCCGCCTCAGTTTCCTGGCACGCAGTGGGCTCATGAAGACAGACGTGACAGAGGACGACAGTCACAGAACAGTGGCAGAAACAGATGTGCACTGGCACTTCTGATGGTGCATTTCTTTGCAGTCTGCAGCATCTCCTGTTCTGTGTACACTTGGTGCTGTCTACGACATCTTATTGGATATGTTCAGAGTTCAGTCTCTTATTCTCGTATTCTGCTAGAAAACTTTGTATTCAATCATGCATGGATAACCACAGAGATAAAATTATGTTTTCTCATATTAAATAATGTACTACAAAATGTCATACTTTAGTAAAATAAGTTTGTTTTGTAGCAGTGACACTTGGAGTTGTGATGTTCATATTCTGTAGTCACAGGATGACGTGTGTTCTTCAGGTCTTCTTTCCTGGAGCAGCTGATGATGACAGAGCTAAGCTTGAAGACAATGATGAGGAGGAGTTGAACATATTATTAGGTTGGTAAAGTAATCGCAACACATCCATTGCAATAACCAATATAATTTATTCATTTGTTGCACATTATCATACTTGCCCAAAAAGAACAATCCATACTTTACTACAGAAGTCATCATTAACTTTCTGCACGGTTCAATGTAAAATCTGCTGTCATCACTCGCTCAGTTTACAAGTAAATAACGTAACATGAACTGTTTTTGATCTAGTTCGGGCCGTGAGGAAATGTTGGTATTACCAAACCGTTATTGGTTGTTTAGGAAGTTACTACATGCCTTGTGATGGACATGTTTTTTGGGCGTTGATGTAATGTTGGTTGGTAGAAAATATTACCGTAAATTTGACACAAGGATCATCCTGACTAAATGGACATTGGGTTAGTCATGTAATATTGTATAAACAGTTTCTCTTCTTGTCCTGCATAAGGCCCTGACCAATCAATATTTGTGTACAGACATGCAGCAAAATAGACACAGAATGTTTAATGGAGATTGTGAAATGCCTGTCATATGAACAGAGTGTGCGTGTGTGTGTGTGTGTGTGTGTGTGTGTGTGTGTGTGTGTGTGTGTGTGTGTGTTCGTGCGGTGTGTGTGTGCATGTGTGTGTGATGTGTGTGTGTGTTTGTGTGTGTGTGTGTGTGTGTGTGTGTGTGTGTGTGTGTGTGTGTGTGTGTGTGTGTGTGTGTGTGTGTGTGTGTGTGTGTGTGTGTGTGTGTGTGTGTGTGTGTGTGTGTGTGTGTGTGTGTGTGTGTGTGTGTGTGTGTGTGTGTGTGTGTGTGTGTGTGTGTGTGTGTGTACATCCACATGTTCACCAACCCAATGTGTGACTGGCAACATTTGTGTCCTGCATAAGGCCCTGACCAATCAATATTTGTGTACAGACATGCAGCAAAATAAACACAGAATGTTTAATGGAGATTGTGAAATGCCTGTCATATGAACAGGTTGTGTGTGCCTGTCTGTGTGTGTGCATGTGTGCGTGTGTGCATGCATGCATGCGTGCGTGTGTGTGTGCATCTGTGTGTGTGCATCTGTGTGTGCAACTGTGCATATGTATGTGTGTGTTGTGTACGTGTTGTGTGTGTTGTGTGTGCATGGCCGCCGTGCATTTGCATGTGCAGGACCCACTCTGTGGAACAAACACCCAAGGAATATGCGCAACAATGGCAATCTACCACGATTTAAGAAACAAAGACGTTTTTATTTTCTACGTAAACAAGTTTTATACAATGAACATTGTATTTTAACTAACTTATTATTGTATATACACTGTATACCTGTATGTATATGTATGTATATATATATATATATATATATATATATATATATATATATATATTATTAATCTTATTTATTTTTATTACTATCATTGCTGGTATAGCTGGTGTTAATGTTTTGTTTCTAATTTTGCATGTCTAATAATCCTTTTAAAGAATATAATTTAATCTGTAAATACATATAACATAATGTTTACACAGCATATTTTATAATTTTTTATCACTACGTATCATTACTGTATATTATTATTACTATCATTATTACTAAATCAGTATACACAGATTTATCATCATAATGTTTAGTTGTTGACAGGTATGTACGTACCCATGAACGAGACAGCCATGGTGTTAAAATAAAGTTTTATTATTATTAAAATATGAAGTTCAATTTGACACTTTAATGAAGGTGTTGGGTTTGAATTGACTATAAAATAATATTAATCATTTTATTTATAAAGCACCATATATCCCGAATATACTTTCGCTCAGAGGCATATAAAAAACAACATTGATGAAACATGAATATATCAAATGTATGCAATACAATAGATAACATGTTAAATATTAACAAATAAAGCTTCTAAAAATGAAATGTATAAACTGAACTTATCACATAAAACTTAACTAAACTTATCACCAAAAAGTAATCGATAAAATAAAATTATAAATGAATAATAAAATAACTTAATAAGTGAATAATTAATAATAAAGTAAGGTACTAATTTTTTTTTATTATTATATTCGCGTGGGTTCACTGTCAGTTGCCTGAGGAACCTGTCTGCCTTCTCGTGACCCTGGCTCCTGTCTGTGTGGGGTCATGGGCAGTGGACCCCACTCCTCTCCCTGTGTCCCCCTGGTGGCTAGAGAAACCACTCACTCATGTCCCAGGCTTGTACGAAGACAGGTGGTGATTAGAGCTTGTAAACACGTTTTATAACTACAGTGGGTAGTTTACATAAGTTACGCCATGCACATATACACACATGTGTGCATGCATGCACGGACACACACAGACCACAGACACACACGCACACACACAGACACATAAGCAAACGCACGCACACGCACGTGCGCGGGCACACACACACACACACACACACACACACACACACACACACACACACACACACACACACACACACACACACACACACACACACACACTAGTCACATACACAACTCAAGATAATTATGTATTCTATAATTTATATCTGATTTTGCTCTATTTGTTTACTTTTATTGGGGCTGTTATTTCAATATAGTAACACTGTGTGGAGTGTTACTTACTACATGTCACAGACTTACCTACAATGTGATATACACTTAATATATGCAATTACAGAACGCAAGAATAAAATTGAACAGAAATAAAAAGCAACACTGAGGACAATTTGGGGTGTATATTTTGTTTGACAGGAATATCTAAAATTACATTCCTCTGGAACAAATTGTTCAAGGATCCAACATTTAGTTATTTTGTAATACATTATCGTACTTTGGAGATTAGGATGTGAAACATAAACATTTTGATCAATCAGCTTCACACAGTATGTGCCAAAGTAATTATGATTTCTTAGAAAACTACATTTTCTATCACAGAATTTACCTATGGTTAAGAAACACTGTGCACGACGTCATGATACTCATGTCATCAGTGTCACATGACGTCATAATACTCATGTCACCAGTGTCACATGACGTCATGATACTCATGTCATCAGTGTCACACTGGTCTTGACAGTCTGCCCATGATCTATGTGTGGATACTTCATGTTCTGTGTCGCAGGAGTCGTCTGAGAGGGCTCTGAGGATACAACAACTGGAGGATGAAGTGATGAGTCTCAGACACGACCTGGAGGACAGAGACCAGGTGAGACTGAGACATATCTTCTAACCACGTTTGAGACATGTCTTCTAAACCATGTTTGCAGGTAGTATAGTATAGAGACCAGGTGAGACTGTGACTGAGACATGTCTTCTAAACACGTTTGTAGGTAGTATAGTATAGAGACCAGGTGAGACTGAGACATGTCTTCTAAACATGTTTGTACATAGCGCAGTATAGAGACCAGATGAGACTGAGACACATCCTCTAAACATGTTTGTAATAGTGTATTATAGAGACCAGATGAGACCTACACAGAGACTGAGACACATCCTCTAAACATGTTTGTAATAGTGTAGTATAGAGACAAGATGAGACCTACACAGAGACTGTGACTGAGACACATCCTCTAAACATGTTTGTAATAGTGTAGTATAGAGACAAGATGAGACCTACACAGAGACTGAGACTGAGAAACATCCTCTAAACATGTTTGTAATAGTGTATTATAGAGACCAGATGAGACCTACACAGAGACTGAGACTGAGACACATCCTCTAAACATGTTTGTAATAGTGTAGTATAGAGACCAGATGAGACCTACACAGAGACTGAGACTGAGAAACATCCTCTAAACATGTTTGTAATAGTGTATTATAGAGACCAGATGAGACCTACACAGAGACTGAGACTGAGAAACATCCTCTAAACATGTTTGTAGATAATATAGTGTAGAGACCAGGTGAGACTGAGACACTAAAACACGTCCTGTAAACACGTTTGTAGACA
Organism: Ridgeia piscesae; assembly: GCA_025642075.2. NCBI lineage: Eukaryota > Metazoa > Annelida > Polychaeta > Sabellida > Siboglinidae > Ridgeia > Ridgeia piscesae. The sequence goes on along the minus strand of JAODUO010000860.1, from coordinate 3,947 downwards.
TAAGAACACAATTGAGTTCCCCATAGGCAGCCATTATAACGTTAGCTTCATTGCCTGCCAGGATTTTTCTACTAGGGTATTAAAATGTTCAGACATTCATTCACATACGTGCTATATAAAAAAATTGAAATTCTAATACCAAATTTTTCCACTATCCAGTCTCTAAGTCTCTCACCTGACACCCTGTAATTTCTGCTAAAACCAGACACTGATTTACTTGGATCGCAATCAAAATGTTGCTTGTATCTGTACGCAGAAAAACACAGACTGACATCGGTCATAATTTGACGTCTTAGATATCACGCTGCCCAAATGACTCGACACTAAAACATTCCTCACAGAAATTCAAACAATGCTGTTTCTATTGGGTATTCTTTTGATCCACCTTTATGATTCATTGTTTACTCACCAGGAGGTTCGTCAGATTAGAGAGAAGACAGCTAAGCCAATCGGCTTGGAGACGAACTCAACTATCTGAGAGCGGAACATTTGGAAATAGCGCGGCGGGTCTGTAACACAAGTATGTCTGTAACACCAGTGTATCTGTAACACAAGTGTGTCTGTAACACAAATATGTCTGTAACACAAGTGTGTCTGTAACACAAGTGTGTCTTAACACAAGTGTGTCTGTAACACAAGTATGTCTGTAACACATGTGTGTCTGTAACACAAGTGTATCTGTAACACAAGTGTGTCTGTAACACAAGTGTGTCTGTAACACAAGTGTGTCTGTAACACAAGTGTGTCTTTACTCACCAGGAGGTTCGTCAGATTAGAGAGAAGTCGGCTGCTGAGATTGCAGACCTTGGCTTGGAGACGAACTCAACTATCTGAGAGCGGAACATTTGGAAATAGTGCGGCGGGTATGTTACCTCTTATTCCTACACCAAGCCAGTGGGTAGAGTGGTGCCAGTGGGTAGAGTGGTGCCAGTGGGTAGAGTGGTGCCAGTGGGTAGAGCGGTGCCAGTGGGTAGAGAGGTGCCAGTGGGTAGAGCGGTGCCAGTGGGTAGAGCGGTGCCAGTGGGTAGAGCGGTGCCAGTGGGTAGAGTGGTGCCAGTGGGTAGAGTGGTGCCAGTGGGTAGAGCGGTGCCAGTGGGTAGAGCGGTGCCGGTGGGTAGAGCGGTGCCAGTGGGTAGAGCGGTGCCGGTGGGTAGAGTGGTGCCAGTGGGTAGAGCGGTGCCAGTGGGTAGAGCGGTGCCAGTGGGTAGAGCGGTGCCAGTGGGTAGAACAGTGCCAGTGGGTAGAGTGGTGCCATTGGGTAGAACAGTGCCAGTGGGTAGAGCAGTGCCAGTGGGTAGAGTGGTGCCATGGGTAGAACAGTGCCAGTGGGTAGAACAGTGCCAGTGGGTAGAGTGGTGCCAGTGGGTAGAACAGTGCCAGTGGGTAGAGCAGTGCCATTGGGTAGAGTGGTGCCAGTGGGTAGAACAGTGCCAGTGGGTAGAGCGGTGCCAGTGGGTAGAGCGGTGCCGGTGCATAGAGCAGTGGCGGTGCAGTAGAGCAGTGGCGGTGGGTAGAGCAGTGCCAGTGAGTAGAGCAGTGCCAGTGGGTAGAACAGTGCCAGTGGGTAGAGCGGTGCCAGTGGGTAGAGCGGTGCCGGTGCATAGAGCAGTGGCGGTGCATAGAGCAGTGGCGGTGGGTAGAGCAGTGCCAGTGAGTAGAGCAGTGCCAGTGGGTAGAGCAGTGCCATTGGGTAGAGTGGTGCCAGTGGGTAGAACAGTGCCAGTGGGTAGAGCGGTGCTACACGCACACCACACACACACACACCACGCGCACGCGCACATGCACATACACACCACAGACATACACACAAACCCATACAGACACTATTGCCAGGCACCCCATCAGCCTGTCACCCTATATCCCAAGACACCCTATTGCCTGGACACCCTATCTCACTCGCACCTATCTCACTCTCAACCTATCTCACTCACCCTATCTCACTCTCACCCTATCTCACTCACACCCTATCTCACTTCTTTCACTTTCACTTTACTTTATTGTCCTTAAAAAGGATATGCATTTTACAACTCATGATCACATCTAAAATATATGGGATGGTCTCAACAAAATGCAAATGAATTTCCAGATGTATCCACTACAAGAACAATTCAACCGGGTGACATCAATATGACTCATTTAGCATTCAACATTCTAATGGCCACCGGCACAAAACTCCTGCTATAGCGACATGTTTTACATTTTATACAACGGTATCTCCTTTGAGACGGAAGTACATGGAAGAACGTAGAGAGCGGGTGATCAGACTCAGTAGCGACAGCACGAGCTTTCTTCAAAATTGCATGGTCGATTATTTCGGTGAGCTTTGGTGTAGGTAAACCAATGATCTTGGCAGAAACATGTGAGATTTTCAGAAGCCTGTTACGGTTTTTCACAGAAAGAGCAGGGTAGTAACAAATGCTGCAGTAGGTTAAGAGAGGCTCAATTATGCTACGGTAAAGGCGTAGAAGAAGTAGTGGATCAACATAGAAAGCTCGTAACTTTCGAAGAACGTGCAGTCGCTGCTGAGACTTCTTTTTCACGGCTGTAACATGCTCTGTAAATGACAATTTTTCATCTAATATAACACCGAGGTATTTGAATGAATCAACCTGTTCCACAGGTTCACCGTTGATGACAATAGGACTAATGACAGTTCTATTACGACGGAAGTCGATGCACATTTCTTTCGTTTTGGAAACATTCAGATGCAGAAAATTGTTACTGCACCAACTAGAGAAACGTACCACTGAAGAAAGATATGACTGGTATGAGGCAAAATCATTCAAAGAGCGACATGGCTGTATCATCAGAAAACCTCACAAATTGGGTAGATGAATCAACACTACGACAGTCATTTGTATACAATGTGTACAAAAATGGACTCAGAACACAACCCTGAGGCGCACCTGTGTTGCTAACAAGCACTGGTGACTTTATGTCACCCACTCGAACACACTGCGGGCGATTACTTAAGAAATTGAAAACCCAGTGAACAAGTGCGGCTGGAACTTCTAGTTTCTGTAGTTTATCAATCATGACATGCCTTTGTATTGTGTTAAATGCTGAACTGAAATCTATAAATAAGATTCGAGCATAGTTACCAGCTGTCTCCATGTGTTCAAATAGTTTGTGTAGAAGGCAAGCTATTGCATCGTCAGTGCCTCTTCTGGAACGGTAAGCGAATTGATATGGGTCCAGTTGAGATTGAACATGTGGGAGAATGTGAGACAAAATCAGTCTTTCAAAACATTTCATGACGATGGACGTTAGGGCCACAGGTCTGAAGTGGTTTAACTCTGACGGTGCATGATGACATTTTAGGGACGGGTACCACTACAGACGTTTTCCAGATGGTTGGAATCACACCTATATCCACAGACTGTTTAAACAGTGGCTGAAATACCGGACCTAACTCAATTGCACACTCTTTAAGTAAGCGGCCTGGAATGCCATCTGGACCAGGAGCTTTATTAGCCTTACACTTTTTGAATTGATTTGTGACATCCACGGTAGAAATGTCTATATCACCTGGTACGGGTAAAGGGCCAGCAGCTAGGAGGGACTCTCACTAACACCCTATCTCACTCACACCCTATCTCATCTCATCTAGCCCAGACACCCTATCACCATGTCACCCTATTGCCAGGCACCCCATCAGCCTGTCACCCTATTACCCCAGACACCCTATTGCCTGGACACATTATCTCACACCCTATCTCACTCTCACCCTATCTCACTCACCCTACCTCACTCGCACCCTATCTCACTCTCACCCTATCTCACACCCTATCTCACCCTATCTCACTCTCACCCTATCTCACACCCTATCTCACTCACACCCTATCTCACTCTCACTCTATCTCACACGCTATCTCACTCTCACCCTATCTCACTCTCACCCTATCTCACTCTCTCCCTCTCACTCTCACCCCCCTAAACCCCCCACT